>JACTOM010000063.1:6983187-7047216 GCA_015832385.1 Elymnias hypermnestra | reverse complement strand
ACTTCAAACCTTAAGTACGCACACTTGCCCCACATGACTCTACTACAATACAGAAGAAGGCTCCTGAAAAGGTATAGCGCGAAATGCTACGAGAAACGAACGAAATTTCTGTATCAGACGTTCAGATTGACGGCTTATGCCAGGACGATGCGGGTGACTACGCAAAAGATGCTGGAAACAGATGCCTGGTACAAGTAACAACAAGATTTGGTTCAGATACACCTCATGTAGGCTGTGGCCAGGATATATCTGCAATACGTGCTAGATGTTTAACTTTTATATTAGCTAAAGTCAATTAATGAAATTATGTTTACAGGCAGGTGTCATAATTTTCGTTTATGATTAAAAATTTATTTGAGTTTTCGCATAAGTGACGCACATTACCCCTTTTCCCCTACTTGCTGACCCTGCGAACTTCGTTTCTTAAAACAGGCAATTGATGCTGCTTTCTTTTTTCTTGCGTTTGAAGATCCACATAATCGACCCATACTAATGCGACGCACTTGTGTGATTTATCGTTCTTCATCGATGGCTTGTTTAGAACCGATTTGATTGTTTCGATCTTATCTAGGCTTAGAATGAGGATCTAGGTTTAAAGTAACGTTGCTGCTGACAGGTAGGTGTGACGATACTGGTTGCTATGTGACACCTGGTAAATTACCTAAAACCGAAATTTTTGCTTCGCGCACCTTACGACTATTGCAGGTAGCCATTAACTAGATAACTAGTCACAGCTGAAGCCTCCATGTAGTCAAGACCCAAACAAAATAGAATTTTGTAAATTTAACCCAGTACCTCTGCCTCATTGGTCTAATGGTTAGTATGTTCGGCCACAGTCATGAGGTCCTGGGTTCGAGTGCCGGGTGGGGTTAATTCAAAAATCGATATTGAGTTTTCTATTAAAGATTTTCTTAAAATTTGCCCGAAGTTGGGATTTTGGCGGTGTGATCCCCCGTGGCTCGGAGAGCACTTTAAGTCGTCAGTCCTGCGCCTGATCACTCTCTGGCCGTGTTGGATTTCTGTCACATCTGCCTGTGAGTGTGAAGGAATGGAAACACTTGTGTATTATGCCTGTCAACCCGCAGTGGAGCACCGTGGTGGGTCTATGCTCTAACAACACTCACTCCTATGACTGAGGAGGCCTGGGCCCAGCAGTGGGACGATAATGGGCTGCTGCTCACCTTTTTACCTCTGCCAATGAAGCGAGTACTCACTATGCCAGCGACGCAATAAGTGTACATAAAAAGCTGATATTCTTGCCAATGCTTACTTATAGCAAACCCGAAAAAAAAAGACTCTTCCATGAGTGAGGAGACATCTGCCCAGCAGTAGGGCGATAATGGGCTGCTAGTTATCTTATTTACTTACTCACCTGAATCCCACCCCGTTGCTACAATGCAGATTAATAGAGTTAACAAAGGTAGATCCCAGTGGTAATGAGACTACTGCTCGAGTGGAGAGGTACCACGTCGCCACACTAGAAGCTTCAATTCGCATCGGAGGAGGCTTGGTGGTCGAAGACGGGGTATTGCCCGTCTCCTTCCAGTATTCTGAATTAATGATTCTGTGAAGACATATGCATCCCGGCTACCAATCCCGAGTAGAAAGATCTTCGGTGAGCCTCTGCCTTTTACTGTGAGTCCCTCAAACCCCAACCGAGGATTGTTTGATTTGAAAAAAGCTGCAAGTTGCATATATATAAAGCAGCATCTCCAGTAAGAATAGTCATGGTTTTCTTTATTTGTTGACAAGTTAGCGCTTGACTGTGATCTCACGTGATGGCACATGATTATACAGTCTAAGAATGAATGAAAGCGCTAATTTAATAATAGATAATTTACCTCCTTTGGTTTCTAAACAATATCGTTTTGGAAAAAAATTTGTACTGTATTTATTAAATATAAGAAATAATACTATATTGTAAAAAAAAGTTTAATTAGTTACACATTATTGTAATAGTAAAAGATAAAACTGTTTACTGTGGGTTGTCCTTTGGCGATAAATATATATTGTCGCGGACTTTCTTATCAATTTTTTTAAGATGTACAATTCCTTAGCACATTAATATGATCTATTTCATAGGGTTTTAGCCAGCGTTTGAGATTTAGGAGCACAGAACTCTGTTGCGACACCACATTAAAAATCTTTGAATTTCTGACCTTTTATATAATACTAGCTGAACTCGCGACTTCGTCTGCGTGGAATGTTTTTTGGTAGCATCTTCATTAATTTAGGCAAATTGTTTTACAAATAAGAAACATACCCCAACTACTCTTTGAGGGTAGAATTCCCTAAAATTTACTTTTAATAGTTTACATTGTCAAAAAAAAATTTTGATCAAGTTTTACATACCATAAAAGATATAGTTGCTAAATGTGAAGTTGAATGTTTTTTTAATGTGAAAATTTGATTTTTTATAACTAACACCCCTCAACCCCCTTTCGAGTGGAATTTTGTAAAATCAATTCTTAGCTGACCTTCACTCGGAAAATGGAATATTCCTACGAAATTTCAAGTCTTATGGTTCCAAAGATATTGTGATGAGTCAATAGTTACCTGGATATCTTATATATATCTGTACATGTATCTTTAATCTTTTAAACAATTCAACGTCAAAATCATTGTATTCTTTGTTTTAAACTGCATTAGAATCCGTTGAATTGTTTAAAAGATCTAAGGATACAGGCAGCGGGAGCGACTTCTTTTTATATTATGTAAAGAATCACCAAAAAATTACAAAAAACGTGCATCATAATTAGTAAGTACAATGTCCTTGTCACGATTTCCAGTTGTTTATTAAGGTAAACGAACTTTTTTTTAAAATAATTTTTTCATTATATTTTAACCTTTCAAACAGGCCAGGTCTCAATCTCGGGATTATCTAAGCAGTAATCAACAACAAAATAAAATCAAATATAATATTTAAGTGCTTTATTGATTTTTTTGTCACAAACTACATAACTGCGACTCTACAAGTCGAGGTTTCCGTTTCCGAAACGCTCCATACATATACATCTCGACATAAATAAAAATCTATAATTAAAATTCATTTGATAATCCATAGCTCGGTACAAAGATGAAACGAAAATTACATTAGAAAAAAATCTTAATTCATTATACAAATAATCTCTCTTAAATTGAAACTATACTGAGATATTTAAAAAAAAACAAAGCAATTATTTTCTTTTAATGGAAAAACATGATGTTTATCACAATGTTATCGGACACTAGTATCCCCAGTAGATTCACCATCAAATATACATAAAGTTACAGTTTAAAAGGTAAGCAAGTATCGTTTCAAGAAAGCAAAAGGTTATTTATAAGCTAGGGAGACTTACACACCAGTTATTAACGAAACCTAGAGTTTATTGCTGAATTAAAACAAAACCCCCCTTATAAATCTAACATGAAAAAATTAAAGGGCACTGAGTAATAAGTAAATGTCAAAAAACCAACACTAAAACCTAGTTTGTTGCGGAATTTAAAAAGAAAACTCTTTCAAAATTTAAAAATCGAACACAAAGCAATAAATGGTACTCAGTAAATTGAAAAATATAAAAAATAATCATACTCAGTCATAATTGTTTAGAATTAATACTAAAACATAGACTCTCTTGTGGAATTTAAAAATAAAACACTACAAATTTTAAAAATCGAACACATGAACATAAGTCGTAAAAAATGTAAAAAATCTCACGATAACAAATTTTAATCATAAGTTTATTACTGATAATTAAAGGTTGAATTAATCTGGATTCTAGTCTTTTTAAATATGAGGATGAAATACAAAAAAATACCCGATACTCGCTAATAAATAGCTACCAACAGTCCAAATACATTATGAATTAAAATAAAGATATTTTAGTTGAAAAGTCGAATCTAAAATGACAAAACGATAAATTAATAAATATTAAGAAAGAGTACCAAGAATCTTTACATTACGAAACTGATTGAAATTTTTAAAAATCGATATTCGGTTCATAGGCATAGATATTGACTTTATGAAGAAATTCTCAGTGCATACAAGCAATTGGAAAGTGCTTTATATCCATTGCCTATAGATAGGGCACGTGTCTTTGTTTACACACATGTAAGTCCAGTTGTCTAATCTCTGTATGAGATTGACCTTCAAGGTCAAAATAAGGTTACGAAAACTTATTCATCCATTATACATCACCAAAAAATAAAATTATCAAAGTGCAAAGAAAATACGGTGTATTTCCTTGGGGAGTTACAAAGAATGTTATTTGAATGAATAAAAATAATACCGAGTTTTGTAAGTATAATTTCATTTAGAATATTTCCCTGTGAGGGTATTGTTATGGGAGTATGAGGGTACATTACATTTTTGTAGCAATGGGATTTATGATTTTAAAGTTCATTTTTCTTTAAACAAGGTCGTAAGTCTCCCCACGCAGTGCATAAAAGCTTTTAGCGTAAATCTAGCGCACTGCTGTAAAAAAAAACCTAGTGCTTTATTGAAAATGTTAAAACTTAGTATCCATTGATACAGAACATGACTTCTCGACGAGGTTGATAAAAATGGCAGTATTACAATTAAAGGTATTCCTTTTAACACCTTTGTCAACTATAACAGAGATATGGAACAAAGTACCTTTTAAAGACACTTCGAGATATTATTTGCAATGTTAAGAATATAATGAACAAAATATCAAAACCTTCCTGGTCGCAGTATACCACTAACAAACACGATCACCTAGATAATTGTTTTATATTAATGTTGCATAGTAAACGCAAAAATATCAACAGTTATTTGTAGTATCCAAGTAATAACATACAATAAGGCCGATTATCTAGAAACTTATGAGTATCAACATTTTTTCTTCACAATATACGAAAAACATCAAGCACATTTATCTAGAAATTTGTGACATATTGTTGTTGCGTTGCAAACTTAAAAGCATCAATATTAACTCTTCGCAGTAAACGAATAACTATTATGTAGTATTTTGTTATTCTTATTATTTTTATAGTGTTGTTTCGCTGAATTGATAAAATATCAATATATTCTGTTCACATTCTACGAACAATAACATTTTCAAGCCCAAATATCTAGAATATTGTTGTCTGTTTTAAAACTTTAAAAGTATCAATACCATTTTGTGTGATGTATATGAAAACCATCCGTCAACTAAAACTTGGCTATACATGGTTACTGCAATTTAAACGTGTCAATCAACCTTCGCTGTTTGCATTATAAGAATAAGAACAAACAGTATTGTTTTCCGGTTGTTTTGTTGAAAGTATCATCCTTAAGTGTTCGCAGTATACGAATAAGAATATACGTCAACCAGGACATCTAGAATCTCGTATTATATAGTTATTATAGAGCAAACGATCAAGTATCATTACTAAATAAGCGATATATATTGCAAACAGTACCTCGAAAACTACAATACCATCAAAAACTTTATTTTATAACAATTATGTATAATCTTACAAATTATAAAGGGTTATAAAGAATTATTAGTGTTCTTTTTTTTATTTTTAAGTAGAGAAGCATGTTATGCATTAATGGAATGTGCAGTCTAAACGTATAATTACAATTTATTTAATGATTAAAAATTAATACGAGTTTCATTAGCACACTATAATTAGAATTAATTTTATAAACGTACGAAACAGTCATATATGGAACAAGATTTGTGATTACATTCTAGTTATTTGTTTGTTTTTATATTATCCATGTGCAACTGGTATGGTCCTGCCACGCCGGTTGCTATTTCGTTATCGGTTCATTCGGTTTTACGAATGAAATCAAAACTCTTGTTCGCACACAATATTCCTTCAAACATACAAAAAAAAAAACATTTTCGTCATAACGTATCTTTGTGAATGTGTAGTCGCAATATGTCTAAGGGCAAGAATGAAATGTCAACTTTTACCTCAAAGAAATTGTCATTGGTTCTCAGTACAGGATGAAGAGTTCGCTTTTCGCTGTATGAGGGATAGAAGTGCCTCGTTCTCTCCCGGTGAGATTCCACTACTATCCAACTCACATTTCCTACCGGTGCCCTAGAAACAACTTGTTTAAAGTGTCAAAGGCAGTTAAAACACATGATAGTTACATTTTTAATTATTGATTGAAAAGTTGAATCGAAGTAGTCCAACTTTTAATCCCTGTGCAACAAACAATCGTATACGTATCACGGGAGAAAAATAGGTTAACATTACCCGTGTTTCGCCAAACTTTCGCGGGCGAAAATATCCAACTTTTCACTCTGGGTAATACTATAAAATTATTAAATTATATTCTGGATAAATAACAATTAATTTCGTATCTAATCATAAAAAAAAAAACAAATTTTATAGAGGAAAAATTCTTATTATAGGGCAATGCGAGATTTTAAACTAATCGACATAAACAAGCTTTATACTCGTTGCATTTTCAAACTCATATATTTGCCATTTAACTGAAGCTTCACCTTTATTTATATAATAGCAAGTTTTAACAAAAGGCAATATAAATAGACGCAAAGGCACTAAGTTTTACACAAAAGCGAATTTTTTAAATATTTGCGTCTTAATATTTATCTTTTACAATAAAAGGCAAGTCCATATTCAGTCAAAAAAAGTTTAAAAATGGGAAAATAATCTATACTTATCTGATATTACAAAAACAAATCTATGTTAGTTACCGTTTTAGAGATATTTCATACGTCAAATGGGTATTTAAAAGAAAATATCCGCATTACTATGCATAATTCTAGTGGCTGAAAATTTAAATCTCCTTTCTTTAGTTACCAATCAAAATCAAGAGATTACGGTCAGAACTGTAGGAACGAGACAAAAACATGAGAATCACAAAAATTAGTAACATAACTTATGTAAACAAATTATTTATCTTTTGTCCATAAATACCACGGAAATATTGTACAAAAGAAGAAATAATGTAAAATAAATCACGTCTACTTATGTATAAAGAGGAAGAACTCTCATTTAAATAGTCAAATAAATATCCAAATAAATAGATTTGTTTTAAATGCACCTTATCCATAATAGTAGGGCAGCCCAAGAGAATATTTTGCGTGTTACTCGAGCTCAACAGGAAATCATATTGGGAGAAACCTTGCACCCAATAATGTACTCCTACCAAATATGGATCCATAATTTTATTGAGGGTAGTCCTTCTATTGTTAAAACTCGTGAAATAAAACGTCAGTTTTAAGTAGGACACTTATTTGTGTGTGTGTACTTAACTCAAATAACTTTATTTATTTTATTACCCTCTTTTCACGCGCCCCCCTCCCCAAATCATTCGAATAAAGTGTATCGGTGATGACCAAGGCCGTATGCATTATGAATTTCTGTCGCGACCGAGTATTTCCATGTATCTGTTTTCTTTTTCAAACTGCTACGCGCTACCCCCTTTCCCCCACTAAAATAGAAAACCTTACATAAGCTTTCTTCATTTTAGAATCTAATCTCCACAATTCTACAAGTTCCCTAGTAACTTAAAATTTAGCATCCCGGGCTCCCCTTCTATAAGGATGTAAAGTCAAAAGCAGTTATTTTAGAAGTTAAAAAATTACACGTCAATTGTAACATCAGCTAAGTATATCGTACGACTTGCGTTAGTTTTAAGATAAAATAGGCTTTGATTTAGATTAATTGAGGCTACACAAGGACAAAGAGCGCGACGGTAGTGGTGAGCGGTCAAGGGATCCATCCCGCTACGTAGCTGGGGCTGCGCGTGAACAAGCTCAAGCGCCGGATTCGCCCACCTGTGGATTAACAGACACTTATATTAAAGACACACATTTTGAACCTATCCGGCCCTTTAGTCTAAAAAAAAGTGCGTGCGTACAAAGTACACATATCAGAGGCAAAACTTCTTTGGCAAACAAATCTTTAAGTCTTGATTATATTTATACAAATCTAAAACTTAGAAAGAGTGACAAAGAAAATATTAAAAGTGTCGACATTTAATACAAATAATTTATTCAAATCTCAAATGACGAATTGTAAATAAAAATACCACGTGGTTTTTGTCAATATTAGAAAAGAGAATTTATGAAATACTATTTATAATGAAAAATAGTATATTAAATTATGAAATGACGAGTGGCAAATCAAAAGGCCACATGTTATTTGTAAATATTAAAATTACCTAACTTTCAATTGAATTTGTACAAAAACACTGCACAGCTTCGTGACGCTAATCAAGCGATTCATTCGTAAAAATTTTAACCTCATGCGCCTAAAGAAGTTTCACTTCAATTACGCGTGATCCGAACAGGGGTACCAAAAGAGCCCACGCAGCCGTGCAGATTGGCGAAAACGGTGTCGTACATTTATCTCGCTCTTTCCTTACGGCGGTACCGCGTTTGTTAGAGTGATAAAAATAACATGTCACTAACTACCCCAACAAATCGTTCCAAAAATAAGTATGTAGTTGTTGCTTACCAATTAGGGTTTTTATATTTTTAAGGATTTTCGTTTTCGCCGATTAAGAAAACGTTAAAAGATTTATTATATTGACAAAAAATATAAGAAAGTGAATCGGCTAATATTCAAGTTATTAAATTACAACTCATACATGGGGGATTACAGAAGCCTCCTAGAATTATATTATATTCATCCTATACCAAAATAGATATATAAACAAATTAAAAAAAAAATACAATCAAAAGATAGCGCCAGCGGCCTTTATTTCTCGCTACTAAGATTACATGACAAAATCTATAGTAACACAGTAAAACCATGAAATACGTTACTATTTGTTCTTCTTCCTTATTATCCTATTCCCTAGTTTGTGTAATTAGAAAATGTTTATTTTGTCAGAATATGGTTCAAAAAGTGTGTTTTTGTGTGTTTCATTAGGAAATTATAAACAGTTTTAATAAGTCAACAAATTTGAATTGGTTAAAAATGTGACTTAAAAAAAAATCCTTAAATAATTTAATTTAAATCAATAAAAGTGTCTATATATATACACATTGTATTTTTGTTTTAAGTGTTAATGTCATTTGGTTTTGGTTTGTAATTGCGATTTTTTTAACTAGACTGGGTAAGGACCTAAGGAAATCTAAAACACTGAAATAACTTGTGTTGGAAAGGGTGCATTTGTGTCGTACAAACCGTCAAAATTAACTCAAAACATATTGCACTACTTCAAATTTTATGACCCGGTATACTGTTTCAGTAAACTATGCTATAGATTAGAGGGTGTGAGTGGGAAGAAATATTTATAAATAATAGGTAACCTCAACTCTCTGATTTACAATTACCATCACATACTTATAATTAAGGGGCAAATTTAAAAATAATAAATAAATTTAAAATGCACGTTAAATCAAATACTCTATTATTAGTTTTTATCTAGTGTTATTTATTAAAATAATAAATCCTTTTATAGTATTATAATATTTAGAAAAAACCTAAGATTTCATAATAAATCCTTACATTCATTGATTAGACATTAATCTTGTATACTGAGAACTCTATACATTTCCACGCCATTAAATGTCAAATACAGTGAAAGTAATAAACATGTATACGCCAATTTGTAACCTGTATTTAGAAAATAAATGAATTTGAATTAGATGTTTACTGTGTATAGATAAATAGTTTTTAGTGAAATAAATGTAGAAACAAAGGTACTATAAATGGGGACAGAGATCATATTGAAAAGAGAGAAAGAGAGAGAGAGAGAGAATTAAAGGTCAATTTTACAAAGATTCAGGGGGAAATCTCTCACTTATGTATTACTGTGTATAGATAAATAGTTTTTAGTGAAATAAATATAGAAACAAAGGTACTATAAATGGGCACAGAGATCATATTGAAAAGAGAGAAAGAGAGAGAGAGAGAGAATTAAAGGTCAATTTTACAAAGATTCAGGGGGAAATCTCTCACTTATGTATTACTGTGTATAGATAAATAGTTTTTAGTGAAATAAATGTAGAAACAAAGGTACTATAAATGGGGACAGAGATCATATTGAAAAGAGAGAAAGAGAGAGAGAGAGAGAATTAAAGGTCAATTTTACAAAGATTCAGGGGGAAATCTCTCACTTATGTATTACTGTGTATAGATAAATAGTTTTTAGTGAAATAAATGTAGAAACAAAGGTACTATAAATGGGGACAGAGATCATATTGAAAAGAGAGAAAGAGAGAGAGAGAGAGAATTAAAGGTCAATTTTACAAAGATTCAGGGGGAAATCTCTCACTTATGTATTACTGTGTATAGATAAATAGTTTTTAGTGAAATAAATGTAGAAACAAAGGTACTATAAATGGGGACAGAGATCATATTGAAAAGAGAGAAAGAGAGAGAGAGAGAGAATTAAAGGTCAATTTTACAAAGATTCAGGGGGAAATCTCTCACTTATGTATTACTGTGTATAGATAAATAGTTTTTAGTGAAATAAATATAGAAACAAAGGTACTATAAATGGGCACAGAGATCATATTGAAAAGAGAGAAAGAATTAAAGGTCAATTTAGCAAAGATTTATGGGAAAATCTCTCACTTATGTATTACTGTATATAGATAAATAGATTTTAGTGAAATAAATATAGAAACAAGGCACTATAAATGGGGACAGAGATCATATTGCAAAGAGAGAAAAAGAGAGAGAGAGAATCAAAGGTCAATTTAACAAAGATTCATAGGGAAATCTCTCACTTATCTATGGGGATATACTTACCGCGTTTGTCGTTTAGTGCTCTAAGCGCCGCTCTGGCTCCGGCGTTGCTGGCGTACTGAAATACACACACGCGGAACGTGTCAATGTTTTATATACACGGATACAAGAACGCCTCGCAGATATTCACTCCAAACGACCATATTCCAACAAAAAACTACTATTTAGATCCCGATTAATTCGTTACATATATTTTCAATTAAAAAATTTAGTAAAAGAAATTAAAGGGCTCATTTGATACAACTTTGCAGAGGGAGCAGTTCATAAAAATTACTCTAATATCAAAATCTTTTTAATTGCATAAGAATAGTAATAATTGATACAAGAAAGTACATTATAAGTTTACATAGATTAATATAAAAATATATTTTGAGTAAACCATTGAGAAGATTTCTAACTTATAATCTTCTCCAATTATATTTTAGAATATATCACACAGGATAATTATTATAGGTCATATTTATTGGAAATTATATAATGACAAACTTTGCTTTTAATAGCATTATAAATAATAAGAAAAATCGTTGGATCGTTGATTTTTGAACCAATTTAAGTTAAATATGGTCTTATTTGAAGTCAATATCGCTGAACGTTAAGGGTTCAAATATTATAAAAAACTATGTTAAATTCAAAGCAAACATATTCAGTGGTATGCATTGCAAAATTATGTTTTTTTTTTAATTCGATTTATACATTGATATTTAATGTAATATGCACACCACTGATTTAATAATCAAGTTGTAATCCTAAAAATCATACACATATGATTAAAATATAAAATAATATGGACGTAAGATTTATTCATGCTCATTCGGATGAGTAAGGCGACGCTTTAAAAAGGCAAATACTCCCCTCTTTCGTTATACGTAATACAAAAAATTATATCAAGAAGTGAAACTTTTTTAGGCGCATCAGGATAAAATTTTTACGGATGAAACACATGATTAGCGTCACTAAGATGTGCAGCGTGATTTATGCTAATTCGTTTGAATATTAGATAGTTTTAATATTTACAAATAACATGTGACATTTTAATTTACCACTCGTTATTTAATCATTTAATATACTATATTTCATAAAATAAAAAAATATTCGTTATTTCATATTTCAATAAATTATATGTATTAAATTTAAATGCTTTTAATATTTTAATGACAATGAAATTTATTAAATTCCTAACACATATTCCTTTTTCCCGCCCTCTAATTTTCGGAAATCGAAAGTTTTAGATTTGTATAAATATAAACAGGACTTAAAAATTAGTTTGCCAAAGAAGTTTCACTTTTGACATTTGTACTTTGTACGCACGCACTTTTAATTTTTATTTATTGCTTGCACCTGCAAGCGCTTAAATGTATTCAAACTTCTATTTTAGACTATGCAGTCTAAATCGTTAGCGCGCTAAACTGATAAATTTACTTGATATGGTTTCTAGATACTACCGTACCGAAATGAATTTTTTTGCTGAAAAACTGCCTTGATGGAGGATTGGTAATAAAACAAATTAGAAAATGCCTTTTCCTAAATTTATACTGCCGGGAATCGAACCCAGGACCTCTTCCAGCGAAGTATTATTTAGGCTAACTGCTATATGAGAAAACAATGTTCGAGACATTCAGTTATTAGTTTTTTTACATATTAATTTGTATAGGATAGTTTCTAGTTTTTTTTAGGAAATATCTGGTGAATAATAACAAAATATGATATAAATAAAGAAGCCCACATAACGCCTCCTCGTTTGATTAGCGAACGTTTGTCAGCCACATTTATGATAGGGCGACTTGGCTTTAAAATTAATTCCAGATTTAGTAGGGACAATTTGCAAACAATTACCCACCTATTTCAATAGCCGGCGCTATTGAAATAGGTGTTTTTATTCTCAGTAACAGTAAACCAGAATTGTTTCGACCGGTTAGAAGAAAATACATACTTCAACGTCTCTTACAGCCATTAACCTAGATAATAACTTAATAAATCAATATCGCGTTTTATTTTGCACGTACAATATAAAATATAGGAGTAATTTACGATAAATATTTGTATGAAAAGCGCCTCCTTATTTTTTCATAGACATCATTCTTTACATTCAGTTAGTTCACACATCCATGCGTGAAGTTAGTACTACGATACACACACACATTGTCATATATGAATACAATTAAAACTTAGGTAAAGAAAATAATCAGACAGTACGACCACCATTGCATTTGAGAGCCTTACAGCTTACAGAAGGCCTTTTAAGCGGTAAATCGACAAACAAAAGCCTGTAAAAAGTTGAGGCATAAAATCTGTCTCATTTTTGCGAATAACAGCCGAATAGGCTTAACAATCGCATTAAAATTACCGGGCTTTTCGGCGATCAGTTTACTTTATATCATTCGTCTTTACGCTCCCCTTTCGGCTAAAATCAAATTGTTATCGATTAAAAGACAGGAATGTCGTAAATACTTTTAAAGTGTTTTAAATGTATTAAAAATGCATACAGGTATTAAGAAATTTGGAAAACGAAAAAAAAAGTATGTTAGAGTAAAATATTACCAAAGTGTTTGTAAATCATTAAAATATTTATGTAAAAAAATTATAAACGGTGCAGTTTTACACAGTGGAATATGACGGTAGTTGGATAAATTACATAATATATGAAAAAATTAAAGTCAATTTCTACGCCATCTAGCACAAACTCATTACATGGAAAGAATCTTTTTCATGAGAATTTTACAATAGAATTTTAAGTATCTAGGGAGAAAATATGGCATTCTCGCTCGCGTAGTTTTGTGATAAGATTTTCTCCCGAGGTGCGTTAATTAATTTTTCATACATCGCGATGAACAGTTCGACCTAACCGAGTTGAATTTTAATGAATAATTAAAAAATAAACTATTGTGTCGTGTTTTATGTCGCTAGCTTACAGGGAGGAAAAGTGAAATTATCATCCCGCAGTGAAAAATAATAAAAAAAAGCTTTCTTTTTAACTTGAGCGAATAAATAGAAAATAATTTTATTAATGATTGAATATTGGAAAGTTCTAAGCATTGAATGAGAAGTAATAGTGGGAATCGAATAAAACTGCACCTATATTATTGTAAGTGATGAAATCGACGCTGTAAAAATAAGCTTTAATCGAAGCGAAGTGTTGTTATACGCTGCCGTGCCAACTCGAGGAACCCGTTAAGGGCCTGACCTTTATAGAAACTATTGACTACGCGCCCCTTTTTGCAGGTTGTTAAAGAATCTGAACTGAAGTCGCAGCGTTAGGTCTTTCCGTACTGTAATGAACAAAACACTATGACTATGGGAACACTTGTGCTTGCTGTTTCACTTAATGATCTGTCATTGATCACCTGAGCTCGAAATTGACCAATTTATCAATTAGACTTAGTTACACCGATTATAAACATTGACGCTCGCAAATTACGCATGACGCATTCCTTCATTATTAGAAATCAACATACAAATGAAACAAAAGAATTGAAATAATCCCCAATGTTTTTGAAGTAATACTTCTTTACTCACACTTGACTTAGGGAACAAGCACGTGCATGTAATCAATGCCATTTAATGAAGTTGATTTCCAAAGAAATACTTATTTGGAAATCTATGGACTTCAATGACTCTGTTTTATAGACACATTTACATACAATAAAATAAAATAACACTGTTGATTATTTAAAATCTTTTTAAACCAACTAAATATTTGAAATCGCGTAATCGATGTTAAGGTAAATTGATCAATTTCGTTAATATATTTTCGCTGTACACATAAAACCGGGGGAGCACGCGTGGTGTGTAGGTGTGAGTCATGTTTACTCACGCGTGCGGTTGGGGATGAATTGCAGGCGGCTGCGCCAACACGAACCTGTCCGTTCCATTCAGCATATCCGATACCGATTCATCCGAGTCGGTTATCGGTTTATCGATTATTCTTCTGTCACTAGTGGGCGTTGAGATTTCGGCGCTTGGCGGTGTGAGGTTAAAGAAGCTACTGTCGATGCCGACAGCGGGCGGTCGGCCGCGGGGCAACCGCAAGCTTAGGGACGTGGTAGCCCGCTTTTGCAAACGGCAATCTGACAATATCGATATCGTTTATCGATTCTGTCGTCCCCCCAATACAATCGAAATGTCTATACCCACACACACACACGCACATAGGTTTATGTACAACTTTAAATTGAATCTATAGTGATAAAAGGAGATGAAAGGAAAAAAATGGTAATGAAATAAAAGGTATGTGGCACCCCGCTTTTGTAAACGGCAAACTGCATATAGATATCGTTTGTCCATTCTGTCAACCCATCTACTATCGATATGTCTACACCCACACACAAACACACACTAAGGTTTTTATACAACTTTACGTCGAATCTTTATTGATAAATGAAAGACATAAAAACGCAGAATGGAACAAAGGGTATGTGCCTCTATTTGCCAACAGGAATTTATCAATATTGTTTATCAGTTCTATCGTCCCATAAATACGATCGAGATTTCTATATTATACCCACGCATACGCACACTAAGAAATTTTTACAACGGAATACAAAATAATTTATGAGACGTTAATTTAAGTCATATTACAAATGGGAGCTAAAAGTAAGAAAAGAAATGGAAATGTATATAAGAAAGGGCATGTTTTAGCCCGCTTTCACAAATGGGCAGCTGACAATATCGATATCGATACGAATAAGATGTCCATTCACACATGCAATAAAGTACTTTGTACAACGGAATATAAATTACTTTTGATACGTCAATTTTAGTCGATATTATATGCAAAAATGGGGGTGAGTAAGAAAGCAATTTGTTTTCCGAGATGTAAGAAAATGCCCGTTTTTCAAAAAGCCTAATTGACAATATTTCCTCAATGAACCTTATTCTATCTCTTCACCAAATAAATATAATGTACAATTGAATCTCAAATGTACAACAGGAAAAGGAGTATAGCTCATTGAATATAACTGGGTACTATGACAACGTCAAAAACAAATATATAAACAATATATCAAAATCTTTTAACCCAAATTAAAATATTATTCACTCAAACAGACTAATAAACTCATGAGAGTCATCATTAAACCCATTCCGAATCACCGTTTGGGAAAGTTAACTCCACCGATAAGAAAGTCAGTAGTTGCTCAATTACTTTGATAAATTTATATTGAAATCTAATCGAGCGATTGAAACTGATATCGATAATTCGATGGCCAAGTATTAAAATCGATATATCAATACTATAAACTGATACATCGACACAGACACATCACCTTAATATAGATTCATAAACTACAACGAAATAGTAAAAAGGGATGTTAATCGACTAAAAATATACTTCAAATCAATATTTCTATTCGAATCGTTCGAAGTGACGATAGATATTAATCGATTTTTTAGTTTAGAGGTTAGTAAGCTAGGATGTGAGGTTGTCGAGGTATCTATTTGTGCCGATGGTTATGGCCTTTCTCTATAGGATTTTAACGCCATATTAAACGTGTTTACTAGCTTATTGTGTGATGATGTATCCGTGGACACCCGCCTCCTTGACAGCAATGTATTGATAATGTAACTGTTGATGTTATAGTGACATTAATTCTTGTTTTATTATATGAAATGGATAGTGAAGTGTGATTTGAACATTAAAATATGAATTTGAATATGATAATGAGGCTGTTTTCTTCGTAAGAAAATTGAGAACTGATTTTTAATAGTTACAATTGGAGTGTAATACTGAAATGATTTATAAAAATAGCTGCAGAAGAAATTCATCAAATAACACACATTGTATCCACTGTCAATAAAGACATTCAATCATACATACATCGCTTACATTTATTTAAAATATTACCGAATATTTGAATGTAAAATATTTTGAACATTATAACGTCGAGAATACATCAATTTTATTTCAAATGTATTGAAATATAATAAGCATTAATTTAATTTAGTGGCAATATAAAAATTAGTAGAAAGCTTTGGACTTTCAATAAAGATGTCTTAACTCTTGTAAAGAACTTGTATAACATGTAAATTCATGTTGCTGACCTTAAATCTTTAAAGGTCATTTGAAGGACAATAACTTCTTTTATTTACGTACTTCTGACTTCATGTTTCATTTTATTATAATATTACTAGTTGTTTCTGAGGGTATCAACCGCGTAGTTCCAGATGCGGCGGAAATATGGCAAAATCCGTTATCGGATCCAGTTTTCAATTCTTTTTAAATCCACCTAAACACAATCAGAACATTACATCAAAATTTGTACAGGTATTTAGGACGTTCGGTAACACAGATTTATCCATATGTAGACTAGCTGTTCCCGATGATGCTTAAACGAGTTTTTCGTATCACCGCGGCTTTTCCCCTTTTACAATAACAATCTTGTTGTATATATAATAAATACTGACTTCTGTCGATGTTCCGCTGCAGATGCGATGCGACGCGATGGCGTGCATCGCTGTACTCCAGGTGCAGGCCGAGTCGGAGCAAAGTGGGGTTCTGTTCCACCAGCCGCGTAATCTCCATCTCAATTTTGTTGCCCAGTACTTGCGACCGCTGCAATTATTCAAATAAAAACTTGTATAACGCAGCAGCACAAATTAAATATTCGCACTGAACAATTTAAAATTAAGAGTCCCCCCAAGGCGACTTTCTGGGTCCATTACTATTTCTTGTCTATATTTACAATATATGGATATTAGGTAAAATTTGCCTTTTTTGCAAATGACACTGATGAACAATGATCATTTTGAAAATAGTAAGTTTTCCGAAAATAACCTGTGATTAAATAACAACGAAACTAAAACCTGTCTTTGCCGCGCAAATTTTCCGGCATAAATTTTTTTGTACAAATTTAAGTATTAGGCACATAATTATATTTTAAAACAAGATATATCATCATTTATCGTTTACAAAGTCCAGATTTTTTTTTATAGATTTAGAAAATAATTTTCGACTTTTTATTTCATATTTTTTTTACTTAAAATTCATTTTCAGTATATACATATATATGAAACCATATTTACATTTAAAATACTTATGTTTATTGTGTAAACAAGGCATACCTGGTTGGAGGCTCTGAACTCCTCAACAGTGTTGGTGGTGAGCAGGGCCTTCACTAGCTGAACCACTCCAGCGGGGCTGATGAAGTTGGTCTCCACATTGACCACCCGAAGGGAGCTATTGGCCTCCAGGGCGTCAGCCAGCAACTGCGCTGTACGGTCATTCAGACCCACGTTCACGAGGGAGAGCACCTCCAGGTGTGTGTTTGACTTTAACGACTCGAACAGCTTCTCGAACTTTTCGTCGCTTATATTCTGAAAAATTATTATCAATACTCAATATTATAAAATAAATCTTCCGTAGTGACTATCTTTTTGTGTCGGACTTTAATGCGCTATTCTTTAAGAGTTAATCATGAGGAAGGTATATGTATATAATTTGCCAAGCCCCTCAGTAAGATGACATCCGGAAGTTTGTGTCGAAAACATTACCCAATCTTTAAGAGATTTTAAGAAACAATGCATGATGGCATATGTCTCTTTTATAGATCCATAATGATGCCCACGATGGTTTATATCTATCTTTTAAGGATAACTCATTATATCTATTGTATTTCTTCAGAAAGCGTATTATTACCTTAACGTTATTCCAATTGAGATCAAGGAAGGCCTGGTCGTTCTCTTTCACCCTGCTGATGGTCTGCTCTGGGTCTACATCGTTGGGTGGGTCCATGGGGTAAATCTGGAATCATGCAAATAAAACAATAAATAAATAATTAAAGATGTCTCACAACTCTTACTACTTTCAATAATATGGTTACAAACAATATATTTTATTAATATAATCACTTTTTAAAAAAAGCAACGCTTTCTAATAAGCAATAACAGAAGTAACTAAGACAATCTTATGGTAACAGAAGTATTTCTAAAATTAACAGTAAAGCACGCATCTGTATGTGTGAGGAATAAGGAGAAAGAGAGATAACTATTGTGTGAAGGTGATGGATAGGGGAAGAGAGATAAAAAGATATGCATGTGAGAGAGAGAGAGAACGAAAGGTAGTAGTGTGGCAGGGCGTGAGAGGGAGATAAAAAGATAGTTGTGTGTGAGAGAGAGAAAACTATAGTTGTGTGTGTGAGAAAGGGAGTAAGAAAGTTATGTGTTTTGGTGTCTGCGTGAGTGTGAGTTTTGATATTTTTACATATGACCAACAAGTTACTTTCTCGGATTTGATCATTTTTTTTTGCTTCACTATATATTTCATGAGTAATTCAATTTTAAAACAAAATTTTACAACCAATATCAGTGTATATTTCATACTTGCGCTGCGAATAACGAGAACATTCTCTCCATTAGCATATAACATACCTTCGGTTTGGTTGCTTTCGTGATTCCATCCCAACCGAGGCCGACAGGCTGTCCTTTATTTAGCAACGAAGCGTGGTACTGGTCCTGGTTCATCATGGAGTGGAAGCCGAGAATAGCTGAAATATTATCAAATTGCTACTTTGAAATAACTATATCAAATAAATCACAACACATAACACCAAATAGAGAGAAAGAACACTTTATTCCACACAATACAAAAATGAAAACCCAAGCTAAGAGACTTATTGCTATAATATATGCGTGCAAAGGCGGTCTTATAGCTGCAAGCAATCTCCTTCAGACAACCTTTGTATGGTAAGAAGTGGAATAAAATAAATAATAGGGCAGAACAGTGCCAATAACTTAAATATATTTTAGTTTACACTAAGGGCAAAATTGTTTTAAAAATTAGCATAATAAATAAGAACAAAGTGCATTCGTCACATACTTTAAAATAAACTCCATCCATGAATTACAATTTTTTTTTATAGATTGTAAACGGGCCCTAATCAAATAATCTACTCTGTTGCTCTAAAACACATCCTAATATCATTTTTAATATTGTGATATTGGCTAAGTAAAGAGTGCGGTGGTGGAAGTATAAAATAAGAGAGATTTCTACAACATAAACATCATAATGGCCCTATATTATCAGTAACACAGAGAGAAGCATACAGTAACATTGTATAGAAATGATCTAGAATTTATTAGAATCATATGATTCTAGCAACAAAACTAACAAAAGACTAATGATATCTTAAAAGATTGTCAAGAGTACGATCATCAATTACACAATACTGGATTGCCGCCAAATTGTCGCGAATTCTCAAGAAATGCTTCAAACAATGGACACGGTTTTATCACACTTCCACATCATAAAATATGCTTAATATAATTATACGACCCATTTTTTTCCTCGTTTGTTACGATATAACGTCAGTAAGGCCGCAAGAGCGAGATTTGAATGTTATACTTGTGCCTCTTAATAAACTTGAAGAAGAAAACGAGGAAAAAAAGTTATTATAACAAGTTATTTAACAACTAGTCTTATGCCTTCGAAAAACAGATTCTTACTGTAGTCTCAGAGTAAAAATTCTCATTAAAAACAGTTCGTCTAAAATAATATTAATACAGTGTAATTTTAACATAATGACCTGAATATAACGAATTTCTCGATTACTCGTGAAAACTGATACAAAATGTATTTACATTATGAGTAGATTAATCATAATCATATATATAACTGAATTTTAAGAAAAACTACATTAACAAAAGCAACATAAATCAAATTTGAAATCAGATATCAGATTTTAAATCTTTATTAAAAGATGAAGGATTAATGAAACAATAGACGAACTTGAGAAATAAATTGTAAAAACCACATCGAAATAATATTGTCCCAACTTTTTTAAAACCTATAAGTGTCAGTAAAACCTATAAGAAGAGCCTCGATAAAAGACAGCTGTGGACCCTCAGATATGTGTATGGACCTCTATAACTGAGACTGGTGGTTAGCACATTTGCCATTGCTATTTATGACATTTTATTTCGTAAAATGTCTAAATGACACATAAATAGCAACTGTGTTGTTATGTATTCAAAAATGTAGGGGTACTGAGTTACATTCATTGGCCACTATAACAATTATACAAATTTGGCCCTATTTGGCCTTATTGTTATCAATATTAATGTGTTACCGCCAACCTTTAGATTTAGTACAAGTCGATGAGGCCGTGGCTACCACCAGATAATTTACGGATAACGTTATTGTCAAGAATTTTGTTTAACAGCATATTAAAGGAAATAACTGTGAAGTGAACATTCCAAAGAAAGCAACAAATTTTAAATACACTAGAGAAGATTGTGTTGATAAGACAATATCCGATAAATTTAACGACTTATAAAAGCAGGTAAAAACGGAAAGTTCATACCGATTTTTATGTACATTTTAAATTTGTATGTCCTATAACACATCAAATCAAAATATCTTTATTCCAGTAGGTATATTACAGCGCTTTTAAATCGGCAAATAATATTTTTTTTCCACACTCTAGATTCTAATATACGTTTGATGATGGTACTCAAAAACGACTTAAAATCTAAAGTTAGGAGGGTTCCTTCCCGCTCTGATCCGAGAAGAACCCACAAAAAACTCAGTCGGGTATTTTGAATTTTGTTTGTTACCGTCATCATTACAATATCATATTAGTTTAATATATTTTAATTCAAATTAGAGCAATTCGTTCACTCGCATGCGTTTCTATCGTCTAAGTAATCTTGCAACTTATAATACGATATTTCAATCAACTTTCTTTTAACAAAGACTTTGAATTCATTAATTGACATCTCTAGGACGTCTTGTGGGAGTTTATTATAGAAACGTATACAGTTACCGTTAAATGAGTTGTTAATTTTATGCTGCCTACTAGATTTTATAACAAGTATGTTTGGTTTCTTAAGTTATATGATGTGCATTCACTCTTTTTATTAAAATGGTCAATGTTTTTATGTACGTACAACAAGTTTTCTAATATATATATGCAGTGAACTATCATTATGTTAACTGTCATGAATTTGTTTTTTAGCAACTCTCTTGGACCCATATTGTAAATCGCACGAATGGCCCTTTTCTGCAGCACAAATATTGCATCTATATCAGCAGCATTACCCCAAAGTAGAATACCGTATGACATAATTCTTTGAAAATAGCTAAAATATACCAGTCTGGAAGTATAAACATCTGTCAGACGACGAATTCTTTTAACGGCATACGTATATTTATTCACTGTATCATCTATTGTGCCACTGTAACCTCTATGAGTGCGAATGGTCCTCTCTGTACGACTAAAATGCAGAAAATCATTTTAAAGAAACTTCTGTAATCGAGACATGTACGGCAATTGGTTCGAATGTATTTTGAAAGATACATGTTCAAATGCAAATTATTAACAAAACAGTGGGTGTGTAATGAGACAAGTAATTTGCTTACCAGCAAGGTCAATGATTTCTTCCTGTGTGGCGCTCGTGAGGGCCTGTTCATATTCGTCGCCAAGGTCGATGGTGATTTGTTCTTCCGCATCTCGTACTTTTTCTGGGGGCGGTGGTGGAATCCACTGTGGATTTTTAAATTTATTCCACTTTATGGTTACCTTTACCATTTTTTAAATCTCTTATCAATACCTACTATCTAACAGACTTCGAAGGTCTTACAATTTTAGCCTGATATTGAATCTAAAGAATATCGTTTCGAATCAATAATCACACATATAAAAATGTTTATTAAAAACACAGCAGAACATCGTATATAGTTTTTAATACAAGAAAATATAGACAGATTTATTTTCTTGTATTAAAGACTCACATTACATACATACATAGAGCATCACGCCTCATTCCCATAGGGGTAGGCAGAGACAACATCCTTCCACTTGCCACGATCCTTGCATATCTCCTTCGCTTCTTTCATTCTCATTAAACCTTTCATACAAGTTCGTCGGTTTAGAGTACTCTTGACCTGGCCCTTATTTAAAATGTTCTGGATTTGGTCCAGGAACGTCCGCCTTGGTCGTTCCCACTGCCAGTCCAGACTGGCCGAAAGGTCCAGCCCTTTAAGACAACATGCGGCTAGTCATAAAGCACCATTTACCATATTCCCTGCATTCACTCTCCTTTCAATATCACTTTCACATGTTCCATCTCTTGTAAATTTAGATCCCAAGTATACAAATTCTTTCACATCTTCCACTTGTTCCCCCTCTATCAAAATATTGCCATTCATCATAGATTCATCTCTTTAAAAAAGCATAACTTTCGTTTTGTTAACATTTACTTTCATTCCTTTCCTTTTCAAAACTTCATTCATAATATTTACCATCTCCTATAGCTCATTAGCAAGTGATGCAAGTATTACTTGATCATCAGCGTAGAGTAAACATTTGATGAGTAATTCATTCATTCTTAACCCATACATACTTTCTTTTAAATGTGTCAAACAGTTATCCCTGAATAGGATGAACAGCCACGGTGACGCAACACATCCCTGTCGAACACCTCTTTATGACACAAGCACTAGAATCCTCATAGAGAGACTTCAATGGAATCAGACTACCGCTCACCCCATAGTTAGATGTGAATGTGAGTTCACATTGAAATCCCCAAAATATATTGTATAACTATTTTAGTCCTTTACAAATTTATAATATTATAGATAGAGAAAAAACATACACTTAAACTAGGAAACAATATAATTTAAAACAAAAATGTAATAATGACGAAAAAATTATTTGATAGGAAATTAACACTAAAATTTTGAATAATTAATTTGCAGTTAATCTATGACCTGTAGAAGTTTTGAATAATATTTTTTTAGTAAAGAGAAATTATTCATTTCACACAATCGTTTTATTGTATACACTTGATATTTACTCCTAAGAAACGATTATGCACATTATCAACATATTCTTAAAGTAGATTTTCAAATAATGGAGTTGTAGAGGTTGTATACAAAATATGGAGATCCATTTTTTTTATTACAGAGAAGAAGAATAGAGCAATAAATTTGGAAATAATAACTATTTATTTCGACTTATAAAGGGTTCGGATTCTGAGCACTGTTCGTTAGAAGGTTTTGAGGCTCGTAGAGAAAGGAATTAAATATTTTTTCGAGATCATCGACTCAGCAAGATTATACTCTAAAGAGTTTCAATAAATATGTGGTATCAATGCCTGGTGTATAATCTGCAATATGTCTATGGAGAAAATAACATTACAGTTACAAACTAGATAGAAATAACTAAGATGTTTAGTATATATACCTTTTTGCCCCGTATTACTCCTGCAACATAAGGTTTGACCTCTGGCAAGTCTGGTGTTTCCATTGCTTGTTTGTTGATGTGTTCTATGAGTTTCTTACGGTTCAAAGGACCCGTGGGGTCCTTTTCACATGCGTAGTTATTCCTTTGTGATGGAGGGAGAAAGTTATCCTGTAACAAAGAAAATTTAAACTTAAATGTTATTGGAAAGTTTACAAATGTAAGAGCTAATTTTATTCTATGTAGTATAAAATATTATTTATTCAAGTAGGCTAAAAAGCGCTTTTGAATCGTCAGTAGTTTGTCCGTTGGTAACAAATCTACCGCCCGTTCGGAAAGTTGATTGTGGTGAGAAGAAACCAACAAAAAACTCAACGGTTACTCCTTTTAATATAGTTATCGTTACATAGCTGAGAAATACAGCTCAGTCACAAATTTAAGTTCAATTCAAAATCTCGTGATTTAGCACTCACTTCGCGTCACAAAGAGACACTATGTAATTGTAGAGCTCCATGTAATTTTCTCACAATTCAATCAAGTGTCCACTAAAAAATACAATTAAGGATTATTAATAGACGCGACGCAAACACTTGATTATTTCAATGACCCACTTTATAATGATTAAAGTACCAGCATTGTTCGTTGTAAATGACTATTAACCAACCTAACAAACTAACACTTTGTGCTTAATATGATCTTGCTTCTTCTAATAGATAAAAATCTAACTTTGTTTACGAACTCTACCGAAATAATTAATCCGATTTTTATCAAATATTTGGTAGGTCTTTGGTTTTCCATTTCTCTGTCTCGCAAGTTTTAAATGCAATACGAAGATATAAATATATATATTAGAGATATCCAGGTATCTATTGACTCACATGATATCTCTGGAACCATAAGGCGTAGAGACTTGAAATTGAGTAGAAATATTCCTTTTGCCGAGTAGAGTTAAGCTAAGACCGAATTTTACGAAATTCCACCCGCAATGAGAGTTCCGCTCTGACCGGGTAAGATGAAATTTACTTCTAGATTTTACAGCAGATTAACGAAGTGCAATTATTTGCGTGAGGCTGTAATTGTCCCTCTGTATAGAGACAAAGGGTCACAGGAGTGCAAAAATTACCGCGGTATCAGTCTCCTCAGGGTCAGCGGCAAATTGTATGCAAAAATGATGGTAAATATTATGAATAAAGCTTTGAAAAGGAATGAAAGTGCATGTAAACAAAACGAAAATTATGCTTTTTGAAATAGATGAATCTATGATAAATGGCAATATTTTGATAGATGGGGAACAAGTGGAAGAGGTGAAAGAATTTGTATACTTGGGATCTAAATTTACAAAAGATGGAACATGTGAAAGTGATATTGAAAGGAGAGTGAATGCAGGGAATATGGTAAATGGTGCTCTGCACGCCTTTATGAATAGCCAGATGGTGTCTCAAAGGGCTAGACTGGCAGTGCATGCTGGAGTGTTGGTGCCAACACTTATGTACGGTAGTGAAAGTTGGGTATGGCAGAAGAATCACAAAAGTAAAATAAATGCAGTAGAGATGAAAGCGTTAAGCAGTATGAGCGGATTAAAAATAAGAGAACTTTGTGGAATAAAAGATGGAGTGACTAAAATTGAAAAAGTTATGCTTGATGGTTCGGGGCATGTAGAGAGAATGAATGAAAAGAGACTGACAAAAAGGATTTATGAGTCAAGATTTATGAATGCGAAAGTTGGAAGGGGAAGACCAAGGCGAAAGTTCCTGGCCCAAATCCAGGACATTTTAAATAAGGGCCAGGTCAAGCGTACTCTAAACCGACGAACTTGTATTAAAGGTTTAATGAGAATGAAGGAAGCGAAGGAGATATGCAAGGGTCGTGGCAAGTGGAAGGACGTGGTCTCTGCCTGCCTATGAGGCATGATGCCTTAACTGGTAGGGTAGTAAATAGTCACGACCGGAGCCTTTCACTAGTCCAGCCCCAGGTTACAAAATACAATTTTCTAAATCTGACTTGTCTGATCGAACCCAGAATCTCTGCTGGACATACGAGTACTCCGACTAATGTACTAGCAAGATCGTCAAATAGATGGATATCACCACCTGACCTACACTTGTTTGTCTCTCTCCAATGGCTCCTTCATGACTGAAGATCGTTGTCCTGGTAAGATCCTAATCGCGAACGGATCCACGCTTTCCACCTGCTTCTGTTGGTGGCCATCTTGGCTAGGCTATAAAAAGTAATTTGTTTGGTCTCGCTCAATTGATCGTGTCGGGAACGGCCTCGAGATCTTTTCCCGTCTTGTTTGTAAAGGTTATTATTTACGAATTCTCCCATATTTTGGATCGGCACTTAAACAGGTGTCGCCGCGGGAGACAGCCATTATTTTAATACTTTTGTTGCTGATTATTTAATAACACCTACAATATGGCAAGGCAGTTGTTAAACCTTATCTATGACAACGCGGTTAGGTCACCTTTTGATTATGGCTGATGAATTAGTTGACTACACATGATAAGACCAATATTTTGTTTGTTAGTATATGTTATCACAGAAGACATTTATTAATCCCGACCACACCTTACTGTTTTATAAATATTAAATCCTACATATGTCAGCTTGTCAGAATTTTCAATCGTTAATAAAATACAAACTTAATTAAGCCAAACAATGACACCAATTATTATATCTTTATTTATGATGTACATCAATTATTAACACGAATTCTGAGTATAAACATTCTAAGACCCAATCCAGGTATAATAAAACTATATCGTCGATAAAAATTCCACTTTTAAAATGAAACAAACCAAACTTTCAAGTTTTATATGAAATAAAAAAAATTGCGCCATATGCAAAAATCGCTCCAAATAATTCAACACGCATGTAAGTTAAATATATGATGATTGGCGAGTATGGGAATTTATAGAGCATGCATTGTTAGACAATTGCGTTAGCTAGTATAGACCCGATACTTCGTTCTCGTAAATTAGATTCACCAAGTTTTTAGTCAAAAAGGATTTGAAAGAATTTTTTTTATAGAAATAAACCGAAACACGAACTTAGACTATAAGTCCATGGAAAAAGTTAACCTTTGAAATAAATTAACATGAAGCGTTAGCTATGTCGTCATTTCTTAGCTGTACAGATGAGGACCAGAAGTAATAACTGTAAATCTTGAAATGTTAATTGCTGTAAGATCCTAAATTTATGTACGGCAACTTTTTTTTGATATAACGTTATTAAATATTACCGCCGTACCTCATAGCCGTTCATTATAAATGGTAAAAAATAAAATATTGAAATAAAAAAAATATATTTACTCACTCACACTACCGGTCAGAAATGACGACATAGCGCTCAAAGTTATTTTATGATATAGTAACATCCTTCTGAGAGTTATTCACGCTGATTCGGCTTGTAGTCTATTAGTACAATTGAGGTTAAATGACAATCGAGTATGAGAATTTATACAGGCCAGGCATCTCAGTCTAGTGAACTATTTTCAGGATAGGATTAATGAATAAGGATTTGAAAAATGTATATTAGTTGAAAAATGTGTTTTTTAATTAGATCGTGAATCTAGTGCCATTAAAATACCGAAGGCCCCTATGTATGAAAAGTGTCACTCAACTTGCTTTTAAGACATTTTACGTTTTTGTAATATAGTTGAATATATGCCCTACTTGTTAGCCTAGGTTATCGTAAGTCTGAAGGGATTAAATAGGCAAAGTTAGAGAACGGTCGATGTTTCCTCTCGCCTGAAGAGGGGCGATTTCAAACGGCGCAATTATTCCCCTCCACCTCCCCCTTTCTTGAACATTTAAGTCGGATTCATTCGGGGCGGCAGAGCTGAATGCGTCAGGGAATATTTGACGTCCACCACTGGGAAGAATTCCCTTCGGTTTGAAATGTGTATTCTGGTGAACAGTGAGCCCCACACTCCTAGATAGAGCTGTACACTCCATCCAGCGTACTTAGGTTATTGTTTTATTTAATTATACAGCAATTAAAATATGATTTCCAAAAATCCAATGGACATCATTGTTTTTTTGAGATTAGTACTGTAATAAAAAAATTATCTTTAAAAGTCTAAGACTTACAAAGTTAGGGTTTTGAGTTTGACTGTTTATACATCAGGCCATCGATAAGGACGTGTTTCTGCATATTAGTACGAAATAAGCGATTTAGAAGCCAAAAAATAGGTATGCTTAGATTTTGGTTAAGCAATGTTTTGTAAAAGTCATTCCAACGACTTTGTCTACATAGAATCTATACTCAAATTATGTCAACAGTATACCTATTGTATATTTCAATTCCTGATATTATAACACACTATAGTATGTATATCTTGTTCAAATTTACATTCCTCGTTATTATACTTATACCATACTAAAACAACATAAATGTTTGTATTTTTGTAGTCGGATGTCATTTTATGTCAATAGCTTTTTTTATCATAAATTAAGGCATTAATGTAATTTATTTGACGATGAATTGTACAACACCAGCTTTTGAAAGCTCACATAAAAGATTTCACCGTCTCTTTCTATGTAATTAGTTTAAGATGATCGTGATAGATTACGTGGGCTATGGCTTTGTTAGTTTAGACACAATTAGTTAGTTTTTGCGTAATAATCAAGTATTAAATCATATTTTTTTTAAGAAAGTCCTTCAAAGGTCATTCCTTACTAAAATTATAAATGCGAAAGTAACTCTATCTGTCGCGCTTTCATGGTAAAACTACGGAACTGATTTAAATGAAATTTCGTACAGAGATAGTCTAAAGCCTGAGAAAGGACACAGGGTTCTTTTCATCGCGATATAAGCGTTGTAAGGTATATAGTAGTATCGTCATTTTTACAGCTAGAAGCTTGAAACTTATTATTTAGACTGTTAATTCTATATAAATAAATATGATATTCCAATAACATTTTCGTAGGAACGAGGCGAGTTATTTATAACTGTACTACCATTTGTACTAATATGGTTTTCAGCCATCATGCTTTAATAATAAATATGAATTTTAAAAGAAGTGATAAACCTAGGTTGATGCATGGGTTGATATAATCATCGAAATTACAGACATCCTAATGTCTTAAACGGGAGTAGACTCTTTATATGTAGGGGCCATTGACATTTGTATGAATATATTTATTGTATTTGTATTTAATTTTAAATCTCTTTATGTATATATTCTATGTAGCATATGTATGTCTATATAAACACCGCCCACCTTTCTATAAAGTACCTAATTACACAATAAATTTAGCTCATGTTGTATTTATTTTTGTATTGTGGTTCATCGATAAATAAAGTGTATATTTAATACTCCATCCACACCTAGATTTGCATTTAAGTAGAATGTAACATGACATATATTGACAGCAACATTTTTGTTGCATTAATAAAATGTAC
This sequence comes from Elymnias hypermnestra, assembly GCA_015832385.1. Lineage (NCBI taxonomy): Eukaryota > Metazoa > Arthropoda > Insecta > Lepidoptera > Nymphalidae > Elymnias > Elymnias hypermnestra. Next base: position 7,017,967 of record JACTOM010000063.1, on the reverse strand, counting down.
AAATGGATTCCTTTTCCTTCACTGTCTCATATTTAGTTTGTTAGGTTTTTTTTGAGATAGCTCAATGATCTAGTCAAATCAGAATCAAAATTTGGCTATGGCTTTAAAGTATAATAATTTGTTAATTTAGATCATAGACAGAAAAAAAATATATATTTCACAAGAAAGTTTGCCTTTGCGCAAACAAAAAAGTTTTACAACATTTATACTTATAATTACTATGTTTTATTACTACACACTATCTCATATTTCACAAAATCAAACTTTATTTCCGAAAAAGGTTCATTCTTTTCGCTTTTGTGTACAATTACCAGAAAAATAATAAAATAAACTTAGGACAAACAATAAATACTTTTGCAGTCATGCAATTTACATACATATGTATAATAATTCCCTGGTATATTGCTTGACCGCAATTACCTCTAAAACTACTCAAAAGACTTTGATAGTATTTATTCAATATCACATATTAGTTTCAACATTTTTTATTGTAAATTACATTGTTATAAATCTAAAGATCATTAAACTAAGGTTCTACTCTCATCGGAGGTTAGTCTTTAAATGTATATGTGACTGAACTCCTAAACGGCTGAACCAAATTTGATGAAATTTTGTGTTTTTAGGTAAGTATAATAGAGATTGACAATTTGATCCAGATCACCCTAAATTTTTCCAATAAGATCTGTTTTTACACAAGTGACATTGCTCTTAATGTGTTGTCAGTTTTAACAAATTTCTTATTCACATACACAAATTTGTCTAAAAAGACAATTAGAATAACTATGCTAATAAAACTGACCTTCAAACTAAATAAGGCATTGTAGTTTTAGTCTATGTTCTGTTGTAAACAATGTTTTTTTCATTATTGCCTACAAGTTAACATTTCAATATGATCTCACCATATGGTAATTTATAAAAGATTTCAATAATAAGAGATTCTGTAATTTAAAGGACTACTTAGACAATTAAAAAGCATGGAAATAAATGAATTGTTCCAACCCAAATAAAAAATATGTAAAATAATGATGATGTGGAAAAAAAGACCAACTGAGTTTGTTGTAGGCTCTGAACCACACTGTTCTGGGAAAGGCTCTATTCTATTATTTTCTTAAAACATATAAAAAGCTTAAAAAAATTGTTTTTTCAGTGTAATCATTATGCACCTGTGTTGAAAATCATTGTCATGTGAATTTTCCCAAAGATCAGATAATGAATTAAGAATAGAATAATAACAATAAATATAAATTTAATTTCCAAAAATAGTACACAAAAGCTCACATAAAAACGTTTAAAGGTTTCTTTTTATATAATGAGTTTATGAAATTTATGCAAGTTAGTAATCAACTTGTTGTTTTATTTATATTACTTGTTCTATTGTGTAACTGTCAAAGGTAAACCTCAATTGTATTATGTTAATGTAGAGCTTCCTCATATTTATCATAAATATATTTATGATAATGTAATACTGTTAATTCCACATTCACAGTGTGTAATTAAATTACTAACTAAATTAGATATTGCAGTTTCATAAATTTTATAATGTTATTAGTTAGCTTATCTTGCTTTGAAAAGGGCAAGGTTGCAATATAAAATTATCATTTATACATATATTAAACTCAGTCACATTGAAACTGGATACATGCAAGTGGTAACCCGCAAATCCAAAATTAAGACTAGATTAGGTTAGTTACATTAAATGGTATTGAATTAGTGAACCATATTTTAACTCAAAGCACTACATTTATATTATTATATTGTTGTTTGGTAAGTTTTGGAAGAGTGAAAATTAGCTATGGTGAGTTTAGCACCAGTCTAAATCCAGACAGACTAGAAGAGACAATTTTTTAAATTTGCCCTACCCATCCAGCCCAGAACTTTTGGTAATGAAATTGGAAATAGCACTACTACGCCAAAGAAGCTGTGAAATACTATAATATATTGCATAGTGCAGTTGGTTTATTTATTTATTACTTAATGCAAAACACAGTTTATAATAAAAGATACAACAAACAGTAATTAAAAAAATATATTAACAGTAGTGTTGTAGTTTAGACATATTCATTTGACAACCTTTGATTTTAGGAACTAATAAGAGTGTAGTGCAAGTGCTAAATAACAAAACAAACCCTACTTTTAATTTTAGTAATAAAAGTAGCTCTATAAATAATAATAATAAATGTTTATAAAAATATAGATAACTATTTCCAGCAGTGACACTTATGTAATTCATGACCCAGAGATATGGGTACACAAATATTTCTTATTGAGTTGCAGGCAGCTGTGATCATAAATGTTGGTAATTGTAAGTATCAACCCTTTTGAAAATAATCAGATTAAAGAAGACAGGGAAAAGAGATGCAGATGGAACATTCTATTATTTTGTGGTGCACAATTTCAATACATGTCAATATACAAGATAAAAACACAAAATTTAAAATACTAATAAATTTACAAAGATACTTACAAACACTTATATACACTAAAAAAACAAAGTATTTTTCAGACGGAGCATGAAAATATGTAAGGTCTAAGACAGGGAGTCTTCACAAGTTTTTTAACTCAATGTGTTTTATTTATCTTGATTGTATCAAAGGGCAGGAGAAGAAAAGATATTTATGAACAAGAAAATAATAATGTGTAATACTTACATCTGGGTCTACCTCCTTCGCAAGCATTGTGAGCTCTTCTTGTGACAACTTGGACAGCAGCTCGTCGACGTCCACTTCGTCGTAAGCCGACAGCTCTCGTCCATACAACTTCGCCGGTGTCGTCATTGTTGTTGTCTTCGTTGTCGACGATTTCTGTAACACAACACTCCACTTAACACCAAAAAAACTGATATTTCATTGGTTACAACACCACACCCATGGAAGCTAATAACTGATCGATAAAACACGACGCTATCACACAACTATACAAAATGTATCATTTGGTAGACAATTCAATAGTTTACTTTAACTTTGTATCATAACTGTTAAATATTATATATATTAGTTTTATTTCTTGCAAAATCAAGGTACCTATGTGTATGTATATATCGTAAACAAGCTTCCACGCCGAATGACAGATACGAACTAGTCTGTAACTGGATAAATTGAGTGAAAGAGAGCTGTGAAGCCATATATATTAAGTATGCCAAAATTAACAACTTATTCCATATAATTATAAGCAAAAGCTAACCTTGTTGCGTTAACGATAAAGGACATTTTTAAGTTACATATTATAAAAAAATAATAATATAACGAAATAAAAATAGCAATCACAAGATTTAATATTACTTAAAAATATACCTTAACGCATATATGATAAGGTTGGAATTTAACTGAATATAACTATAACAATTGATGTACTTTACCATATCCATATATCTTGTAGGTGTTGGTAATAACGTGTGTGACAAAGATGGCAAAACATTGATAGAGAAGTATGAGCTGTAGTTACACATTGGGAAGAAGAAATAAAGTCGATACCAGTTTTTTATCAAGTTTTCATATCTTTTAGCATGCAATCGCATCGTTACCTTTAAGCATCGATTATTTTGCAATATCAATAATCACATATTTAATATGAAGTGGAAAATTTATAAATTACATTGTAGTTTTTTCAAACATAATTCTTACAAATACAATCCACTGACCATATTATATTTAATTACTGCAATGCAATATTAATTGAAGGTGTCCTACATTTTGAAATATTAAATGAATGAAATTTCGTAACCATATAAATAAAACAAAATATAGAAAATCTATGACATTTTTGTCCTTAGAATATTAAGTATGAAAAAAGTTTCAATATGACAGCAACAAAATGATCCGCCATTTATTGAATTCATTTGTATCACAAAAAATGTGATAAATGAAGAACCGCTCGACCGATTTTGTGAAAACTTCACATAAACCATCTACTAAATATTCCGAACAAAGCCTAAACATTTTGTTTGGATAGGTGAGCCCGTTCTCGAATCATAAAATTACAACGAAAAGTGGCATTGATTTGTATATATATATAGATACCTAGTAGATTTAGGTATGAATGTTTACCTTTGTGGTTTATTATAATATATTTGTTTAATCTGTATAATACATATATTTTATTTGTTAATAAATTTGGTTATAAAAGTTTAATCATGAAACAAAATATTGTTTTCCCATTTTAATATTACATTACTATTAATACATTTACTAAAGAAATAATTGCAAAATTACTTAAAAGTTTATACTGTGTTATATTTTTTCAATACTTAGTAACTCAAATTTGCCTATATTTGACTACAGAATGATTATTTAAAATGTTATTTCTATATTCATTTGTAAACTACATTAAAAAAAATTGTCAGATTGTTTGAAGTAGTCATATTTCATGGGTAACTTTAAGTATATTTTAACAGGAAATTGCAGTCGTATTTATATTGTACGTTAAGGAGAATCTTATGAGTCTCTAAGGAAACTTATAATTTATACTGAAGATTGATCTATTTATACATTATTATATATGAATTTACCTAGACAATATTTGAAAAAAATCATAAAGACTTCCTTACCATTAGCTCATTGCATCAATATTACGAAACGTAACCACTTTGATGATATTATACTTTATAGGTACCATATATTTAATATAAATTGTATTTCTATGATATTTTTTACATTGAGAACATTGGTATTTTCTGAATATAGTTTATCAAATGTTACGTCCAATGTACAATTGATCATACTAGAAAACGAGCCATGTTCTAAGAAGAAACCACGATTAACTTAGTCGGGTATCTTTTTAATTATGATGATTTAAATTATATTATTGCAATTTCAAAAATGTCTTTAAATCCTTTAATAAAAGAAAGCTAATTGAAAAATCGTACAGTAATTTGAAGGATAACTTAGGCGATAAATAAATATGAGAATGAATGCTCTATTCTAGCTAAAATATTTTTTGTTTTACTTTATATTCACCCGCTTATCCAAAGATTGTTATTCGTTCGCTCATGTCATCAATAGGACGTTAGAAATAACACTATAATGATATTTGACTATTCAAAAGTGTTGTAAAAGTCTACTAGGACAAAGAATATTTGAATTAGAATTAAGAAATTTGTTTAATTAACATAAATATCTTTTTAATTCGATCGTTACTGTTGCACGAGCTCGTGAGTCGTGACATTTTGTGTCATAATGCTCTTCAGTACTCACAATTGAAACATTACGTAATAACCTATTTCATGCCTCACCTTACTAGCGTCGATGCCATTATACGGAACAAGTCACGATGTTTACAATGCCAAAATGTATGTACCTTTCCTATTACTTAGCTAGTAACATTGACCGAACAACCTTAAAACTAACTTATGTTATTTATATTACAAGTAGTTGGTAATAGAGCTATCAGAAATGCCGTTGGCTCTAGATTTTTTGTATTGCTTATCTATATATATATATAAGATATATTCAGGTATCTATTGACTCATCACGATGTCTCTGGAGGCGTGGAGACTTGAAATTTGGTAGGAATATTCCTTTTGTCGAGTAGTAGACAGCTAAGAACGGATTATACGGAATCCCACCCGCAAAAGGGGTTTTGAGGTTGCTGCACGCATGTTTTCTATTTAGCTAGTTATTATATATATATATATTTATATCACTGAACTCCTAAGCGGCTGGACGGATCATGTGGAATTTTTTTGTGTCTCTACAGATGGAGAATGGTTTAGAGTGAGAGCAAGAGAGAGAGAGAAAGAAAAGAGTTAATTGCACACAAAATAAAAAGACGTATAAACTAGCAGTAGTAGATAGTGAACAAGTAATCTCTTCCAGACAACCTTTAGGTTTAGATTGACAATTCGATCTGATAACGAATTGATATCTTCACAGGACCATGAATATGCGGGTATATACCTACATATTACAATTGCAAGTAGTCTTTTTTTATTAAAGTCAATAGCGATAGTACTAATGACACTTTATATGATGGCACAGGAAAAAATGATCCTGATAAAAAAAACATATTTTTAAAACGTTTTATTAGCATTATTTATGCTCCATCACGTTAGCACAGCGAAATGCATTACAAAATTAAAACCAGCACTAAAACACAAAATTAAAAACAGCTGACGTCTAGTCCGGGTCAACGATCACTAACTGCCTGTGCGCCCGCAGCTAACGGCGGCTGCGCAAGCAGCTAGAGGTCGTTGACCCGGGCTGACCCGAAATTTATTGTTTCTTTTTTTTTGTAAAATAATGTATTTTTGATGAAACTGTCGTTTCATTTAGCTGTACCGACATAATGGAGCGTAAATAATGCTGAGTTCGAATCGGGACTAAACGTTCGATTGTAAAACAATTTAAAACTATAAACAGATACTCAAACTTTATTTGTCTACATGTGTATTTTGGTCCCTACGTAGAAAGAGTGAAGTATAAAATCTTTTTGGGCGTGCAAGGGATGTTTTTTTGAGCATCAAGATAAAAAAATAAATTTGTGGTTGATAAATGGGTGATATATTCATCAAAATTTGAAAAACTTCAAAAATAGTATCTACATCTTTTAGCGTTTAGTTGAGCACTACCTTTCTTTATCGGAATATTAACATGCAACAAAGCCTTATGTACATATTTATACGTATTTCTATATCTTAAATTATAAATACTAACTTTCCATGACGGTTTCCCTAATCTCCAATTACACATCAAAAGTTATTGTATTGTTTTTTTCTTTCGTGATGTTCAATAAAGTGTAAATCTTTCTAACTAATGTCTGAAATACAAATTGTCTGTTTACACGTAGGGACCATCGATTTATAGGACTGAAAATTCAATAATATCTAAAATTTGTAAACTCAAATTAGTGTCGATGATATCATTTCAACTTTCACTACTGCGAAGCCAACTCGCTAAATAGTGCTAAATGTAGACATCAAGTCTTCATATCAGTTTATGCTAATATGAGAAATTTGAATTACGTATAGACATTTATAACGCATTTGATTTTGTTATTTAGTACCTACTTTATGAATACATTAATTTATAACTTTCAGACTTAAGCATATAATGTGAATATTAGATTTTCGTTTTCTATTACTGACACGTTAAAAAGGTAAGAGGTAAGTAATAGCTCACTAACGTCCCATTGCTGGGTACAGGCATTCTCACTAATAGGAAAGGGTGTTTTTAAGCATAAACCCACGAGGCTGATCTTCTGTTTGGTATGCCTAGTGCATAAGTGAATGCGTTAACGTAAGGGCATTCTCTATTCCTTCACTGTCATAGCCCGATGTGACGGCAATCCGACACTACTGGAGAGAGATCAGGCGCAGGACTGAGCGCTTAACTTGCTCTTCGAGGCATTTTAATGGAGCGCTACCCCAACTTTCCAACTTCGGGCAAATATTTGGAATATCTTAATGGAAAACTCTATATCGATTTTAATATCGCCCGATCCGGGACTCGAACTCAGGACCTCATGTCAGTAACTGAACAAGGTAAACCAATGAGGCAGTTTTAGTCTTTGAATGTAATCTCACCTGATGAGAAATGGTGATACAGTTAAAAATGCTTACGCACTTACCTGGCAAGAGGTAATTGGTTAATAACTAGCCATGACCGAAGCCTCCTGTTATATTAATCGAGTTTAAATTCTAGTCGCGTATCAATAAGTTTCCCTTTATAAAAAGAAACTTGCTTTCTTGATTGTTCATTCAAATTCAACATTGTGCTTTTCGATTTACAAGAATGAGTGAGAATATCAATGCTAGGAGACATGGGCGCAACTGTATTGGCTGTAGCTGTTCTGTCGAGCAGCTTTTGCTATTATTTCATGCACTGGTTTTTAGAAGAAGTAAGATATAATGTGCGAACACAGCTCTCTTTTGATCCAACGAAAAAATAGTAAACGCGACTGTCTCTTTCTATCTTCACTAACTTATATTTCTCTCTCAACTTCCGTTCGCCCGATTACCCTTGTAACGCTCTCGTCACAAATTCACCAGTTTAAACCCCAAGTCAAGCATGGGTAAAGAGTTTTTAATTCAAAAAGTTAATTATTACACCCGGAACCTCTACTAGCGAAGGAAGTACTCGAAGCATTGCACCAACAAGGCGGTCGAAAGTTGCGTAGATCAGCTAGTATTAGTATAGATTATTGATTGTTAGTATTGAACACGCTGCGTTAGTCAAATCGCTGGCGTACCGCCAGTCTGCTATAATTGGTGGTCGACAGTCGACACACCAGAGACAAACGGTATTATTAGCTGCACTCTCGGCCACTGGCCTTCCGAACGACATAAATGCGATTCCGGAACAAAATACATTTTTATTGTAGCGATACGCACTTGACCTAGTAACAAAGGATGTGCCAACGTGATTTTTACCGATTAGCCTTATACAAAAAGGTTCATAGACCTGTTTGTTTTTGAACTGTAACTTGTTATGGCACGGCAATGAGAAAAATGCGTTATGCGTGGTACGAATGAACTCAATCACAATTTAAGTAAGTTGCAGCCCATTAACGTCTCACTGCTGAGCATAGGCCTCCTCACTATATGAGAGAGGGTTATTAGAGCATAAAACCACCACAATGCTCCACTGCGGATTGGCAGGCTCAGTACACAAGTGCACTCTCTATTCCCTCACTCTCATAACCCGATGTGACGGGAATCTGATATGATGGGAGAGAAATCAGGCGCAGGATTGACAGTGCTCTACCGAGGCACAGGGATAGAACACACCGCGAAATTCCCAACTTCGGAAATCTTAATAGAAAACTCAATATCGATTTTTGAAGTAGCCTGACCCGGTACTCGAGCCCAGGACCTCATGTCTGTAGTCAAACATGCTATCCACTGGACCAATAAGGCAGTTTCATCAATCATCAATCACAGTTTACGCACAAAAAAACTGTATTATGTACAAAGCCGTTCCTTATAAGTGAATATATCTCGAAATGGGTAATCTTCAAAATGGCGGCGTTTCCCCTTCCCTTACTTAATGTAATAAACTCTTTGAAACCTCTGTCTATGCAGTGGTGTAATTGAATTTCGTGAAGTGTTAAATATGTAGCTACAACACCAAATTGTATCCCTCGACTTTTATTATCATTACTTTGTTGAATTGCTTATAGATGCGATTAAAAAGTCACGTAAAAATTACGACTATTATTATACGATATACAATGCATTAAAAATAAATTATATTATAGAATTTAATACAATATAAACCAAAGAAGTTTTATTTCTCCGTGTCAATACTAATAAGTGATACAGGCACACTTTTATTTAATTCATCCCTTCAATAATAAAGGTAAAAGTTTTAGCAATACAGCTTCGACCTCATTGTTTAAATCGGATATTTTTTTAATAAAGATTTATTCTTTAATTCTTGTACTGATAAGATTTTTATACAATAAATTGTCTGAATTCAAGTTTATTATTTCAGTTATTAGTTTTGCACTTTAACATTTTTTTAACTCCAATAATATTGCCATTTTGTTGTGATGTCCATCAGAAAATATCAGATATAAGTTATTAATTGAAATGAATTTACTTAATATCATATATTTCAATTTACATAGTTTTATTTGTATTTGCATTGCACATCGTTTGAAGCAATGAATCATCCAATTACAGACTACCACAGAGTCTAATTATTGAGATTAATTTATCATAACAATTTATTTGAAACTTTATGCCGTAGATCTTAAGGTACATTTTAAAATAAAAAGTATACCGGTTATTTTTACTGTTACTCGTAGTAATTGTAAAAATAACAGGTTGTAAAGGTAAAGTCGTTATATAAAAATGCACTTTATTTTATCATTAAACAAGGTTTGATTTCATTTACAACTGTTCATTACAAATGATTTAAGATGAATCATTATATTTTATAAATTAAACAATTTGTCATAAATGTCATAAAATTTCATGGTAGGGAGAATTTTGTTTCTAATATAAAGTGCAGGAATTATACTTTAAAAATGTTACCTTATGGACCGCCAGTACAAGTATCTCCACTAATAAGAGGTCTTAGATTTGCATTTTTATTTGCAGGAATTATCTATGGAGGAATAAAACAACAGATTTATTCCGCAATGGAGGAGACGTGGAGAGAGGAAGAAGCGGAGAGAAAGATTATAAGAGATAAACAACATGCAATATTAAAAGCGCAGATAGCTAAAGAGGAGAAAGAAACCGTTCGTCTCTTGGAAACTGGAGAGCTTTTTAAATGATAGATATAAATGTTAACGTTTCAATACGCCATCATTTAAATAAAACTTTTGTCGAAGGGGCATGATATTTTAATTGGTTTATTTTAATGAAATGTGATACTATAAATAAAAGAAAACTTGAAATGCTATATTTTAGGGTGAATAGGGTTCAGAAATCATTTTTCAGGTGCAGCATCCGCATTTTAATAAGATACTCAATTGGTTTTGGATGCCTCCATGTGATTTTAAAAAATATGTCACATTTTACTATAGGCGTATTATAATGTTGAAAATTATTTAAGCGAGGGAACAACTTTACGAACCGGCGATAGATTTGTTACCAACGGAGAGATTACTGATGATACAAGAGTACTTTTCCAGCTTACTTGAATAAAGTTCACCTACAGATCGGAAACGTGATCGCTGACTATGGGCCTCATTCATAAAGTCAAAGTCGTGCGATGGAGAGGGCTATGCTTGCAGTTTCTCTACGCGATCAAATCAGAAATGAGGAGATCCGTAGAAGAACCAAAGTCACCGACATAACCCTAAGAATCATGAAGCTGAAGTGGCAATGGGCGGGGCACATAGTCCGACGAACTGATGGGCGTTGGCGTTCGAAGGAGCTGGAATGGCGACCCCGCACCGGAAGGCACAGTGTAGGCAAACCCCCCACAAGTTGGACCGACGACATAAGCCGCTGGAGCCAGGCGGCACAAGATCGGGTACAATGGGCATCATTAAGTGAGACCTATGTCCAGCAGTGGACGTTCATCGGTTGAAGTGAGTGAATGAGAGTGAGTGAATAAAGAATATATTGATATTTCTGTTACTTTAATAGCTTATATACATCTTGTGCTGTTTTATCAGTTAGCTCTTCTTCACCTGCATAGCTTCCGATCGTGTGGCCATATAAGGTAATTCCAACTTAATCACAATGAAGTTTAGTGGGTAAAAACCATCTTCCCATTATCGAATATCTAATGTGCCTGGTCTTTAACGTATTTAGGTAAAAACATATTTTTTGTTTCACAGTTTACAGTGAGATCAATGTCAAGCGCTCATGTGAAACAAAGTACAGTGAAATTCTTATAATGTCACGTAGACGTTTTTCTAACAGATATTCTAATCACATCACGATATATCGCCATGTTTAGAATAGGTATAAAGCACGTTCACTTTCGAATACACTCGCGAAAGCCACAAAAAGTAAGTTTTCTCCACACCATAGCGATTATAGCCGCGTACATGAGCGTCACAATTACACAGCATTGTCATGTACATATAAGCTGGTTACAACTGCTTGCGAGTTCACATGGTCACTTTCTATGACTCGAGTTTTACTCCTTTAGATATAACTTTCATTGGATCGCAATTGATGCTCTTGAAATGTAAGAAAATACTTCGAATATGTTGGACTGCATTACGAATGAATGTAGTCGAGCCTTGGAAATAAGTCATAGTTTTTTATTGGGCTTAAATTCCCTGTGATCTCAACTGATGGTATATCCTTCTGTGAGGCCGTCGATACAGTCTAAGATTGAAGGGCTACTAATCTAGTAAAAAGCAATTAACCACTTGTGGTTTCTTTACGACATCCTACCGGAACACAAAAAGTTTGAAGCTTTTGCTGGTAGGGTGGTAACTAGCCACGGATAAAGTCTCCCCACTGATCCCGATTTCGGACAAAATAGAACCGATCCCGGGACCTCTGCTAGCCAAGCGAGTGCTCGCACCACTTTACCAGAGAGGCCATCAATAGCTACTGGATTAACTACCAAGTATCAGTAACTGCAGTTTTAGGAGACCTCACTAGGTTGACAAATTATCTAAAAAGGTTTGCCGGAAACCTATGATTACCAACGGCATTAGATCGTATGTTGTGGAAATCCTCAGAGGAAACCTGTGGGAGCCCATCGGTTGAGTTAATCGCTTCATTCTTATATTGAATAAAGATTAGCCTTATGGTAACCAACGTATGGCATCGCAGCTGCAATGATACAAATATTCCCTCTAGGATCTCTACCCTGAATTTGATTATCGGAAGAGCAAATAAAGGGGAATGCTTTTTCCAATTTGTGTTTGGACTGGTGGGAGGCTTTGTACGTAATACCCTACTAGCGAAGACGTTGAAACATTTGTGAGTCGGTGCGATGCAGTATATAAACCATAAGAGGTAAATTGCTTTTTACCAGATTAGGCGCTTCATCTTAGACTGTATCATAACTTACGACCAGGTGTGATCACAGTTAAGAGCTAACCTGTCAGCATAGTGGGAGGCTTCGGCTATAGCTAGTTACCACCTCACCAGAAAATACATATCCAGCAAACTTACTTTCTAGACTTTCTTGATATTCTAGAAAGCATCAAAGTTTGCTGGATAGGATGCTCTTACCAGGTTAGCGGACGTCCATATTAGACTGTGTTAGACTATCTATGAAAAAATATCTATAACTCAGTATTTCTAAAAAGTAATCGAACATTAATTTCATATAAAGTTTTATTCGACACTAGCAAGAAAACTTAAAATCTATTTCCAAATAAAGTAAAATTTAGAGCGGCGTGTTTTAAATGCGGTCACAGTATTTCAATCATTAAATGTTTTTACGACATCAACATTCTTAAGTCTAATTAATGAACTAATTAGGCATAAAGCAGGCGACGGTTTTTAACAAGTGCTTAGTTAATCGCATGAGTGATTTTTTTGCAAAACTAACACGAAACAAGGTAGAGTCACGGCTCTCACTGTATTTAATAAAAAATATCAACAGTTATTGTTCTTAATATGTATGATTAAATTACCCCTAAAATAGGAAACCTGTATATCCCGGGAGTAGTTCTGGGGATATGTGTAGCCTGCAAACCCACAGTGGAGCAGCACAGGTCCATCACACATCCACACATTCACACATCCACACATTAGGAGAGAGGATTTTTAGATCCACAGGATCTAAAAATCCTCTCTCCTAAGAATGAAGAGGCTTTTCTTTCTTAATTTTTTTAGCAGGGATTTTATCCACTAAGTATGGGACTTACTGGCTATGCCAGAATACCCACTAAATCCCAGCGGCACCCTCGTCAACCTGTGATGACATTTTCAGAGGTCCGCTTGCCCATTCTTTCTGACAGGCCCAGTTGTGACCGACAAAGTAGTTCACGGGTTAGTTAGTTAGGGTAGTCTCTGTGGAGCTAAAAGGCGTTCGTAACGACGCTTCCTTCTTCCCAACGTCCTCCTTCAGAGAAGATTGGTATCAGATGCTCTTTCTCTGTCTCTTTATTGCCTCCTTTAAGGTGGTGATAGCCTTGCAGAAGGAGGTAACTGCAATCCATGCCATCTCAATGCCAAGCATCGTGATGAGTGAAATGGCCTGTGCCCAGTGAAACGTTAACAGACTACTTCTTACCATACCTTTTGTTACCCATAAAACTACTAACGGTTGGAATCAGATGCCCAGGGAATTGGGTTGGGAAAACGCTGGCAAGAAAGTCATAGATTCTTGAAATTATTGATCATACAAAGGCTATTAATATAAGATGACAAAATATATTTTGTCTTTGAATCGGGAAAAGTACAGTGCAGGTTCTCTGATCCAGCATATTGGTATGGACTTAGGGGTTCTGTAATAAAAGTTGCCAGTAAGACTTAGAGGAATGCGCGATTGATCATCGGATGTCCGATTAACGGTTGAAAAGGATTCCAGTGGGTCTCAGTGGGTATGACGAAGTCATTCCCTCCCTGAGTTCCATCATTCCGACTTTATGGTATGCGTAAATGTATTTCCCATCGAATTAAAAAGCATGTTTCTTTAAAGAAAACCTTTAACCTCAACAGTCTTAACAAAATTGATATAACCTAATATTTGTGTACAAGGCAACATATTTGGGTATTTAATGTGATACTATATCGATGAGATGCAATATGTATCTATCACGAAATAGAATTCAACATTAGAATGACCGTCACAGTAACTTGATTCGGAAGAAACATTTTGCCAAGAAAAATTTACACCTATTGAAATTTGAGAGATCTATATTCGTCGTTAAAAATGTCATAGAAACATTTCACATATCTAAATAAAATTGCAGGGTCTATTTATTCATCAGAGCTAAAGTTTGTCTCTTAAAATAAATGGAGTTATTAATTCAAAAGCTTGTCTGTTTTACACCCTTACATAAATAACCATAATTTGTAAACGCTAAAAGTGCTTATAAATAAGATTAGGTCAAGGTAAAGTCCTATTGCAGGGCACAGGCCCCTCTCAATCATGGGAGAGAGGGTTTTAGAGAATAGATTCAGAGAATAGACCACGCTGATCCACTGTGGGTTTGCGGGCTACACATATCCTCAGAATTGCTCCCGGGATATACAGGTTTCCTATTAAAAAATTGAAAGTTTTAAGTAACAGCTTACTAATGTTCCAACTTCTACGTATTTGACTTCGCACACATAGGACCTTTACCTCGTTAGGATTGCAGCTTAGACTTTCTAAGCTATTCCAATGACAGGCTACCTCAGTATTCGTCTATTGATAAACAAGTTTTCTCATGAGTCTTTCCTTTTCGGAAAAGCACAATGATGTATTTAAATAACAATTACAATAGAGGGGCTCAGCCACTATTATATTTGTAAGACAGTCAAAACTGAAAAAAAAGTGTACTTTAGACCACACGACTGAATTATTACATTAAAAAAAATATCCAGTTATAGCACACGAAGCATAACTCTCTTCCAATCTTTATTAACTCTATCTGTCTCTCAACTTCCGTTTGCCTTGCCTGATCACACTTTTCGTAACGCTCTCATCAGGCATTCATCAGTCTACACTCCAAAAGAAGCATGTGTATATCTGAGTATTTGTAAGTGTCTGATGGGACTCTACTCATCGACACTTTACTGATATATAATCTGAATTGAAACTAAATTATATTATAGAATATATTAGAAAGTAAGTCACGTAAGTTGTTCTTATGTATAAAGTTTCTATTTTATTATTGCACTCAAATTATTAACTACATAATGACAAAATCAACACAGTTTATAATCAAAACCGATATAATACAAGCTTTTGTTAGCGTTGTGTTGGCTTTGCATAAATAGAGAGGATTATAAATGATAAAAGTCAAGGTTGTGTACTTGTAACTTTTAACACATTGATTGTTTTTATTGAAAGGTATAATTTGATTTTACTAGTCAATAGACAATTTGTAAAGGTATTGCTTTAATGAATAACAGTCTGTATAAAGATACGATACAGCACATTATAAAGGTAAATGATACGACTTAATCTGGAAAGAGGCAATTTATCTCTAATGGTTTCATTCTTTCTACACAGGAACGTATTTAAACAAAAATTTCTTACTTGGCGGTGGGTCCTCCTATCAGTCCAGACTCAAACGAATTTCCTATCTTCGCCTTACTGGGGATTGAACCCGGGACCTCTGCTAGCAGAGCAAGTACTCTGTTATGTTAAGAGATAGTGATTTAACTTCTTCCTGCTGGTCTCAGACAACTTAGGATTGGGTTTGGAGCTAGACCCCACCACAATGTTTTCCTTTAAAAATACAATGATGAGTTTTATGTATTTACAAGTATACTCCATTATGGAAATATATTGTATTTTATCGATATTTACACCAATTTAAACATGTTAACCACGGATCATTTAAAATACTTAAAGCATTTAAACATACAAGCTCCCGTTAAGAAACGAATTTTTCCAATTTTCTTTATCGACTCTCTTATCATAAAATCAATTGTAAGGTCATAAGATATTTTTACATTGCATAATGGTACTGTTATACGTTTTACTAAATATTCCAGCCTAAGTATAAGCCAGGAAATCTGCTAACCTATTCACATAAGGTGCTTTAATGATTTATTCATGTAAATAAAGGCATTCATATAATCAAGAACGTTAAAGGTGTTTACAGACAAGGGGCAGAAGGCTCTTTTATTTATCTTAAGCTTAGTTTAGCGAGGAGAGAGAGAGAGGGAGAGAGAATACTTTTATTGTTTACTACAAGAAAAATACTTAAAACTAAATGACTGCACAGCTAAGTAGCGATTACTTCCAGGTTACATTTGGGTTAGAGAGATTGCTGTAAGATAAAAGGGAGTAGAGCGTGGTGATTAATTATGAAACAAATAGATGAAATTCATATAAGGGGCATTAGAGGCATTCTTTATCACTTATTCTATTCCGAGATAACAGACTCCCTCCAGTAGACCCTCCAGTTCTCAGAATTAGTTGAATTTTACATCCATTAACTTCAGCATATAGTACCTACTACAAAAAAGTGCATAAGGATTTCATTTTATTGCTAATAGGTCAACGCTTGACTTTAATTTTACCTTATGGTAAATTATGAAATAGTCTAAGAATCGCGCTAAACTACTAAAAGGTAATCTACCTCTTATGGTTTCTACACTGTTTTTTGGTGGTACATATATACTGGTAAGTGGGAGCCCCTTAATTTAAATTGATTTATGAAACGACGGAACGAACGTCAAACGTTTGACAGATAGGAATAGATTCTAAGTTGAAGCGCAATTGTTGCTTTTACTATATTACAAGCAATTCAATATGGCCTGTGCCCATTTCCCAGAGGCTACCTCTAGGTTACATTAGGTTATATCTCTCACTCACTCATTTCAGCCGATGGACGTTGGTCCTAATGATACCCACTGTACGTCATCTTGTGCCGCCTGGCTCCAGCGTTTACCGGCGACCTTACTTATATCGTCGGTCCACCTTGTGGGGGGTCTGCCTACACTGCACTTTCCGGTGCTGGCTGGCCATTTCAGCACCTTTGGGCCCCGCTCATTGCCATTTCAGTTTCGCGATTCTTAGGGCTATGTCAGTGACATTGGTTCTTCTACGGATCTCCTCATTTCTGATTTGATCAAGTAAATAAACTCCAAGCATAGTCCTCTCCATCGCATGCTATGTGAGTTTGAGCTTTTGAATTAGGCCCATAGTCAGTGAAGACTTTGGTCTACTGGCACTGAGGGATATTAGACGAAAAGATCTCACGTAGCTTTCCGAACGCTGCCCAACCGAGTTGGATCCAGTGGTTGGCTTCCTTCTCAAAATTGCACATACCTAGGTGGACTATATGTTCCAGGTATGTATAGTCGTCGACAATTTCGAGTGCAGAGTTCCCAACAATGACTGGGTGGAGCGGAACACGTATATTGGACATAACTTCGTTTAATCCATGTTCATTTTTAGGTCGTCTGTTGAGGTCATAGAGCATAGTATTTTTATATAAAATATAAGAGATTATATTATGTAAAAGGTCCAAATTTCACACAACAGGTAAGGATCAACAGATGTCTGAAACGTGCATCCTGCCTTAATACCAACATTAAGTCATGTTGCACTTACCGTGCATAATTAATAAGCGGAAAAGGGGCATGTTAGTATGAACACTAGTCTAGCGGATCGTTACGATCACTGCCTTCCAAGCATTAGGTATTGAATTTAATTACGAGATGCTTAGTAAAAAAACTTTAACTCTTTTAAATCCCGTTTTTCATGTGTAACCTTTGTAAAAAAACTACATGTATGCTTAAGATAATACAACACAAGTAAAAACATCACCATAGCGAGGTTAACAATACGAAATACAATTATTACTATATCCATATATTGTATAATTATAGTTATACATATAATATTGTTTGCCTGCCTGCCTCATTGGTCTAGTGGTTAGCATATTCGACTACAGACATGAGGTCATGGGTTCGAGTCCCGGGTCGGGCCAATTCGAAATCGATGTTGAGTTTTCTATTAAGATTTTCTCAATATTTGCCCGAAGTTGGGAAGTTGGCGGTGTGATCCACCCCCGTGCCTCGGAGAGCACGTTAAGCCGTCGGTCCTGCGCCTGATCTCTCTCCGGTCGTGTCGGATTCCCGTCACATCGGACTATGAGAGTGAAGGAATAGAGAGTGCACTTGTGTACTATGCCTGCCAATCCGCAGTGGAGCAGCGTGGTGGGTCTATGCTCTAAAAACCCTCTCTCATATGAGTGAGGAGGCCTGTGCCCAGCAGTGGGACGTTAATGGGCTGCTACTTACTTTTTTACTTTTTTATATAATATTGTTATTTTAATAAAGTAGTGTTACATTAAGTTATAAATTCAAATGTAGTAGTGACGTGTTGACTATAATATTCACTCCCTTAGTCTCCTTTACTCAAACGAGCGTTACATAGCCGAGAGTGACGGCACAGTTTCATTAAAAACTCAAACTGTAGCAAAAGAAGTTGTTAAAATTTTCGACACAAAAGAGCATTACTTCGCTCCACCAGCAAACGATGTGAAATTACTTAATACATAGAAATAAGTGTAATATGTGTGTTTGTGTTATCAAAACAACATCTCGCTAAATGCATATAAACATACAGAAGGCTTACTAAACTTATATGGACCAATAAACTCGAAATTTTTAATTGTAATATCAAAATAACAGCTTTATACTGATTGTCTAAGTCTGGTTATCTCCAAAAGTGGACAACATTCGAAGAGACTTTTACTTATAGATAGACCGATCTTAAAGCGATAATTATAACTAATTCTATTGCAAATTTATGTATGATAGAGAATAGTAAAGGAAGAAAAAAATTATCATATACATAGATAATAAAGGATAGGATCAGTTAGAAAGAAGAGACTAACGATTCCAACAAAAGTTTTAAAAGTTTTCATGGTCAGAAATAGTGTTTCAACAACAGGTAAATACTATATCAAATTCCGCTTTCAAAAATACGCAATCTATATAAAAAAGACGTCTATTTCTCAACAAAAGAAACCAGGAACACCGAAAATAAACTATTACACTGTTATTCGTAAATAGCCAACGTAATCAATGTCGGTTGCATTTGCTAAGCGTGACGAGGTCAACACATTTCTGCATCTAAGTCAGCAACCAGCCAACCACTAACAATATTTAAATTGCTAAATTTCCTTGTTATATTATTAGACTGGATAAACACTATCACGCTACGATGTTACTCATTGTGTTTATTTGTTATTATCGTGGAAACTTTAAGATAAAATGCTATAACTTATAACATTATCAGTCTGTGAACACTTGACAGCTGAAAGTCTGTTATGATATGAATCGAACAGCCCACCAGCCGCTGTGCCGCTGCCTTTTAAATATCTAATATCTTCTAACATATCCATTTTATTAAAATGCTGTTAAGAGCAATTTCAATCTACATGAAATATACAACACGTGCAATATATTTAATTAGATAAAAAATAATACTGTATTGTGTAAAATAGCTTTGGTAAATTACACCTATTTTTTTAATATGTAAAACATAAAACTGGTTACTATGGTTTATCCTTTTGAGATAAATATATACTATCAAAGACTTTTTTATAGATCTTTTAAAGATATACAAATACTTAGGTCATGAAATAAATCTATCTTATTAGGTTAAGCCAGTGATTGCGATTTAATAGAAAAATATGTTTGTGACGACATCGTACTAGATATCGTTGAATTTTTCTATTTTTCTGTACTGTAATATATATGTATTATACATATAAACCTTCCTCTTGAATCACTCTATCTATTACTGCAAACTGCATTAAAATATGTTGAGTAGTTTAAGAGATCTGAGGGAACAGACAGCGTTAGCGACTTAATGCATCGAATGACTCACATATGTTTTATAAGGCATCGTGTCACAAAATTCCCGTTGAAACCGGTTGATTATCGCAAAGGCAAATCTGAAAGTCTTGGTGCGAAGTGTCCTCTTCGTATATATACTAAACTATCTGTTCCACCCGGTGTTGCTTGCATATTTTATATTTTCTATGCGAATAATACTTCCTGAATGTCTTAATCAACCTTACGTATTACTTTTAACAATGATTGTGGTCTTAGATACTCGTAGGTCTTTTGGAGGAATATCGTATTAGTAATTTAAATATAAATTAATTAAAAACATTAGGAAATACATCTAGAATTCCCGATAACAGCGAAAACTTAATAAACAAATAAGGGTTTTAGTAATTATTCAGTTTAGTTTTAAGGAATAGAAACAAATTTTATGTGTGTTTCTGATATATTTTTTGTATAAATGTTTGTTCGCGTTTATCATTAAAAAGACTGCACTGATTGTGACAAAATATTCACCGGTAGATAGCCGATATTATAAAGAATAATTCGTAAAATTAATATCAAACACATTGAAGCCAGGTCGGGGTTAACTTTCTTAATATATCTAAATAAAAATCCTGTTTATTTGTCTGAAGGCACTCGATTCTTTAATATTTTTGTCTGTTTATTTGTTCCCGCTTATCAAGTAAACAGCTGGACCGATTGTGACAAAACTTTCACTGATAGATAGCTGATGTTATAAGGAACAATTCAGGTTACTTCTTATACTTAAATCTACATGGGAAAAGGATATATTAGTCGTAAAAGGAATGTCGAACACATTGTAGCCAAGTCGGGGTTAACTTTCTTAATATACGAGTATCTATATAAAAATGCTGTTAATTTGTTTCGTCGTCGTCGTCATCTCAACCGATGGAGGTCCACTGCTGGACAAAGGTCTCTCTTAATGAATTCCAATGGGCCCAATCTTGCACCGCTTGTATCCAGCGGCTGCAGGCGACCCACCTGATGTCATCGGTCCACCTGGTGGAGGATTTGCCGACGCTGCGTTTTCCGGTGCGAAGCCGCGACTCTAGCACCTTCGGCCCCAACGTCCATCGCTTCTGTGAACTATGTGCCCTGCCGCTTCAGCTTTGCAATTCGGTAGGCTACGTCGGTGACTTTAGTTCTCCTACGGATCTCCTCATATCTGATTTAACCACGTAGGGAAACCCCGAGCACAGCCCTCTTCTCTCCTGGAGAGGGCTTCATTTGTTTGAAAGTAATCAATTCTTTAATTGTCTTTGTATGTCTGTTTGGTCATGCTTGACACTTAAACAGCTGGGCCGATTGTGAAAAATTTTTCACTGATAGATGGCTAATGTTATTAGTAATAAATTAGGCTACTTTGTGTCCTTCAATCTACATAGGAAGATGATAGTCTACTCGTAAAATTGATAACATACACTACGAAGGGAGGTTAGAGTTAACTTGTTTGACATTGATTTTGATATTTGTTTTAATTTTTCTGGCTTTGTTTTTCGATTTACGACATATAATACTATTAACTGCAACTTATAATTACTTTTTTTTTACCGAGAGATCATTAAGCATGACTTCAGCTGTCAAGCTAAGTTATATAAGCATCAAATAAATATATTCGTTCTTAAAGCACCACATTTAAGCATAAACAGACAAAGTTACGCGAATCAGCTAGTAATACATAAATAATCCAATTATTCATTCATAAAAGCATCCCATTGATAAACACATGTTGCTCCATCGTCAGTTACTCAGAAGCATTTACATATGTCTTGACATAACCTAAATCTAGCAACACTAGTTTTATAACACTAGACATATGCCAACAATAACACATTTACAACACAAAACTTTCATTTTTAGGTCAAAAGATTAATCGTATTCTACATATATATTTATTACAAAAACACTAATGGTTTGTCCATAAACTGGCTCTTTTTGTAACGCTTACGTAATCTTCTAATCTATACATCTATGAAAATATATAAAGTTTCTTGTGTCTTTTTGTAATGTCGTAATAACTGATTTTTACTACCTCGTCCTCGTCGCCTCAACCGATGGATGTCCACTGCTGGCCATAGATCTCATGTAATGACGTTTATAAGGCTCGATCTTGCGCCGCCTGGCACCAGAGGCCACCGGCGACTTTCTTTATATCATCGATCCATCTTATGTTGGGTCTGCCTACACTGCGCCGTCCGGTGCGGGGTCGCCACTCCAGCACCTTCGGCCGCAAACGTCCATCGGTCCTTCGGACTATGTGCCCCGCCCATTGCCACTTCAGGTTNGATCGCGTAGAGAAACTCCGAGCATAGCCCTCTCCATCGCACGCTGAGTGACTCTGAGCTTCCGCATGAGGCCCATAGTCAGCGACCAGGTCTCAGAACCGTGGGTCATCACTGGCAACACGCACTGTTCGAAGACTTTGGTCTTCAGGCACTAAGGAATATCGGACGACAATTTTACTATCTAAATATAAGTATATATTTTGGTCTTGAAACGGCTGTGCTCATTTTAATAAAAACTTTCACTAACAGAAGTATATTCTTTCAAAACAATTAAATAGCCTGTTCTCATACCGAATCTTTTATGGGAACTGAAACCTTAAAGGTTCAATTTGTACTAATCTTTTTATTTCAACCAGTTTTTTAATATAAAGTAGAAAAATAGCAATTTTTATACATTCAATATTTATTATAATAGGGAAAAATATGACAGTATAACATCGATTAACTAATATCGATTAATATTGTTGATTAAATCGAACTTCGATTACGATGACTAATATTATTACACCGATTTTAATATAAATTTTTCAACGTTTTCAAGGCTTTTTAAAGACAATATCTGCATTTACATTACATATGTGATAATAATGGTTTTCACGCTATAAACATTGAATCCATTTTGATGGATTTTAAATATAGGAATAGATAGGATTACAAATTAAAAATGGTTTTTCTGTGAATTTAAAATGTGAAGCATTTTCATAGTTGGCATGAGAAAGCCTGACTACCCGCAGTTGTAAAATTGTAGTAGGTCTATGCTCTCAAAACTTTGGTAAATTGTTTCTTACCAGGTTAGCGTGCTTCCATCTTAGATTGTATCATCATTTACCATCAGTTGTGATCACAGTCAAGGCCTGTATCCTCAGTGAGACGTTAATGAGCTGCTTCTTACCTTTTACCTTAATTTAAAAGTATATATAAATTATATCAATATATTTGGTTCCCTATAAAAAAGTTAAAAGTGCGTGCGTACAAAGTACACATGTCAGAAGTGACATTTCTTTGGCCAACTAACTTTAACATTTTGTTTATGTTTAAACAAATCTAAAACTTTAGATTTTCCAGACTTAGAGGGAGGGAAAAGGGAAGATATGTCAGGAATATAATTGTCATTAAAATATCAAAAGTGTCGAAAACAAATACAAATAATTTATTGAAATCTCAAATGACGAATTGTAAATAAAACGCCCACGTGTTTTTTGTCAATATTAGAAATTATAATTTAAATTTTGTTTTTGAATTTAAAAGTATAGGTAAATATTTAAACTACCTAACCTTCGAACAAATTAGCATAAAAAACGCTGTACATCTTCGTGACACTTTCGTGAAAAAGTTCTCATGCGCCTAAAGAAGTTTCACATAAAAAATTGAAGGGTGTAATAGTCACAAGGTAAAGCCTAATTTCGTCCCGCTAAATATATAAAATTTTTTAGTCTTTCTTATAATAACTGCTGAGAAACTTAGGAATAAATTAAGTAGTTGTAGCTGAAGTCATATATTTATAAATACCTGGAAGATTGGAGCACTAATTAAATGCAGACAAACTTACAGACCTTACCTAAATTTTAACATATCACAAAAGTTTTAAATAAATAGCGATTTAAAGTATTAAATTCAAGTATATATGTTGTTACCTTAAAAATGGTTTGTTAAAAATAATTTTCATATAAATGAATATGAAAAGAATAATTTACTTTATCTTTCCGTTCCCATGTGCCGATTTCGTTATAATACTTTTATTGCAGACAAAATGGTTGAATTTAAATAATATTAATATTATATCAAATAAATAACCATATTAGAATTCCACTTTCACGCTATTAGTGTATTAAATAACGTTGAATTTTAAATTAGTTGAATAAAACCTCTTTCCGTTAACCGGAAAAGGTCGGTTAATCGATTACGTCGCGTTTTAAAGCAAAATCGATAACAATCGGCACTCAATCGCAACATCGGCATCGCTAATCGATTCATCACATAACTATGCCGCACGCCTGTTCCATTTTATTATAAAATGTGCAAATAAAATGCTATTTCCGTAACTGTTTTAAGCATTTTGAAGTAAGACTTCTTTACGACCTTGACTTGGGAAGTAAGCAGGTGAATGTGTGACGAAAGCGTTACGAAAACGGTGATCGGGCGAGGCGTTGTCAACCGCGTAGTTTTCGATCCCGTGGAAATATGGGATATTTCAGTTCGGACTTTAACACTGTTTAGTTTTAAAGTTTGATCTGAAATTTCTGAATTTTCGAATCCACCAGAAGATACACAAAAACTGCGTGCGTACAAAGTCAGAAGTGAAACTTCTTTGGCAAACAAATTTTTAAGTCATGTTTATATTTATAATAATAAAAAGTTTATTGCGCGTTCGTAGATTTAGCAAAGGCCTATCGAGTGGTGAGGAATGAGCTGTGGTCAACGCTATCTACGTATGGGGTGAGCGGTAATCTAATTCTCATCTCACTCTTGACTCTCTGGCATTGAAGTCTCTCTAAGAGGGTTCTAGTGCTTGTGTCAGAATAAACGGGGCGTACACGGAGCGGTTTCCTGTCGAAAGAGGTGTTTGACAGCAAAAGCATAAACGTAAACTAACTTTCATTGGATATAAATAGTATCTAATCTGTTTTCTATAGTCTGAAAGTTACAATTTTGATAAGAATGTCTGGCTTATATTTTCAATGTCACAATATATCTAACAAGTAATATAATAAAAGATTTTGGTTTTATATAATTATAAAATATTAAAAAAAACTAGAACGTTGACTATTGCTAACTTCAGGGTGTCGGTTTATTGTGACGGTGTGCGCGCATCGTAAAAATTCTCTCGTCATTTTTCCCTAACGCGCCAAAAGAAGTATAACTTCAAAAAAACCCATTTATAACATTAAATATTCGTGAAAGGGAACATTAAAAAAACCTCGGGGTCATGTTTTTGTGAAAGTCCTTCAAATTTATGTGACTTTCGTTCAGGGAGCGAGGTCTGAATACCAAAGCACCGAGATGTTTGCTTTCATTATACATGATTTTGTTTATCTTTATTTACGTTTCTTGTGTTTTTAATGATGATTACTTATGTTTACACATTTATTTTAATTTAGGACTCAACTATAATCTTATTTGGTGGTATAATCTATCACGATTAGGCAAGACGCAATCTATTTTTTAATGTTTCCTAAACAGTGTATTTGGATTGTGTAGTTTGTTCCTTAAATAATAATGCCATTATTTCTTGAATAAAAACGTATTTTCTCTATAAAAATTTAATCTATTGTAAATATTACGACTAGTTTGCTCTTGTTGGTAAGACAAACCCCGGAAGAGATAAGGAGGTAAAGATAAGGCAGTCTTTTTACATTCTTTACCTTGTTACCCAGCCTAACATTGGGAAATGCTTAATTAATGGTCGTCTATATTGCGTAGATTTACATTTTGTACATTTCGTGGATCAGTTTGGCCTAAAATTGTCTTCGCTTTTCCTTTCAATTTGATGGCCTCGTTGGCGCAGTGGTGCGAGCACTCGCTTTGCTAGCAGAGGCCCCGGCGTAGAACTTCGGCAGGGCGAATTTATAAAATCGTATTTTCTAATTTGTCTGAGTCTGGACTGGGAGGCTTCAACTGTGGCTAGTTACCGCCCTACCAGCAAAGACGTATAGCCAAACAAAGTGAATTTGTGTTCCGATACGAAACCATATGAGGTATAACGCTTCTTACCCGATTAGTGCGCTTCCATCTTAGACTATATCATCACTTACTATCAGGTGAGATCACATTCAAGCGCTAAAATTGTCAGCAATAAAAAAAGTGCTCGGTTTGGGACACATCGGTTTGATTACACAGACATAGGTATATTTGTTTTTCTGTTATATATATACAAAGTATCAGGAGCTTCCGAAAATGAAGACAAAAAATAGTACTAATGATACCTTTGATAAAGGGATGGAAAAAAATTGATCCTGATATAAAAAACATGTTAATAAAACACATGTTTTTTTGGCATTATTTAAACTCCATCATCTTTGTAAAGCTAAATGAATAAAAAATTTCATGAAAAAACATAACTACTAAAAAAAACCAACAATGAACGAAAAAACCAACAAACGGCTAACGCTCGGGTCAATGAACGCACGTTCACGACAGTTTTTCACATTTCTGCTCAATTTATTCGTTTCTTTTTAAAGTTTCCTTTCATAAAATATCATTATTATTCAGAATCATCGATTTTTTTCCGTTCCATCATCAAAGATGTCATAAGAACTATCGTTTTTGTTTTCGGAAGCGGTCTCTTAAAATCTAGTATAGATTAAAGGAGTTCATATAACACAGCAATATTCTTCTTTTGATACCAATGTATCTTCAGTTTTCGTCATCCTCTATAGTTACATTTATATCACACGCAACGTCTTCGTCTTTGTAGTCACTCTATAATACAAACAGCAACAAATCCCATGTTAGCAACCAAATACAAACTAAACATTGCACAATTAGTGGGCGGCAAATTTGTATACACAAAGTTTTGGCCCTACCCCAAAGTTTAACGATTGCCTTTAAATAGAACATGAATATAATATACGAATTAACCTTACCGAAATAAACTTCTATAACGCAGTTTGAGGAAAGTGCAAACAAGTTATCGTCACGTAAGGAAAAAGTGTTATACCTCTTCATTCGGCTCTATCTCACACGCAATGTACTCAATCATAGTGGGACGAAACATGCAAGTTTTATTGTCTTAAATCCTATCTATTAATTATATCAGGGATCAGCAACCTATTTTTATAACAGGACCGCACAGCAAAATCAGTAGGATGTCTGTTTCTTATCATTAACATTACAATATAGATTTTATTTTAATATGATTTGCACAATTCATTCACTCCCACGCTTTTTTATCGTCTAAGCCAAGGGTCGACTACAGTTTTTGTGGTTCGCGCAAATAAGATGAGATGAGAGTAATTAAATAAGTAGCCTGCCTTAGTAGGTGTAGATGACTGCCTCATTGGTCTAGTGGTTAGCATGTTCAGCCACAGTCACGAGGTCCTGGGTTCGAGTTCTGGGTCGTGCGTATTCAAAAATTTATATTGGGTTTTCTAATAAGATTTTCTCAACATTTGCCCGAAGTTGGAAAGTTGAGGGTGTGACCCACCCCCGTGTCTCGGAGAGCACGATAAGCCGTCGGTCCTGCACCTGATCTCTCTTCCGTCGTGTCGGATTCCCATCACCTCGAACTATGAGAATGAAGAAATAAAGAGTATATTTGTGTACTATACCTGCTAACCCGCAGTGTGGTGGATGCTTCAATAACCCTCTCTCCTGTGAGTGAGGAGGCTTTTTCCCAGCAGTGGGACGTTAATGGGCTGTTACTTACCTTTACTCATTAGAGGGAGGATATTTAGAGCACAGATCTACCACGCTGCTCCACTGCGGGTTGGCAGGCATAGTACACAAGTTCACTTTATATTCTTTCACTCTCAGAGTCCAATGAGACGGCGATCCAACACGACCGGAGAGATCCGGAGCACGGGGGTGGAGCACATCGTCATTATCGGGCAAATTTTAAGAAAATCTTAGTAGCAAACACAATATACATTTTTGAATTTGACTGTCCCTGGACTTCAACACAGGACCTCGTGTCTGTAGCCAAATGTGCTAATTACTACACCAATGAGATATTACTATTTAAATGAGAGTAATATGGTTAAAAAATCATGAAATGTGGCGCGCACCAATATCCTCGCAACAATAGTCCTTTAAGAAAAGGTTCCCGACCCATGTTCTAAGTTATCAAAATACGTTAAAAATTAAAGTCAAATTAAGTGTGGGCCCGTGTAATTTGTGTTAATAGTAAATTATGCAATTCGTTATCTAATTCGCTATAGCAAGTTCTTATTTAACCCAATATAAAATTGAACTGAAAAACAAGTGTTGGTTAACGAAGGCGATTTATTTTTAAGATTTATTTTGTGGAAATCTCCTTGACAATGTGAACGGAAGTCCACTGTCATTCACACGTATCTCTACATGGTGACGTAACACCAACGTTTACACTAAGTGTTTGGATTTGTCACATTATCAGTCAAAACAATGACAATAAATATTGTGAGCTGAGGTTCCAAATTTCCTTTTTTAAAGTAAAACTGTCCACTTCCATCGATTTCCATCTTTATTTATTCAGCTATCACATGGCGCATTACAGTCGACCACATAGTGTGGGTAAATTAAAAGTGTCAGCTAATAAATCTAGTAAGGAAAGATATGCAATTAACGATAGAAAGGATTTTTTTATAGCTGACAGTTTAGCTCTTGACTGTGATCTCATCAAATAAAGGATATAAGTCAAAACCAGCATCACCATATCCATTTCATGAAAATTTCAATGACCTATGTGTGCATTTGTGCATGTATGTATTCGATAATTTCACGAATTCCATCTATAAGGTCTTGAATCGTTTTTGGATGATTGGCATATATCTTATCTTTCACAGAGTACTAAAGAAATAATTCTAAACGAATTAAATCACTAGATATAATGGGCCAATTGTAATCACCTCTTCGAGAAACAACTCCAGGACGCTTTACTGGCAATATTGCGAATGTTTCGTTGTTACTATGGTATTTAGCGCCGTCTTGTTAAAAAAAAACGTCGTCCAGATCAATGTCTTCGGATTCACCCCATGGTGCTGCTGCGGCCGTATGTTTGATATTGTTTTCCATCATTAATCTCTTTCGTCATCATGGTCTTCGTCTCAATTGACGGACGTCCACTGCTGGGCGAAGGTCTTTCCTAATATAATTTTCACAAGGCCCGATCTTGCGCTGTTTTGATCAATTGACACTTCGGCTTCGCAATTCGGTGGACCACGTCGTAACTTTAGTTCTCCTATGGGTCTCCTCATTTTTCCTTCTGGATTACTCGCTGAGTGACTCTGAGACTTCTTATGAGGATAGTTAGAAGCTACATCTCGAAACCATATCTAATAACCGGCAACACGAACTATTCGACCTTATGCAGGCACAAGCATGTTTTCCGAAAAGCTTTAGTATAGATCAAATTTATAATCTCGTTACAATGAAATAAACAGCCACTGGTTTCAATATCAAAATTGGAAATCCCTATGTATAAAAAATATATTTCACTGTGGTCTTTGTGTTTGTCTCACAGCCAATGGGACAGAATAAACCGATAATGTGGACATTCCTAGCCGGCCGCGGTCGCTTCCAAGGTCATGTCCACCCACCGGTAACAATAATAAATATTTTGACTCATTTCCTACCGGAATGTAGGTCTAGGTATAACGGAGATATAATTTATATGAAATAATTCCACTTCAAAGAAATCCAGAACAATTTTGACGGTACAAATCTACCACTGATTATCACAAAGTGCCGTTGTATATCTTATAATAACAGTCACTATGAAAACATGCATTTTTTTCACGATTACGTTATAAAATACAGTTTTTCGACAGGTTCGCTGGTCTTCAGCCGTTGCTACTTACAACCCTACCAGCAAAGAGGTGTCATCAAGCAAAATGCGTGATTTTTCTGCCAAACATAAACCAAGAGGTAATACCTATTTCCAGGTTAGCAGGCTTCTATCTTAGACTGTATCGTCACTTACCATCAGGTGAGATTACTAACAAGCGCTAAGATATCAGCAATAAAAAAAAGTTCGCTCTTATTATTAGTTCTTCCTCTCCCTAGATATAACTTGTTCAAATGATTAATCGTTCGTAAAACATCTTTTCATATATCCACTCAAATTCAAATACATTTTTTTAAGTTATAGTGGATAACGTTTGATTGTAATATAAATTCACTAATGCAATATTATACAGAGGAGTATAACCTGCCACTTTGCTTGGCGTTCGTGGACTATAAGAAAGCCTTCGATTCGGTGGAAACATGAGCCTTGTTGAGATCTTTGCAGAGATGTCGAACTGACCACCAGTATATACACACATGTTGAAGTGCTTGAACGAAAACGACAACATGTCAATTCCTATACAGGACCATAGCACAAAGTCTATCCAACCGCAGCGTGGAGTCCGACAGGGAGATATAATCTCCCCGAAGCTATTTACTGCGGCGTTGGAAGACCTCTTTAAGCCTATGGAGTGGAACGGCCAAGGCATCAACATCAATAGCGAGTACGTCACTCATCTACGGTTTTCCGACGTAGTCATTATGGCAGAGACTCTGGAAGTTCTCAATGACCTCAGCAGAGCTCTTCAACAGGTGGGCCTAAAATTGAACATGGATAAGACGAAAGTTATGTCCAATATCCATGTTCTGCTCCACCCAGTCATAGTTGAGAATTCAGCACTCGAAATTGTAGCCGAGTATACATACCTGGGACACATAGTCCAGCTAGGTAGGTCAAATTTTGAGAAGGAAGTCAACCGCCGAATCCAACTCGGTTGGGCAGCGTCCGGGAAACTACACCAGATATTTTCGTCCAATGTCCCTCAGTGCTTGAAGACAATCGCTGACTATATGCCTCATATGAAAGCTCAGAATCACTCAGCGTGGGATGGAGAGGGCTATGCTCGGAGTTTCTCTACGAGATTAAATCAGAAATGAAGAGATCCGTAGCAGAACCAATGTTACCGCCATAGCCCTACGCTACCCTAGACGTCGGGGCCCGAAGGTGCTAGAGTGGCGAACCCCGCACCGGGCGGCACAGCGTAGTGAAACCCTCCAAAAGGCGGACCAACGACATCAAGAGGGTCGCCGGTAGCCGCTGGAGGCGGCTCAAAATCGGGCCTTGTGGACATCATTACGTGAGACCTATGTCCAGCAGTGGACGTCCATCGGTTGAAGCGACGAATGCAATTTAATCAATTACTAATTGGCAAAGAACAGCGTTAACTATCGAAAGCTCTCTTAAAAACTTTAACGATTTCTTTCTAGTCAATGAGTTTAAGAACTTCCAGTTAGAAGGTTCATCAAATTTTTGTAAAGATTAAGAATTTTGTATATTATACTTGTTGTCTTATACAGATCTGAATATTCTATTGTAAGTTAATAGTTTCAGATTTAAAATTAAAGTAGTAAAACTCGCGGATAAACGCTTGTGAAATTTAGTTGGCAGTTAACTGAGAATTTTGATCATACAAATGAAGGAATAGCGGGATTTCAGGGTCGGTTTGTTTGTACCGTTTCATTGTATATTTTTATGCCAGCGATTTAATAAAAGATGTTGAAAATGTATGTCGAAACCACATCTCTACGTATTGGTGTATGTATTATAAGGTTTTCCTGAGGAACAATTTTTACAAGCGTCATTTTGTAACTTTCAACTTGAGCAAATATAATTTAAGAGTAATTTCTTACATTCGTTATAAAAAAACATAAATATTCACCTAATTCTTTAAAATACATTGTAAAGATAACATAACGAGCCTAAAAAAACGTCTTTCTCGATCTAATGAGTTTTAGAAATCTCCCAAGAATGCTACAAATAAATTACTTAAAAGTTTCTTTATACTGAATTTATTCCTACTTAATTCTACAAATTTACCCCAAAATTCGATAGACCTCCGTGTCTTAACAGGTTCAGAATAAAACTCTTCTTATGACAGTCATTGTTATTTGATGCTAATGAACAAGTTTATTACTGTTTTAAAACGAACTTTAGTTCAACGTATTATATAACAAAACTTATTTGTAACAAATTACTTCGTATAATCGTTTTAATCCATCTTGGATTAAAACTGAGTGACAGAGTAAGAAATAGTGTGATAAGAGAACGTTGTGGTATAAAAGAAGACGTAGTGACGAAAATTGAGAAAGGTATGCTTACATGGTTTGAGCACGGAGAGAGAATGAATGAAAAGAGACTGACAAAAAGGATTTATGAGTCAAGAGTGAATGCGAAAGTTGGAAGGGGAAGACCAAGGCGATGGTTCCTGGACTAAATCCAGGACATTTTAATTAAGGGCCAAGTCAAGAGTATTCTAAACCGACGAACTTGTATGAAAGGTTTAATGAGAATGAAAGAAGCGAAGGAGATATGCAAGGATCGTGGCAAGTGGAAGGATGTTGTCTCTGCCTACCCTACCCTATGGGAATGAGGCCTGTTGCTATGTATGAAGATTTTCTAAGTCATTTCGTTTTTTACATGCAATACTTGGCCCATTTTTAAAGATATGAACACAGAAATGATATAATATATATAAATCGTAAAGTTCATATTGTATATATAATAAACTTTAACATATAGAAAATCGTTAACAGATTATATACGTAATGCTTTCGTTTTATGACTGCTTAAGTCTTCCGGAGTTAAATCAGTTTATAGCGTCCGTAAAACTTAGAAATTAATTGATATTGGCAAACACGACATTGCGATGGTTATTGCAATGTTTTGAAAACCACACTTGCTCTAAAACAATTGCTCTTAAGATTACAATATAGATGTACATATAAAACACAAGAAAATAATTTTATAGACTTTGAAATCATCCAATCCATGTGCCCAAAATAGGGAAAATTAGGAAGGCAATTAGCGAAAACAGATTTGGAGTTAGACTATTAAAAACTCATTAACTCACACACTACAAATTAAATAAAATGACTCTCTTTATAACGTAGACACTCAGTAAGTACAGATAATAAATTCATTTTACGATAAACATAAACAAATTAAGCTTAAAAGGATTTACATGTAAATAAATTTCATGCAACTTCTACTGCGACATAATTACGCCATGGAATTAGCAAATTTCAATATTGTGAGTGTCTATCTATAGTTTTTCTTGCATTACTTGTTTAATAGGAAAACCTCTTATATAATCTTTAACTCTTATTGAAACGCCTTTCTTTAATAAAACATTTTATTCGTATAGAATCGCTAGCGTATTTTTGTAATTTGAAATAAGATATACAAATATCTTGTTTAATTATCTGTCAATATAGCAAATTAACTTTACCGTTAAGAAACTATAAATAAAACAGTTAACTGATAGATACAGCAGAATCTATACTTGCATGACTGGGAATATTAAATTTGTATAGGCATTATATATATATAATATTGTGTTTGTCTACCCGAAATGAACAAAATTAACAGTAGAAACGAGTCGTGGAAGTATTTGTGTTTTTTTAGAAATTATTTTTCGTAAAAACACTTGCGAAAGGAACGTATAACATTGTATGGAAGACCGAATTTTTTAATTGATTACTACGAAGATATATCTACGAGTATTTTATATTAACATTATATATTAAATCTTTAAAATATTAGTTTCTTTACATTTTAACATAAAAGAAATTGAGTAGTACTAAACGAAACGATGATATCAAAGATATACATTCAGGTTATTGAGCTTGGAGTTTGCTGATTCATTCGTTTGCGACACTGAGATCGTGATTCATACAATTACATTATTTATAGTATTTACATCTTTATAATGTGGGAATAAAATGATAACTGGTCTAAATATGAATTCAAAGGCGTTTGCTAGAATTAAATACAAATCCAATACAACAAAAGATAAGATAACAAAATGTGAACTACCATCTTATATTTTCGTGTTAATATTAATTTATAAAGCAAAAAGAGCTAAGGACACAATGTTAATACAAGAAATAAAAACAAACTTGCAATGTTTTAAGAGTGAAGAAGGTTTAGAAATCATTTGTCGGGGTGAGCATACGCATTTTTAATAAGATACCCGAATCATTTTTGGGTTTGCCTCCACATAGTTTTTTTATTATTATTATTATTATTTAAAACTTTATTGCACACTTTTAAGAAATAACAATACAACTTATGTAATATAAAAAGAACCAGATAATTAAGAAACAGGGTGCGCAAAGGCGGTCTTATCACTAAGAGCGATCTCTTCCAGACAACCTTTGGTGGGAGGAACAGAACATAGGAAGGGGAGGTGCAAATAACTTTAAAAGAGAAAACTTGACTCAGTTTTACTCTACTTAAACAAAACATTAAATATAATTTCACATATAGCGCAATATATAATTCATAAAATACTATACAACCATATTATACATATATATAATTACACAACTATATACATACATATATATAAATATAAGATTAAATATATATAAATATGTATAAATATATATAAACATACACCATACAATAAATTATGCGAACTTAAACGAGTTACACTTTATACATCAGCGGATAAATAGTGGTTTTTTAAGCGATGTTTGAAAATTTGTAATGAATCAGATTGACGGATGTGTACTGGGAGGGAGTTCCACAGTGTTATGAATTTAACTGTGTAGGAGTTCGTGTATGACTGTGTGTGGCTAAAAGGTGTTACAAGCATATCTTCATATTGGGAACGGAGATTTGACTTGTTCTCAGACATATAATGGAAGCGTTCTTTAAGATAGGCTGGATACTGCGGATTATAAAGTACACTATATAAGAGCGATAAGCCATAAAAGTTTTTACGGAGTCTGACAGGTAGCCACTCAAGTTGTTTGCGGTAATTTGAAATATGGTCAAACTTGCGGAGGCCGAAAATAAATCGTATACACAAATTTTGTAAACGCTCCAGCTTATTTAATAGTTCCTCAGTTAAATCCGGATAGCATGGTCCTGCATAGTACAAAATCGGTAACAGTAGTGACTGAGCTAGCAGGATTTTAGTTTTAGTGGGTA
>JACTOM010000063.1:6719893-6978415 GCA_015832385.1 Elymnias hypermnestra | reverse complement strand
TATTTGAATTTGGTTACAATCCGAACTGCTGTGTTATTTAAAATTACGTCTGGTACCCTCTCCGGTCCCTTACCTGCCCGAAATACCATCATTTCTGATTTATTTACATTATATTTCAGTCCGTGAGAACTAGCATAACTCTCACAGACTGAAATTAGTTTTCTCAGCCCTTTGATGGAGGGGCTGAGTACTACCATGTCATCAGCATAGCTCAAACTATTAAAGCATGTGTTGCCAATATGACATCCGACTTTTGTAGTTCTCAGCTCCTCGATCAAATCATTGACATAGATATTAAAGAGATCTGGGGAGGTAATACCTCCCTGACGTACGCCGCATTCTAATGTATAGCACTTAGACGTCGCGTTGCCCCATTTCACATTATTTATTTGATTACCGTACCAGTATCTCAACAGATCTACCAACTCATTGGGGACCTGAGATCGATACAATTTCGACCACAAAATTTCATAATTCACGAGGTCGAATGCTTTACTCAGGTCTAGGAAACACGCATACACTGATGTTTGACGACTTGTGTAATATTGAACCGCGTGTTTCAAAGCAATGATAGCAGAATCCGTTGAGAGTCCAGGACGGAAACCAAACTGTGCGTCATCAATAGATACGTTCCTCAGCAGTTCAGGTTGCATCAAACGTTCCAAAATTTTACCTGTAATGGTACCTAAGGAAATTGGACGGTAGTTGTCCGCAGAGCCCAAATCACCTGTTTTATTTTTAGCTATTGGAACAACAACCGTCTTCATCATATCTAGTGGGAGATAAGAATAACGTATACATAAATTGTACAAACTACATAACTTACCATGTAATATCTCACCTCCGTACAGCACATGTTCAAGACTAAGCTCATCATGACCTGGTGTTTTACCTCTTTTCATCTCTTTAACAATTTTCGTAACCTGGGAAGGGGTAAATTGAATTACCGGATATTTAAAGGGACCAGAAAGACTGTTATTTTTATCTGATAATTTAGATTCTACTTGTCCCGGCGATACTCTAAATCTATTACTAAACATATTGGCTATCTGTTCATGATCTTGCAACCCATTGACTGAAATGGGCAGTTGTGACTTAAAATTAACTTTTTTCGTTTCTTTCCAAAATTTAGGAAAGTTTCTCTGTTTTCGGTAGCAGGCTAGTATGTCCATTCTTATCATATCTTCGTTTTTTTGACACCAGCGTAATCTATTTTTGAACTTCTTACGAGCTAGTGTCATTTCATTGTATAGATAACCTGAAGAGGGCTTACCCGCTATTACCCATGTCTCAAAGTGTATTCTATATAACTGATGACTTTCCTGTATATGAAGATTCCAGCCTACAACTTGTTTTTGTTTCTTGTTTACATAGTACGGGCCAACTGAATTTTTTGATCCCGATTGCATAACATTAATTATTTCACTGTACATATTGTTTATAAATAATTTATGCTCATTAATACTATTACAGGTTTTGTAACTATCACAATTCTTACAACTAAAACTATTGTTAACATTGACTAGGTTAATTTGGCAATAACTTAAATAATTTTCAATTTGACTATTATTTCTCATACCCCAACGAATACCTGTTTTTTCAACATGGATATCGCCAGCTGAAAGAGCCTGTGCCACTTCACTGAAGTTGCATGTCACGCGCAATGGAAAATGATCAGACCATGAGACGTCATACATAACATTTACGTTCAGTATGGTGTCCCACGCTGCTTCTGTTGCTATACAGTGGTCTAGCCACCGGCGACTTCCATGTGCCTCACTTATAAATGTGAATGTATCAGATGTAATACCCAACTTTAAGACATCGGCCCATATCCAGTGCTGCTCTTCGCAGAAATTTTTTAACTCCGAACCGAAACAAGCATCCGGGTGTGCATTAAAATCACCCAGGACATACACTGCTGCAATCTCACTTAACTTAACTTAAGTCTTATAAATACAATTTATACAAATGTAAAACTTTAGATTTCCAAGAGAGAGAAAAGGAAGATATTAATGAATTTAATTATCATTAAAATATTAAAAGTGAAGAAAGTTAATACAAATAATTTATTGAGAATTTATGAAATATTTTATTAAATGACGAGTGGCAAATTAAAATAAGTTAATTAAGTAAGTAGCAACCCATTAACGTCCCACTGCTGGGCACAGGCCTTCTCACTCATATGAGAGAGGGTTTTTAGAGCATAGACCCACCACGCTGCTCCACTGCGGATTGGCAGGCATAGTACACAAGTGCACTCTCTATTCCTTCACTCTCATAGTCCGATGTGACGGGAATCCGACACGACCGGAGAGAGATCAGGCGCAGGACCGACGGCTTAACGTGCTCTCCGAGGCACGGGGG
This sequence comes from Elymnias hypermnestra, assembly GCA_015832385.1. NCBI lineage: Eukaryota > Metazoa > Arthropoda > Insecta > Lepidoptera > Nymphalidae > Elymnias > Elymnias hypermnestra. The sequence continues at coordinate 6,976,048 of JACTOM010000063.1, read as the reverse complement.
TGGATCACACCGCCAACTTCCCAACTTCGGGCAAATATTGAGAAAATCTTAATAGAAAGCTCAATATCGATTTCGAATTGAAAACGAGTCCCGACCCGGGACTCGAACCCAGGACCACTAGACCAATGAGGCAGTTTATTAAATAAAAATGCCACATGTTATTTGTTAATATTAAAACTACACTACTACGTCTTCGTTTAACCTCATGCGCCTAAAGAAGTTTCACTTCAAAGAGTACAACATTTCTAAAACTTCATTACAGGCTTCGGTTACGTACCACTACTCTCTTTTATTACTATGAAGATAAACAATCGTAAAGACGACCTTTCTTAAAAAGAATATGTATAATCAGTTTCTATTTTAACACAACCTTGTTTTATTTGACTCTATTTATAGGAGAGCTTTTATTTGATTTCCAAAAATGTACCTATCTCGCGGGGCGGAGCGGGGCGATCTATTTTTGATGCGGATGCGCGGGATTTAACAAAGTCTTAACTAAATGTACGTTTGCCAAACGATTTTCGACTTTAATAACATGAAATTTTATGAGTTCTTTTGCCTTTCGATGGTGCAGCCATTGTTTTTCAGCCAGTAACTATTAATGTTGTTGAACTATTGCCGATGGGTTACTGTAGAGGCGATGTATTTATTACCTTAGCGCAGCACATCCTAGCGCTATATTTTTGGCCAATGTCCACATTCTTGCTAGTTTGCCAGTCAGGTTTTTTCATTCAGTCTCAAAAAGTGCGCTGGTTAAAACATTTTACATGATACCTGCTATTTTATTTTCCGCAATAATTATAACCTACGACCGAGTGGTGAGGAATGAGCTGTGGTCAACGTTATCTACGTATGGGGTGAGCGGTAATCTGATTCAAGCATTGAAGTCTCTCTATGAGGGTTTTAGTGCTTGTATCCGAATAAACGGGGCGGGGTGCGGGGATGTGTTGCGTCACCATGGCTCTTCAACCTATTCATCCATAAATGTTTGACAGATTTAAAAGAGAGTATGTATGGGTTAAGAATTAATGAATTACTCATTAAATGTTTACTCTACGCCGATGATCAAGTACTACTTGCATCATCTGCTAAGGAGTAGCTCCTTAGTAGCTCCTCTCCGTAGGAGATGGTAAATATTCTGAATGAACATTTGAAAAGGAAAGGAATGACAGTGAATGTAAACAAAACGAAAGTTATGCTTTTTGAAAGAGATGAATCTATGATGAATGGCAATATTTTGATAGATGGGAAACAAGTGGAAGAGGTGAAAGAATTTAAACTTGGGATCTAAATTTATAAAAGACGGAATATGTGAAAGTGATATTGAAAGGAGAGTGAATGCAGGCAATATGGTAAATGATACTCTGCACGCCTTTTTGAATAGCCACATGGTGTCTCAAAGGACCAGACTGGCTGGGCATGCAGGAGTGTTGGTGCCAACACTTATGTATGGTAGTGAAAGTTGGGTATGGCAGAAGAAGCATAAAAGTAAAATAAATGCTGTAGAGATGAGAGCGTTGAGAATTACGAGTGGATTGAATCCGAGTAACAAAGTAAGAAATAGTGTGACAAGAGAGCGTTGTGGTATAAAAGGAGATGTAGTGACTAAAATTGAGAAAGGTATTCTTAGATGGTTTGGGCACGTAAAAAGAATTAATGAAATGACTTAATAAAATGACTAAAAGGATTTATGACTCAAGAGTGAATGGGAAAGTTTGAAGGGGAAGACTAAGGCGCATGTTCCTGGACAAAATCTAGGCCATTTTAAATAAGGGCCAGGTCAAGAGTACTCTAAACCGACGAACTTGTATGAAAGGTTTAATGAGAAAAGAAGAAACGAAGGAGATATGCAAGGATCGTGGAAAGCAAAGTAAAACAAGTAGAAAGACGTAGTCTCTACCTACCCCTACGTAAATATAACCAGTGGTCGCAATTCGACCATAAGTAAGGTAAGTAGCAGCCTACTCGTATTAACCTCCGACAGCTGGGGACAAGCTTCCTAGGAGAGAAGATTTTTAAACCATATACCCACCACGCTGCTCCAATGCGGGTTGTCGGGTACACAAGTGAACTCTTTATTCTTTTGTTCTGATAGTCCGATGTGACGGAAATGCGACCCGACCGGGGAGAAATCAGGCATAGGACCGACGTGGAGCACTCGGCCAACTTCGCAACTTCGGACAATTATCAAAAAAATCTCAATATCGATATTTGAATTTGCCACACTCGGAACTCGAACCCAGGACTGTCTGTAGCCGGACAACCTAACCACTTGAACAATGAGACAGTCATTCGACCATTAATTTAAATTATAAGTTTTATTATTATTCTATTGTCAAAGACTATAGTCAAAAAAAGTTATCGATAATTATTTTGTTATTCTGATGTAACCTCATGGCGTTTGACATAGTTGTCAGCGATTGACATTGATTGACGTGTGTGAGTATGGTAATGTATGAATGTGTTTTTCATTGGTTTAACGGACTTTTTATGCATAATTTAAAAAAAAACCATGATTATTGTGCACTCCTGCGGGATAATATATAACCTATAATCGTGGGAAATTTCATACTTTTCCATCCGCGCAATTTTTTTAAAAGGTGTATAAAGCAGTTGCTTCACGTATTAATATATAGATAAGCTAATAATATACGATCGATTTGAAATCCTCTATATATCTGTAAATGTCTTTCGTTATTTCTATGTTTACTGTTCATTGTGTTATCTCTCTTTAACTATTAGATTATAATTTATATCTCATCTTCTATATCAGGTAATGTAAGATTTTGGAATAAATAAATAGATAAATATCTTTGTCTATCGGCACGTATTCCCTGAAAGGTTGATAAGGAGTTAAATTCAAAGCTACGCGACCTAAATCGTAGTTTATTTTGAACACATTAACGTTATCCGTTAAACAGAAGTACAGAAGCACATAATGAGTGTATTATGTCAGTTAAATGTTAGTTTCCCGTCATCAAAACGCGCATAAATCACAAAAACTAACGTTTTGGCTCGAATATACATTGTGTTTAGCTTTTGGTTTGTCGCAGGCGATTAGCACTTTCGTCGCCTGTCATCGGCCTCTATTAAAACTGTTTGAACTACAACCAGAATTATATATATTTAAACTAAAATATACCTTAAATGTTACGTATAGGCGTGAAAATAGCACAAGCAATACCGAGTTAACTTTGCTAACGAGCGAAACTATCTTATGATATTACAATATCTTATTAAGACAGTTATAGGCCTTTGTCGAAAGTTAGTGAAAGATATTTGACGTGAAGAGTTAGGTGTAAACCGTTAGCAAGATCAGGTACAGGCATTAACAGTCTAGAATAATGTTACGATGGCATTATTTTATTGGTCTATAATACTAAAATTATGTTTGTCAAACATTACGGTATGAGATCAGGATTATAAGCTTTGCTGTTAAATATTCTTTATATATCAGACTTTAATATTGATTTCTATATTTATAATTATTAAGTCACTCACGTATTACTCTATCTCGTGAAAATATGGGGATATTTGGATCGAATGTATGTTTTATTTAAATTATCTTGTATATATTAGGCAATACAGATATAAAGAAGTATCTTGTTTCCTTTAAATAAAACCTTAAAAATCCATAACGTAAATAAGCTTGAATTTCATTTGACATGGTCATACTTTACCAAAATTTTTACAGTTTTATTTAAAGTTAACAATCTTATCTCACACTTTTTAATATCAGGTTTTAAATGTACAAAATATTACCCCACGATAAAGTAATCTTGCTTGGGATTAACAGTTCATATAAGTAAACAATAAATGAAAACCGCACGAACTTTTTTGGTTGCCTAATAATTGAAATGTTAGGCATTTTAAATATGAATTGATAGATTCCATTACATACGTAAATATTTCATATCAAATACAACGTATATTTACAACCTAAAATATATTTAAGTTTCTCGCACTGGTCTACCCTGTTATTTATTTATTTATTCAGCTTCTCATCATACAAGGATTGTCTGGAAGAGATTACTTGCAGCAATAAGACCGCCTTTGCACGTTTATATAATCTATATATATACGAGTATATTTATCTATTGACTCATCACGATATCTCTGGAACCATAAGGTGTAGAGACTTGAAATTTGGAAGAATATTCCTTTTGCCAAGTAAAGGTCAGCTAAGAACGGATTTTGCGAAATTCTTTTGGGTGTGAATTAAAAAAAAATAAACTTTGCCATTAATAAAAACTTACACAATAAAAACCTTTACAAACTATGTCTTTTACAGGTTGTAAAACTCGGTCAGCATTTTTTTTTGTCGCAGTCGACTATTGAAATTGTCGCGTTCCTAGCTCTTAGTGTTAATGAGTTTGTATAAATTGATATCGGGAACATTGAGTGATTGAACATTATAATCCGAGTTAATTAATAAAGTGTTTGATTGCACCAACATTACCCACGAACGCCCTCAGAATAAGAAATTAAATAATGGATCCAATTAATAACGATGCCGGCGGAGAACCCTACGGCCCTAGTGCTTTATGCTTCTCCGTTCTCTCTTATTCTCCGACATATATATATTTGTTAGAAAACTAAGGCAGAACACTGCTCTTGAAACTGCTAAAATGGTGTATTTGCTTATTTCCATAGCATTATATCTTACGCCATACTGGTATGGGTTAAGGCGGCGGACATTCAATCTATCTTTATATTGCAAAAAAGAGCAATATGTGCAATATTTCAATTAGGATCTCGTTAAGAGAAAAATTCAAAGAAATATCATTTTCACAGTACCGTCGCAATATATATCGAATAACGTTTTATATATCCGTGATAATATTAATTTATACAGCAAAAGGAGCGAAACACACAATTTTAATACAAGAAATAAAAACTAACTTGCAATGCCATATTTTAGAGTGGAGAAGGTTCAGAAATCATTTGTGGAGTTGAGCATACGTATTTTTTATAAGTTACTCGATTCATTTCTAGATTTATCCTATTACAAAAAGCATGACTTGACTCCAGTTGCACGTGAAAGCTAAACATATTGCAACCTACAAAAACTATGTTTAAACCGTTGAGTTTTATGTCGGTTTCCTCGCAGCGGAATCAACTTTCCGAAACAGTGGTACATTGGTTACAAACGGACAGAATGACGATTCAAGAGTGCTTTTTGAACCTACTTGAATATGCTTTAGCTAAGCTCAATTTAGAGTTGCATCATCAATAACGATTCAGTGTTCTGGACACCTTTGAACTTGCGGAACTTAGACGTGTGTCAGACAATCGCACAACTAGGTTGGCGAATACTGGAATGTGCCGTGTATTTCTAGCTTTCCTCAACAAATATAAACATTGGCGTTTGAGGGCAACGGTGCGTCGACCTCGCTGGGCTTTACATGCAAGTTTTCGTAGTTTTTTAACACGCACTAGTGAATAAAGTACCCCATAATGTCATCATCTGGGCCAGATGGTTTTTTTTTAAAGAGCACACCCTAGCAGAAAGGTGTGTTTTGCATATAATGTATATTGCATTATATGTGTAATAGTGTGTAAATATTTGTATGTATATAAACATATATATGACGGCCTCCCTGGCGCAGTGGTACGAGTATTCGCTTTGCTAGCGGAGGTCCCGGGTTCGATCCCCGATAGGACGAATTTAGGACGAATCTACCAGCAAAATCGTACCGCCAAACAAAAAGATTTGTGTTCCGGTACGACGCTGTGTAGAAACCGTAAGGGGTATAACGCCTCTTAACAGATTAGCGCGCTTCCATCTTAGACTGCATCATCACTTACCATCAGGTGAGATCACAGTGAAGCGCTAATCTATCAGCAATAAAAAAAAATATACAAATATTGCCCATCCAACATTTTATTTACATCTTTTTAAGCCCAAAGGTTGTCTGGAAGAAATCGCTATCTAGCGATAAGACCGGCTTTTGTAGATTTGTTTCTATTACTTGTAAGTTTCTGTTTAATAATGTGTATATTTCATTAATGTGCAATAAAGAGTATTAAAAAAAAGGTGAATATAAATACCTTGGAAATCCAAAATGGCTATGAGAACGGAAAAGAAGGATTACGATACAATAATTCTTACAACGCTTCTATATAGCTGCCAGTGCTGGCCTATAACGGAAGCTGTTATCAGAAAACTCCCAAGTATTTCAAAGACAGAAAGAAGTTGAAGTTAAAAGATAAGAAATTCAATTGTCATTGAAATCTCAAATGACGAATTGTAAGTACGCCACGTGTTTTTGTCAACAGTAGAAAGAATTAATTATTTGTTTTTGAATTTAAAATTTAGAAGAGAATTTATGAAATATGTTTATTTTATAATTCATGAAAAATAGTATATTAAATGATTAAATGACGAGTGGCAAATTAAAATGCCACATGTTGTTTGTAAATATTAGAACTACCCATACTCCAAAGGAATTTGCATGAAAAACGCTGCATATCTTCGTGATGCTAATCACGCGTTTTATTCGTAAAATTTTTACCGTCATACGTTTAAAGAAGGGTCACTTCAAAAACAAACAGTTGTTTTTAAATGTCTTGATAGATAACTGAGGAAATAAAATAGAGAAATGTGAGAATCCGCGACTGTGAAGTCGAGGAGGGTATAACTAGTATGCCTTTGTGTGATACTCTCACCTTTTAAACCTTCCATGGATTTTTACAAATAATTCTAAAGCAAAATTAACAAAAGCAGTCCAGCTGCTTTTGAGTTTTAGCGAGAATAAGGAACGGCAATTAATTTGTGTATGTATGTTAAGTAAATATAATATGTAAGTCGTCTAAGCTATTATAAAGAACCATTTTATAAATATGAATATTTTTTCGGGATGCTAAAGAAATATTGAAATATTTACAAACATTGTGATGGTTTGTAATGCACAATGTTAAAATTTGCTACAATGTTCAAGGAAATTGCATGTTAAGTGGAACAGGCAGATTCAATAAATCATAACACAATGTTTATACGAGCTTTTCACGTGAACGTTTCGTTATAGAATGTGGCGCTTAAATACTGTTATTATTAAAGCAAAAACGGTCTATCATCCAAATTAGCATATGTAATAACTAATTAATATTCCAGTGATGGACACAGTAATCTGCGATCACAACATACATATCATCATGCCTCATTCCCAAAGGGGTAGGCAGAGACCACGTCCTTCCACTTGCCACGATACTTGAATATCTCCTTCGCTTCGCGACATACGCACCGTAAGTAACGACTACTCCGTAACTGATTTATTTTTTGTTTTCTATAGTCTCGTGTTACTTCTACGCATATTTTGCCAAAACAGTTATGACAAAAAGAAAAAGATGCTAATATATCTGATTGCCAGATTTGAGCTAATGTCAATTGTAACATTTAATTAATAAATTTCTTGTTTTCTTTCTAAATTATGAAGGTAATATTTTTGGAAAATTTACAGAAAATGGTGTGTACAATTATGGTTAAAGAGGTAACGGTAAAATTACTGTAATATGAATGTCGTTTACAATCCAGTAATATTGCAATTATCATGGTTTCCCAATGTAATAGGTGTAGATATCGCCAGCTCTTTGATTAAGTACTTCGATTCAGAAATAAACTCTATTTAACAAACAAACCCACTGATTTATTCCGATTAAAGGGAACAAAGGAAGCGGTGATGTGTTGCCACAATACTGTGCAAGTCCACGAATAGAGAGAGTAATTCAAAACAACATCTGAATCATACCTACAAGCAACAAAGGTAAGGTAAGGTAAGTAACAGCCCATTAACGTCCCGCTGCTGGGCACAGGCCTCCTCACTAGCATTAGAGAGGGATTTTAGAACGTAGTACACAAGTGCACTCTCTATTCCTTCACTCTCATAGTCCGATGTGACGGTAATCCGACACAACCGGAGAAAGATCGGGTCCAGGACCGACGGCTTAACGTGCGTTCCGAGGCACGGGTATATTACCCCGTCAACTTCGGGCAAATATTGAGAAGATCTTAATAAAAAACTCAACTTTTTGAGCTGAAACTTAACACGGTTTGTCTATGTAAAACATGGTTTTTACTTTACGTTCAAAAAATTACGACATATGATGAATTTATAATAAAACCAATTGAACCTCGCAATTCCGTCTGCACCTCATAAGGGAGACAAAAAAGGAGCTAATTTGGTAAGGATAAAAAAAGTTATAGGGAGACAACTTTAAAATATAGACATATACTTTCCTAGAACATTTAAGAACATTTAAAGGGGAACAATTATTTCATACATAATTTTTGTGAAACTTTAACCATTTACGCAGTACACGCAGTGAAAGCTCTCCAAAGAAAAAAGCCCCGATTATGATACATTTTTCGTTAGCGCACCCATGCTTTCGGTCTTAGCGTGATGATAAATAACCATCACCATCCCCGATAAATGGGCTATCTAACACTAAAGGAAGTTTTCAAATCGGACCTGTATGTCTTGAGAATTAGCACATTCAAGCTATTCACAAACAACAATTGAAACAAAAGAAAATTTACTTCATTACTAGCACAGTTTTTTTATTTACAAGTTAACCCTTAACTGCAATCTCATCTAATGATGATAGAGTCTAAGATTGTAGTACGCAACTAGTTTTAGAGCCCAACTTTAACCAGTCACTGCAACTCGAAAATTTGATCGCTAGATGAATTTCTCATTAAAATCAAAATCAAAATATCTTTATTCAAGTAGGCATATTACAGCACTTTTGAATCGTCAAATAATATATATTTTTTCTTTTCCACACTTTAATTCTAATGTACGTCTGATGACGGTACTCCAGAACGACTTAAAATCTAAAGTTACGAGGGTTCCTTCGCGCCCTGATCCGAGAAGTGCCCACAACAAACTCAGTCAGGTATTTTGTTTTTTGTTACCTTCATCATTACAATATCATATTAGTTTAATATATTTCAATTCAAATTAGAGCAGTTCGCTCACTCCCACGCGTTTCTATCGTCTAAGTACTCTTGCAACTCATTACACATAGAACTTTCACTATAAAGATGGTTATAGTGAGTGAATATTAAAAGATAGGTATTCGCTATTATTGACTTTATTACAGAACATTTTAAGAGGAACAATTCCGTTATACATGATTCTTACGTAACTTTAATAGTTAACGCAGAGCAGATTACGAAAGCTCTCAAAAGGAATATTTTCCCCAGTTTTCATTCATGCTCCGCTCCTATTGATAGCAACGTGATGTTATATATAGCCTATAGCCTACTTTAATAAATGGGCTATCGATCACTAAAATATACTTTCCAGTAGTTTCTGAGATTAGCCCTTCCAATAAAAACAAGCAAACATTGTCTTGAGTTTTATAATATTGTAATAGTAATAGATTCGTACGTATTATATAACTTATATATTGACATATTTCATAAATATTGCATGTGTGTATGGAATCAGACGTGCTAGCTGTTCCCCGTAAAGTTCTTGATTCCGTTATCCCGTTATTAGTGAAAGTTTACATCGCGTAAGGAACATTTATGACGAATGTCAAGTCAAAGGGTTAATGATAAAGGAAATATCTCAGTACGTCTTGCTTATATCCGGATCCTGTGAAAATAGAGGTAAACATGTTCTCAGTGGGTGAGTACGTCGCGAGAGGATAATACACTCCGAATTCCAAATCAATCTGGTAAATATTTTTGGATATATCGCAGCAAGTAGTCGTTTTTCGCTTATTTATCTGGATCCCGTGGGAATATGGGGAAAGTAATTCTTAATGAGCGTCTACGTTGTCTATGATAAAGAGTAGGCTGTGTCCTTTCTTAGGCTCTAGACTATATGTATACCAAATTTCATTTTAATCGGTGCTGTAGTGTTGGCGTGAAAATTTTATGTAATAATATTAGTAAAGCTATAAACTGTTTGTTTATATTATTGATTATTACCTTCCATGCTTACATTTTGTTTACTTTGTATTAATACATATTGTTTTGTATTTTTAATAGCAATTTTTTTCAAATGTGGTAGAGATGAGAGCGTTGAGAAGTATGAGTGGATTAAAACTGAGTGACAGTGTAAGAAATAGTGTGATAAGAGAACGTTGTGGTTTAAAAGAAGATCTAGTGACTAAAATTGAGAAAGGTATGCTTAGATGGTTTGGGCATGTAAAGAGAATGAATGAAAGGAGACTGACAAAAAGGATTTATGGGTCAAGAGTTGGAAGGGGAAGATCAAGGCGAACGTTCCTGGACCAAATCCAGGACATTTTAAACAGGGGCCAGGTCAAGAGTACTCTAAACCGACGAACTTGTATGAAAGGTTTAATGAGAATGAAAGAAGCGAAGGAGATATGCAAGGATCGTGGCAAATGGAAGGACGTTGTCTCTGTCTACCCCCAAGGGAATAAGGCGTGATGCTATGTATGTTATATTTTTCACTATAAATTTTAAAATAAGTAAAACTTTAAACTGTTAAAACGTATGGGTGCCTACCAAAAAACATCCAACATAAAGCAAATTTTGCTGGCAATCATAGAGCCTCTCAAAAATCCAAATTTAGACAAGCTATAGACTTTTTTATTGCTAAAAAGGCAGCGTTTGACTGTTATAGAAAATGATGACACAGTCTAAGATGGAAGCGCAGCAATTTGTTATGGTTTATGCACAACATTGTACTGGAAAGCAAATCCTTTACTTGACAACATGCCTTTGCTAGTAGGGTGGTCCAGTCCAGAATTAGATAAATTAGGAAATGCAATTTCCTAAATTTGCTATGCCAGAGATCAAACCCTCTGGTCCTATTATCAAAGCCAGTATGTCTACTAATATGCTAGCGAGGTCATTCTATAATTTTCCATCAAGGTCTATTGCTAAGTGAGAACACACAAGTTGTCCAAAACAAAGACTGAACAATGAAGCTTGTATTGCAAGTTTGCCTTCGAGCAATTCCTTTCTTAAAGCTGAAGGCGTGTTCATTGTTTATTTATACAAAGGAATATTTGCCGTTGTTTTGTATGTTATAATAATGGTTATCATTTACGCATTATGTATTTATTTTTCTGTATTAATATAAATTTTCCTGTCATAATGTTTAACAGCGATTAACTCAAAAACTATTGCAGAGATTTTCATGTAGATTTGATTAATAGATAGAGTGATTCTTGAACAAATTCTCCGTATACAATTTGTCAAGTTTTTATGTAAATTGGTTTTAATATACCAATCTTTATTGGAAAATGTCGGAAAAATCAAGTCGCTTGGGAGCTTTCAAAAACGCTTCCATATATAACAAAACAATGTATATTCTTCCTTTATATCCGGCAATTTGGTACGCATAAGTACACAATACACATTGATTTACAGCTTAATATATTTGAATTTTTTACGTACATACGTATATATGAAGAGAAGTTTTTCTTTGTCAATCTGTTTAGCTTGCTAATCTACCAAATAATAGGTTACCCTTTATATCAAGCTTTTTACAGAAATGGGTAATTCCGCTGATAATGTAGAATCATAAATAAAGTACCCTTTTTCATATGTTAACTACATCTATGACAAACGTGAATCGTTATTTGGGTTTACGTAATTCACGCATCAGTTACAGAGACCTATGCAATTAAAACTACGTAATAAATGTCGTTACTGACACTAAAACATTTAAATAAATACATTAAACCTATTGAGTAAATCCTACAGTCATATTGACGACTAACAAGTCAGCATGACTATCACTCAAAGACAAAGTTTTGAGTCATTTACTAGTTTAATTTCTGACAACATTTATCAATGTCAAGAAAGCAACGCAACGTAGTTTTATTAACAATAATGAGATAGCGATTAATTAACCGCAAAAATGTTATATAAAAAGATCAAGTTCTGAAGAAAATGTTATAGAATGAATAAGAAATATTGTATACGAGAAGACTCAGCATTTGAAATTAGAAATATGGTATTTATAGAGTCTCCGACCGGTGCGTCAGATTATAAACGAGTTACCGTTGACATCCACGTATTGCCTTCACCTTGGAGGGACGCTGGTTAACATCAGTTGCATTGACAACGCCCGTGACATCCAACCGGTCGTCTTCCAAAATAAACACCCTAACAATGATTCCGACACCTAAATTAGAATGTTGGATGTTGAACGTTTGGAAGCGATACAGGATTCTCGAAGATCAAAGTCAGGTAAGAAATTATCGCCGGAATTCAGAGCGCAGTGCTAAATAAACGTTTGTGGCAAAAATATACCTGCGCTCCACACGATCAAGGGCACAACCTGTATCGCGGAAATACAAATCCACTAAGTTTTGGACTTACATCTTGCCCCAATGTTCGTGTCTTTGTCGTTGTCGTGGTTCTTGTTGTCACTGTCTCCGTCTCCTCGGTCTCAATGGACTCCTCCACCACATCGTCGTCATCGTTGTTGCCGGCCCAGTTTCCGAAAAACTCCGTCATTTTTCCTATTACGCTTTCCACACTACGCCAGGATTTACACACTCACAGCACAGGATTGTTCACATACACTAGTACCACATACCACTAATTAAATTGCGTTTTCGTATCGTCCCTTTGGGTCGTCGATCCTAACATCCATGTCTAGTAAACATTCGCAAATGATCGATCAGGTTTACACTTTAGAGCTACACTGCGCAGACGGCCACAGTTGATCTTGTTCAGAAACCTACTGGAAAACTGAAATAACCGCGGCGAACAAAAAGCACCAGCCAAAACATTTCACATGCGCGATTATTATTAGTTGGACGATCTAGCCGAAAGAACGAAGTGTCGCAGTGGCCTCTATATAATCACTAGTTGGATACTTTATTACGAAGTACCTTTACGACTTTTTCGCTGCGAAATCCTGTGCGTCTCCATCAGAATTTACGGCGACAGAAATTGCTTCTTACTGTCAACTTCACTATGCTTGGTAATATATTGAGTTCTTTTACAAATAACAAATTCGTTTAACAGTTTAAATTTACTGTCTATATGATTTTATTTACTTGTGATTTCAACTCTTCCAGATATTTTACATGTTTAATTTTTACATTTATTAAAAATTGTTTGGTCTTATCTTGTATGTTGCCGTCCAGAAGCGGCGTCAGCGTAGGAGTCGACAGCTTCTCCACTTAATATAAATACGCGGCTCTCCTAATACACCACGATAAATCTGTACCACATTTTCCATGATATTTCAAGCGATAATCAGTTTTAGTTGCTTTTCGATAAAGTCCTTTATCGAATGCATCCGGGTGTTCAAATAACAATATTTCCTAGTAACGGTTTTCCTTAATACAAAATTGCATCTTGTGAACTCGGTTATAAAGCGGAAAATTTTCTGTAACGCTCGAATATGGGTCATATCTGCCATATTTTGGAATTTTTATAAACGATTAAACAGTAATACGTTTAAAAACCTCACTTTACATAAGTTTGCTGACTAACAGATGGTTTACGTCGGAATATAAACGCAAAGATTTTAAAATTTGATATTGAAAGCTTTGTTATTAGAAATTTTATTCCAAGGATCTAAAATAGTTCACCCAACTTATAAACAATTAACTTGCAATTTAGAATCATCTAATTCATGAACCCAGGTCATCATTTTTCTAAATCATACAGCTATTAAAACACGATGCTTTAAAAACCTATCTACTAGTAGGAAAGCTTTAATTTGACATTGATTACATTAATAAATAATTTCTCTTTGACTCATTGTATAACAAAATTATGATTTTATACATTACACTTTATACAAGAGTTCATAACACATATCATTCTAATAAGACAGTAGTTGAATTAAAGATATGTATATACTCTAAAAAGACACTTAAATGTCGTTGTAAAAGTCACGTTTTAATGAGAAATAATATTTGCAGTATGATAGAAATGCATCCAGTTTTCCTGAGCTTTATAAGAGTTGATGCCAGCTAAACCACCTGCTTACAATTGGTACTTATGATTCTTGGATGTAAGTGAACATTTGTAAGATCAAATGCTGTTAAAAATTGTTTTCTCATCATACCCGTATCGAAAGTTTCGAAGTTATCGATTCTATCCATGAATGGTGTAAAAACAACAGAATGACGCTAAATGTCACAAAATGTGCACATATAAAATTTACACGGAAAAAGAGTGTTACCAAGACCAATTATCATTTAAATTACTCTCAGCTAAATGAAGTACAAGTCATTAGAGATCTTGGTGTCATAATCGATGCTAAACTTACCTTCAAAGAACATATTAGTCATGTCACCTCACAAGCTTGGAAACTACTTGGATTCATTAAACGCAACACCACAGATTTCAAAAGAATCGGCAGTATTATAAGTATATATAATGCGTTGACGCGTAGCATACTAGAATATGCAGTCTCAGTATGGAACCCGCACTATAAGACACATATTGCAAGGATAGAGCGAATTCAACGGTCCTTTACGAGATACCTAGCGTTTAAAGATAATGCTTGCCCGTATAGAGCAAATTATTTAACACGTCTTACACATTTCAACATTCAGACACTAGAAAAGCGTAGACTAGTCGCTGATTTAATGACTCTTCACAAAATTATTCACAACACTCTAGATTGTCCAGACTTGTTGGGTCAAATCAACATTAACGTCCCCAGATGTCCCCCAAGAAATGCCATAAAAAAATCATTTATTCCACATTCCTTCAAATCAAACTTAGGCAAATTTTCCCCTTTAAACAGGCTAGCCAGTACGTACAATAATTTAAACGACATTGACATTGACATTTTTCACGATAACCCAGTTAGTTTTAAGAACACATTATATGTATCCAAATGATTCTGTCCAATACTTAAATAACTAAATTTTTATTTTGTTCTTGATTTTGATTTTGTAATTTTAATTTTTGTAATTTTTATTTTACTAAATTATAAATGTTGTATACACCTGTAAAAGGAGCATTGTGTTGGTCTCATACTTATATTAATATTCATATTGTTAATGTTGTCATAATGGTCTGTTGGTGTGTCTATTAAATAATAAATAAATAAATAAAGAAAGTTCGTAATTTCGTTTCTATTTTGGGTGATCAAAGTGTCACATTGCGTCCCAATTAAATAGATGCGTAATAAATGTCAAATTTGCGACGTATGCGCGCTTCTTTTATATGTCAAAGTAAATTTATTTAAAGTAATTTTATTGTGTTTTTGATTGCATATCTAAACTTATACTACTACAATTTGTTGCTTAGTTACGTAGTCGTACGTGCTAATGATTCAATAAAAACCTTTATTTCATATTTTTTTAAACTTTATTATATACAATTTAATCGAACTTTCGATTCCATTCTGATGAAAAATTGTATATGCACCACGGGCCGAAAGTATGACATTGCCACCCGCGTTTTTATCACACGGTTACGCTGTCAGCAACGTCATACTTTCGGCCCTATCAAATCAAATATATTTTATTGCAAGATCGAGTATACAACACACAATCTACCACAAAATGGCGTGCAATAGCATTATTAATATAAAACAAATATTTAAACGTTGTTCCACTCTTGGTCATTTGCATGTCAGATATATACATTTATATACTCGTAAGTCTAATAATCACATTTATATATGTCATATTCGTAATATATTATTTCAAGTTAAACATATTACTTTATAATAACTAACCGCCTCATTGGTCTAGTGGTTAGCATATTCGACTACAGACATGAGGTCCTGGGTTTGAGTCCCGGGTGGGGCCAATTCAAAAATCAATATTGAGTTTTCTGATAAGATTTTCTCAATATTTGCCCGAAATTGGAAAGTTGACGGTGTGATCCACCCCCGTGCCTCGGAGAGCACGTAAAGCCGTCGGTCCTGCGCCTGATCTCTCCCCGGCTGTGTCGGATTCCCGCACTTTTGTACTATGCCTGCCAATCCTCAGTGGTGCAGCATGGTGGGTCTATGCTCTAAAAACTCACGCTCCTCGGAGTGAGGAGGCCTGTGCCCAGCAGTGGGACGTTAATGGACTGCTACATACTTACTATTTTAAGATCGGTCGAATGTTATTTGAATTATATCATCTTAGAGTTACCCTTACGGAATAAAAATTTGAACAAACCTCGTAAAAGTTTATATTTAACCAATTATGTTAAACTCAGGTGATATCCATTCCAGGGTTGTCATCCCTTTCAAGTTTGACGTCAACCAAGGTGACTTACCTGTAATCAAAATCAAGATTAGAGCGGATGTAGCAGATGAAGGATTGTGAGCAGAAATAGCTGCAATAGATGCTATTACGTTCAACGACATTGACCTGACCAATGCCACAAATTTATATCAATTGTATGTAAAATTAATTTTTGAAACTTAAAATACAGATTTAAGTAAACACATGAGATGGTTAGAGCAAGAACAGGTTATCAGCTATATTAATGTATATGATAATCAAAGATAATTCTGCTAACCCAAAGACTGCTTCTATCAACCGGTAGATAAATGGCTTTTTGCTATAGATTGCACGTATCAACTACTAGTTGACATGATATGACGCTGACAGTTCTATTTCAACTCGTGCAATCAGATATGTAAGCATCTCTTTTTTTTAACTCATGATGTGTATTATCTATTTCGCTTCTTACAACCAACTCTTGTAACAAAATATGCGTAGAGATAGCACCAGAAAATACAAAAAACAAAAAATAAATCAGTTAAGTTAAAAATAATCAGTCGTTCAGTTTTAATGTGGTATTTTATAAAATGTGAGTGTTTATTAATGAATATTTGTGTTTTAATTATATAAATGATCTGAATAACAATGAAAGCCCTTGAGGTGAGTGTTAATTTTTAGGATATATGCCTATATATTCAAGACGTACCTTTTTCACTATCTCAAAGTTTAGAGCAACATAACGCTACACCAGAGTCTTAATTTAATAAACAAAAGATAATATTGTATACTTAACTTACTAGCAAACTTAAAAATCATAACATTTGGTTGTCTTTCTTGAACATTTAAGTCCCAAGAGCCACTTTAGCGTCTTTTAGACCCGCGGGGCAATCGACGCAAAAACGTCCGTGTAGGGTGGGACAGGTGACGGTTAGTTCCATTAAAAAACGTGGGAAATAGCGGCGGCCAATAAAACACAGTCGGACAGTCTAAGGGCTAATAGGAAATTCAATTTGAAGACGTTGTTAAGCCTATACGTATAATTTATTTATTCAACGATGAACAACTCCTTATTAATGATGACAGTTCAGCACTTGACTGTGCTAATACTTGACGGTAAGTGATGATACATTCTAACAAGGACGAGAACTAAGCAGCTAAGAGGAAATATACTTCTTAAAGTCTCTATACAATATCGTACCGGAAGTCAAATCTCTTTACTGGTTGTTATAACTAGAAAGAAGACTAAACTATAAGTTATTAGATTATACATAAGCATACTTAAAGCTATTCTCATCTTGGATACATTAATACAAAATATCACTACGCTCAAAAACTAGATATAAATCGTCAGTTTTCTCTCTATTGTTAACAAATCTACTAACGGTTTGGAAAGTTGATTCTGCTTTGAAGAAACTGGCAAGAAACTCAGTGGTTACTCTTTTAAATATAGTTTTGTAGGTTACAATGCGTTTAGCCTTCATGTGCAACTGGAATCAAGTGCAAATATCTTTAACCTTCAACACTATAATATACCTTATGTAAGAGTATGTTTTTAACCTATTTCTTAAAATTATGTGGAGACAAATCCTAAACTGAATGCGGTATCTTATTAAAATGAGGATGCTCAACCCAAAAAATGATATCTGGACCTTCTTCACTCTGAAATAGGGCATTTATGTTTTTTATTTCTTGTATTAAAATTGCCTATTCCGCTTCTATTTCTGTATAATTGTATATTGTTATGAATATGTATTGCAACTGTATATTATATAATCTAGTGGATCTTGGTATGAAAGTAGCTTAAATTCCTTCTTTATAATAAATATTTGAATTTATTATGAACTTATAATCAAGAGATATTTCAACAGTATTTCTCGCAACAGCTACAATGGAAAATCATTTACAGCAAAGTAAATCATCATGTTACTAGGTTACATCAATATTAACATGTTTTTTTTTTATGGTGAATCGTGTTCACTACAATTGGTTTCCCAGAAATATTAGCATTTAGAGCGGTTTCGAATCAATATTACTCTCTCTGACACAGTGATTTAATCTCGTAAGTCTGTTAAGTGTAGATTCATACCAAAACTACTGAACCGATTTAGATGAAATTAGGTACACAGAAAGTCTAAAGTCTGAGAAAGGACATAGACTATTTTTTAATGCGAAAAAGGGTCTTTATGTGATGGAAGTTACGTCATTTTTGAGGGAGAAGTTTGTAAAAGTATTCTCAAGGATGTCTGTTTGTCGCAAAAACTATTGTACTGATTTAAATATAATTTCGTCCGCAGATAGTCTATAAGAGTCTGAGAAAGAACATAGGCTACTTTTTAATGCGAAAAAAGGGATATAAGGGATGGAAGTATCCTTCTCAAAAACACTATTCCATGCTGACGAAGTCGCGAGCACAACTAGTGACAATATTTATTATTTAACTAGAAAAGAAATTATGTTTTTGTTTAATTTCTAATATATTTGGAAAAAAGTTATCAAAATATGAATCTTTTCTCCCTATTGACTTGTAATTCGGTGTACATTTTTCTTTTGCAATGTAGACGATCATAAAAAACGGGTCACCCTTTATTCCTAAGCGGGTAACACTGGAGAACAGCTCGTAATATCTATAATTATTTAGTAAGATGAGAAATCAAACTGAAATTAGAAAAAAATTAAAAAAAATAAAAAACGGCCTAATATTAAGTATTAATTAAGCATTCATCTACATAATAATATATAAATACGTATTATAAACAAGGTTTTAGGAGACAGCTACCGAGAACGAAGACAGAGGATATCACTCATGACACCTTTGATGTTGAGACCCATTTGTTTAAAACAAATTTTGTGTTGCGTTGCTGGTTTTTTTTTTAATAAAGTAGTAGTTATGTATTTTTATGAAACTATCGTTTCATTTTCATTTAGCTGTACTAACACGATGGAGCGTAAATAACGCTAATAAAATGTTATAAAAATATGAGTTTTTGTAAATCAGGATCGATTTCTTTTCAGTCCTAGCAACATAGGTGTCATTAATACTATAGTCTGTCTTTGATTTTGGAAGCAATCTCCTAACACCTTGTATCTAAACTAATATTATAAAGAGGTAACATGTGTGTTTTAGTATGTATCTAAGTATGTATGCATGTATTTATGTTTGTAAAGTTTTCACACTACAACTACTGGACCGATTTCAAAAATCTTTTACCATTAGAAAGCTGCATTTTCACTGAGCAACATAGGCTATATTACTTTCTCACAAAAAATAGGGATCCGTAAGAAAAATGCATTGACGTAACCCAAGGTGAGAAATAAAAAATCTGTTATCGCATGCGGTGCGAAAACTATTGAAGATAGAACAAAAACATGTTCTACAATATTATAGAACGTATTAATATCTACATAAAAGTCTACGATACTATATGTCCAACTACTGTAGCTATGCCACTATAGCTACATTTTACATTTTAAAAGTTAATGAAAGTGCCAACAATAATTAAACCCTTATTCATACCTCTGCATTAATCTTTATCCTTTTAAATGATATTTTATTAAAAACCGTTTCAATACCCGTAAAATACTTTTTAGATTATTAAAATTGGACATTCCATTCAAAAAATATAACGAATTTAAAAAATGTCAATCTAAAGATAATAATGTATCCCGAGTCGAACTCCAGTGTCAAATGTCGTGTATAGGGAAGTTCTGAGACAATAAAGTATTACAAAGTTTTAAATTTGCTAATGTCGGACATTCTACGTAAATGATGTTACGAATTTAAAAATGTATTAGTTAGATATATATTCGTTGTAAAGTAAACTCTGTATATTGATTAGATTATAAATGTATGTAAGTATCTAATAATTTTAATAGAAGCTATTAAAAACTAAGTAAAATAAAACTTTTATGTTAACAAAAATAAGATCGGTTTTTACGCGGGGCGTTGTTAGTAAGTAATAAACTGTGTAACTTGTAAAGTAATTAAGGGGTAGATTATGTGCAACATTATATCATTAAGCTTACGAGACAATTACATAACTTCCAAGTAATAAATATTTCTTAAATTTATAATAAACTTTCTTAGCATCGTTAACATCCGGTTTCAAAAGCCTATTCATATATCCGGGTATCTAATAACTGTCAAGTAGGATTATTTATTTTTATCGAGTAAATGTCAATTAATATTTCATTACGTCATATTTCAGTGAAATAAATAATTTTTAGATAATAGTTTCTTTCTTAAACTGCCTCATTGGTCTAGTGGTTAGTTTGTTCGGTTATAAAAGTTCTCAATATTTGCCCTTTGTTATGTAGTTGTCGATGTGTTCTACCCCCGTGCTTTAGAAAGCACGTTAAGCGGTCGGTTCTGCGCCTGATCTCTCTTCGGTCGTGTCGGATTGCCGTCAAATTGGACTATGAGAGTAAAGGAATGGAGAGTACGCTTCAATGAAGCAGGTTGGTAGGTCTATGTTCGAAAACCCCTTTCTCCCAGGACGGAGGAGGCCTGTGCCCAGCCGTGGATGTTAGAAGGTTATTATTTACGTTGCTTTATAGTTATCTACGTTGTATAAAGTTCCTATAATATAACGGGAAGGGACTTCTACCGTGTCAGCTACTAGTTAAAATGAAACAATAGTTCTGTCTAAACTAGCGCAATCAGAAATATAAGCACCTCTTTCTTTTAAGTCATAATGTGTATTATCTATTTCATTTCTCGGCAATTGTCGTATAAAAATATGCGTAGAGATAGCACTAGACATTAGAAAAAACAAAAAAAACCAGTTACAAAGTGACCGTTACTAATGATGCGTGTGTCGCGTCGATGGTTATGCTTTTTTGTGATATTTTGTAAACTGTATGTGTTTATTTGTGATTGTTTGTGTTTTTGATTATATTAATGATGTAAATAACAATGTAAACCCCGGAGAAAGGTTTTAATTTTTAAGATATAAGTCTATAAATAGGAGGACTTTTTTCACTGTCTCAAAGTTTAGCGCAACATGAACCTACACCAGAGTCTTAATTTAATTAAGAAAAGATAACATTGTATGGTTTAACTATTAGCAAACATAAAAATCACAACATTTGGTAGTCTTTCATGAACATTTAAGTTGCAAGAGCCATTCTAGCTTTTTTTAGACAGGTAACTTGGAAAAATAAAAAAAAACTATTTTTTCGGATCGATATGGAACAAATAAGGATTAATATTATAAAATATAAACGCGAATATATATTATATATAGTTGTCCTGTACATTTACATTTTAATTTGGAAATACAGTTTTTTTAGTGCACCGTGTATGTGAGCCAACCAAAAGCTTTTTAATTTACTTAGCGGATAATTTTAGTATATTTTTAAACTTCTGCTATTAGTTTACAGTTTTCACTAAATCTTGTTCAAATATCCAATCGTTAATAAAATACATTCTTACAGTTTTTTCAAATATTAATTTATTAATTCAATTTATTTAAGTTTAAGTCTCTTTTTATAATGTTGACATTATTTTCGGAATCCTGTTATAATGACCCTGTAATTTTCTGTCGATTTTGTAATAATTTTATCGATTTGGCTCTCGTTGGCTCAGACAATGAAGAAATTTGGTGATATTATAAATAACTTACCTTATCTAATGCGTGTTATTGATGTGATGCCACATATTCTTGTCAAATAACAAATATATAAGAAAGTTGTTATGAAATTCATAGAAATAATAATTTTTTCGGGAGATCATGTTCGTAAAGGCTTGTTTATTTGTATCAGTGTCATAATAAATTTCAAGACAAAAGGGGGATTAAAATATAGCGCTCTTAACTGTTATAAAACTTCATAAGGTTTCGAAATAGAGCTTTTTTAGACAAAAGAAACGCTCATAACAAAGGGTTTATGGCAATAAATTACAGACAAATTGTGTCTATACATAGATTATGATTCCTTTAGTTAATGTTTTGGTCGTAGAAATTTGTCAAAATATTTATTCTTGAATTTAATTTATTTGCAACAAATTTTAATGCCTCACAGGGCCGGATTTACAAGTCATAAAAGGCAAGTGGAAGCCAAAACCACAAATTATTTCCGAAATAAAATAACCATTTTTTTAGTCGATTTCCAGTAAAAGATTTTTGTAGCATTTAAAAGCCCGTGAATAGGCCGAGCTTGCATGTAATATTCGCACAATTTATAATAAATTTCTCAGACGAACCGACTATCTTTTATATTGATATAGATAGATTGAAAAAGATCTTTTAAAAATAATGCACTGCAAAGACGTTCATGATACAGATATTCTCTCTCTTGAAATTTCCGAATGTATATCATATATTATTATTATTTTAAATATTAGCTAGAAATCCTTTATTTAGTTCAGTGGATAAAGATAACAATTGACACAAAATTCAACTGTGCATATTTTAATTTCATAAATAGTTTCACAGTCGCTCCTGTGAATCCCCCATGTAAATCTGGAATATGTTGTTTAAATTTATGTAACAATTTTAATAATTATAAGATTGACTAATTATAAATAGTATAGTATAGGCCGACACGTTAATTTTTTTGATTGGTACCTAAGTACTATTCTTACGGAAACTTTGTCGTTGGCACCAGCTGGTAGATTTATAAACAATTTTGTAATACACATACAACATTTTACGAGATCGCTTCCCAAAACGAAGACAGACGATAGTACTAATGGTACTTTTGATGATGGGTGGAAAAAGTCGATCTTGATTAAAAAAAATTACAATTTTTAAAACTTTATATTAGAATTATCTTCGCTCCAAAATGATAGTACACTTAAATGAAACAATATTTTCATAAAATATACATTACTTTACTAAAAAAAATATCAATGAGACTCAAAATCAGCTGATGGTGAAAAGCACGGGTCGGTGATCTATCATTTCATTTAGGTGTGCTAACATGATGGAGCGTAAATAATATTAATAAAACTTTATAAAAATATGATTTTTTAAAATAAAGATTTATTTTATCATCCTATCTATACTAAAGTCAAAACAAATTTCAACAGTGAATTTTCTAAATAGTTTCGAAATCCCTATTGCGGGGGCCTCTTTTATGGAGGCTCTGGGGTTGTGACCCCCTTTGTCCCCTCGGCTAAATCCGGCCCTGCTGCGCCGTCTAATGAAAACTTAAGAAGTTCATGCAAGATGGAACTTCGTAAGAATTAACTTAATTTTTCTTTAAATATGTATCTTTGTATTAATAAACAGAAGGTACAAAAATCTCCTGTTGATAAACATTATATAAATTTAATTGTACATAGTAATATAATGTTTAGATAATTCGGGAAACAGTTTACATGTGTACCACGATAAAATCAAATTGAATTGAGGAAATAGCGTTATCACGATAGGGCCAAGCTCGTAATATCCGAAGTGACATTGGAATCTTAAAATAATACATTCCGCGTGATATTATTATAGCTGGCATGTGTACAATTAGCACTTTTCTGTAAATAAATAGAGAAAAACATATCGCCTCCGTCATTTCCTTTGAATTTTGTTTGGAGGTCTTAATTGCTTAAAAAAATAACAGTAAATAATTATTTTTAATTAAAAGCTTTTGAACATTGTCCAATTTCTTCTGAGATTGCTATCGCTGACAATTGTAATGATGATAAGATGTTGAGACATAGTCTTTGGCAGCTCTAACGTCGCATGAAAGCATTGGTAACTGTGAACTGTTTGTTTACTACGAATAAATTATTTTTATATCTTACTATCTATTCCCGGCAGTGCTACCTGCGTAGGCCTCGGTCTCAAACACGGGGAAAACAATTATTTGTCCGAGTTGATTAGAGATAAATGTAGGTGTGCTAACCTTTCACCTTCCACAGGTCCTTTCGGGACATGGTTGTTTCGGGAGGTACCTGTGTCCCGTCACAAGGAGAGAGATGACGGAGGAATGTCACGAATGCAGCGCGGTGGTAACAGTCCCAATGGTGACAGACCGCCGAGCCGAATGGTAACAGTTGTTGGGGACGACCTCTCTCTGCCTGCTGTGGTTAGAACCATGGTGGGCAGAGAAGCTAGTTGGAATGCCGTCGTATCTTTTTGTGAGGACGTGATGTCGCAGAAGGAGACAGCGGAACGTGTCAGAGTGATGGGCTGAGATGCTCCAGCCATACAGCGACGGACGGTTGGGCGCAGACGATTAGTGCACGACCGTCGTTTGGTAGGGCTAGCCTCTAGATAATGGGTGCGGAACCTATTGCCCCTTTAGAGAGATTCCGAGGGAGGACAGGTGGCATGCCACCAGAATAAGAGGAATACAAAGAGAGAAGCCCTGTTGGCATATCGTCGACGAGAGTGTGGATGTATTCCGATCGCGTACTTTCGCCAAAGAACGTAGGGAGGAGTAGTAGGGAGAAAATTTAAAATATTTTATGCAAAAATAGTATATTAAATTATTAAATGACGATTGGCAAATTAAAATGCCACATGTTATACGTAAATATTAAAACCTTCAAAGTTATTATCATCTATTCATCCGTGAAAATTTTATCCTCATGCCAAAAAGGTATTTTCTTATCGTTTTTGCGGACAGTTAATCGACAAATAAACCTAAGGATGTATAACGAAAGTTATTTGAAGTAAAACTTCTTTATACACGCTTTACTTTAGGGAGTAAGCAAACGGAAGTTAAGAGGGAGATTTAAGATGAAAATAAAATCAAAGAGAGTTGCGTTTCATTTTACTTGTGTGGTATACTTTCTTGAAAGGGCAAATCTTTTGTTCGAGCCTCGGAGAACAAATCTACGCGCCAAGAAACTACGCTCTATCTTATTGAGAAGAAAATTAATAATAGTGTAAGGTCGTTTATCAAAATGTGTCACGCCTCGACTATTTACGACAAATAGGAAGTAAATCAAATATTATATTTTGTATTACGCAGCGCTCCCGTGGAGAACGCTTGGCGAATGAACGCCGTGACTCACTGAAAATTTGCTAGTTGTTTTCCTTACTGTGAGTCTAAATATAAACTTTTATAAGCGTCTGCTTTTCACAATATCGTCAATGTTATTATCATCATCAACAGAATGACCATATTTGATTACAAGGACTATAAACGATTATAAAATGTGCCGCTTATTGTGAATAAAACAAGTGATACAAGCGTATAAGGTTTAGCGCCTATTCGTCTTTTTTTTTCTCTCGCCGCTGGGAAATGCCTTTACGCATCCCTGGACTGGAGTGTGGGACTCACTGACAATTCAGAATACCCACTTAAACCTAGCGGAAGACCGTCAACGTCCATGGGTGGAGAGCCATAGGTTCACTTACACAATCTACTCTAGCACCCCGGATGTAGCCGGCTCATGTCGGTGATTCAGGGAGGGAGCAGCTGGCCCCCTCCATCTGAGTGGGGGAACGTTGTCAGCCTCGCCCTTTCCGATGCCTCCTTCAGCGATATAACAGTTTCGCAAAAAGAGGCAACTGCTCTCCAGCCTGTCTCGTTAGCAACCATTGCGTCAACTATGCTAGCTAACGACAGGTTCCCTCCGATGAGCGCCTAATCGTCTAAATTTTTAAGCATTTTTACCCCAATTAACAAATGAAATTAAAAAATCTTAACTGTGACTAAAAAGTTGAATAATTTAATGGAATATAAGTGCTAAGAAAATAATTACTTTTATTGTAAATGAATAGAAAATATCAATAAATAATAAATAAGAATTTTAACAAAAAAAGAACCACGGTTATCCTGATCTTGAGTTATTCGTTCATTTGTCGAGCACATTCTTAATTCAAATTCAAGACTCATGGATGCCATCATCAGAACTGGGTTTAAAAAAATGGGACCCTACGACAAGCACCACCTTTCATATATAAAAAAGAATGATTAAGATCAGTTCACCCAGTCGAAAGTTATGAGGTAACAAATATAAAAAAATACAGATGAATTGATAACCTCCTCCTTTTTTGAAGTCGGTTAAAAAGATAATCTTTGCTTTAAACATTTTAGGATTTATTCTATTTAAATCTATCTATATATGTATATGTATATAAGGGGAAAGGCGAAGGACACAGGATACTTTTTTTATCATCGCTCAATTTACAATCAAAGATTGACTTCTTAGTTTCGCATTTCTCATGCTTCGAAACATAAACCAACCAAAACTGATGAATCAAAAATTAGAGGATGAGGAAGTTCTAATTCTGAGGATCCCGATGATCCCAGCCGTCTTGTTTTGTTCATTACCATTATCAAATCACAGGGCCAAGTTTGTGGTCTGAATCTACAAATAATATAAGAGATATCCAGGTATCTATTGACTCATCACGATATCTCTGGAACCATAAGGGCTTGAAACTTGAAATTTGGTAGGAATATTGCTTTTGCCGTGTAGAGTTCAGCTAAGCAGCGGATTTAACGAAATTCTATCCGCAAGGGGTGTTAATTTAAAACAAAAAATCACATTTACAAACTATATCTTTTATGGTATGTAAAACTTGGCCAAAAACCAGTAGTATCAAAAGTAGCAGCCCAGTAACGTCCCACTGCTGGGCACAGGCCTCCTCACTCATAAAAGAGTAGGTTTCTAGTGCATAGAACCACCACGCTGCTCCATTGGCAGGCATAGTACACAAGTGCACTCTCTATTCCTTCACTCTCATAGTCCGATGTGACGGGAATCCGACACGATGGGAGAAAGATCAGGCGCAGGACCGACGGCTTAACGTGCTCCGAGGCACGGGAATGGATCACACCGCCAAATTTTTCCCAACTTCGGGCAAATATTGAGAAAATCTTAATACAAAACTCAACATCCGGGACTCGAACCCAGGACCTCATGTTTGTAATCGAACATGCTAACCACTAGACCAATGAGGCAGAAAGGGCAGTGCGGGTATGTTTCTTATTTGTAAAACAATTTGCCTAAATAAATAATCGCGCGATAGTCGCGGGTTCAACTAGAGACCTATTGGAAAATAAAAAGGCCGATTAACAGTGTAGCTCTGGCGAGATCTCTAATTATAGTATAGTCTTTGACCAAAGAATCATAATAATGTGCAAACTTATAATTTCTACCACTGATATACCTACCACTAATAGTATTCATTAAAATGTAATAAAAACACTAAAATAAACGTTTACGACGCCGAACATTAAGGCAACAAGATTGCAATTGCGTACTTTTACTTTGGCACCCGATATTTTGTTATGGACATTATGAATTGGCAAAGCTACCTTTGGCAGTGTTTACGATCGCATATATTAATTGCAACTGGGAGTAATAAACTGCAACTATCATTGCGTTGTTATCAGTGATGTATAACACTGTTTGAAACTCATCAAATTTATTTAGACACTCTAGTTATGACTATTCATTTAAATATTTTAAACTGAAACTCTTCGTTGAATAGATAATTACAGATACATATTAGAAAACTTGATGTACATACATAAAAACATTGTCTCTTTTAATAAAAAGAGTGAATGTATATCATATAACTTACGAAACAAAATCAAACTTGTTATAAATTGTAATAGGCTGCATAAAATTAACAACTCATTTAAGGGTAACTGTATACGTTTCTATAATAAGCACTCACAAGACGTTCTAAAGTTGAAAGATTACGATGAACGATTGATTCTAATTTGAATTGAAATATATTAAACTAATGTGATATTGTAATGATGATGGTAACAAAAAAACAAAATACCCACTGAGTTTGTTGTGGGCTCTTCTCAGATCAGGGCGCGGAGGAATTTGGGTACCATCATCAGGCGTACATCAGAATTAGAGTGTGGAAAAGAAAAAAAAAGTTATTTGACGATTCAAAAGTGCTGTAATATTCCTACTTGAATAAAGATATTCTGATTTGATTTGATTTATTTACAGGCATATAGAAGAGTTAAGCGGTAATCTATTAACGTACCACTGCTTAGCAAACGCCCATTTAATGAAAGGACAAAAGGGAGAGAAAGAGAGAGAGAATACACTTTATTGTACACCATAAACAATACTTACAATAGATACCATAACTTAATCATAGGGTACAAAGAGGCGGCCTTATCGCTAAGTAGCGATTTCTGCCAGGCAACCTTGGGGTTAGACAGACTTATTACGGAAATGGGTAGATGGTGTATAAAAGGTGTAGTACATAGATACATACAAAACATACACGAATACATAAACTGTTACATACAAAAATACATACTAATAAATAATATTTACATACAAATCCAAAAATACATATTATCATAAACTAATATATATGTCGGAGGGCAAGAGTCTGTGGATCGGTGGTCAGTGTGTAATAGTCTGTGGAACGCTGGCGCCATCTTTGTATCGGCGTGGGGACAGAGTCAATAAGTGGCAGTCCGGCCCATCTCTCGGCAGTTCTCGAGCGGCGGTCGGCCGGAGTGGTCGTCTATTGAAACTGTCGCGTTCCCTGCCATTAGTGTTAATGAGTTTGTGTAAATTGATATCGGGAACATTAAGTGATTGAAAATTACAATCCGAGTTAATTAATAAAGTGTTTGATTGCACCAACATTACCCACAAACGCCCACAGAATAAGAAATTAAATAATGGATCCAATTAATAACCATGTCGGCGGAGAACTCTACGCCCCTGTGCTTTATGCTTCTCCGTTCTCTCTTATTCTTCGACATATATAATTATATATAAGTATAGTCGTCGTCTAAGTGCACAAGGAGAGGTAGTGAACCTTGTGGAGGTTTTTAAAAACATTAAAAGAATTGGCCTCTCTGATCGTCAGAGGTAGCTCATTGCATAATTCGATCCCCTGTACCACAAAGGATTGCCCAAAGAACATAGTTTTATGAAGGATTTACCGGTTTATATAGTATGTCGATATATCTAAACTAATATTGTAAAGAGGTAAAATTTGTCTATTTGTATGTATGTATGCTTGTAACGTTTTAGGCAAGGCATAATGTAACCAAAGGTGTGAAACAAAAATCTGTTATTTTGTGCGCTGCGAAAACTATTAAAGATAGAACAAAAAAATGTTCTACAGTATTATGGAACGTATTAATATCTATAAATAAGTTCCAGATACTATATGTCTAACTACTGTAGTTATCCCGCTATAACTACTTTTTTGCATTTTAAAAGTTAATAAAAATGCCGTCAATAATGAAACCATATTATTCATACTTTGTATTAATCCTAATCCTATTAATTGATATTTTATTAAAGACCGTTTCAATACTTTAAAAAAAATTTCAAATTATTAAAATAGGACATTCCATTCAAAAGATATAGCGACACTTATAACTGAACCTGCGACTGGTGAGTTAGCTCATATTCCAAGGATACCAATGATACCCACTGATATACCAATACTGTTTTATTTATATCAAGCTAAAATTTACTGGAGCGATTTAACAAAATTCTTTCTTTATATCCTTAAAATTAACAAGTTTTCAATACCTGTAGAGTATTTTCAAATTCGCAAATCTCGGACATTCTAAGTAAATGATGTTACGAATTTATAAATGTATTAATAGGATACATATTCGTTGTAAAGTAAAATCTGTTTATTGATTAGATTATGCATGTAAGTGTGTATCTAATCACCTGAAAGAAATTATTAAAAACTAAGTGAAATAAAACTTTTATGTTAACAAAAATAAAACGATAGTCCAACTTAGTAGACTTAGAATATAATATAGATTGATGGTTCAATTGAATGCTGTAGAAATTAGTTCATTATTTCGTTAAAAGTCCGTGCGATTAAATATTGAATATTATTAGATTGGATGGATATCTTTCGGACATGAAGACGTACTTATTTTATATAAAGTAATGAAATAAAATTTTTAATCCGTATTATAGTTCGAAGGCAATACTAAATTGAAATAAATCATCATTAAATAAAACTATGTCTTTAGTTCGAATAATGTAGTATTCTTGTGACATTAACGAGACAAATAATTGTACCACGACTGAATTGAATATTGCAAGTAGTTTTGTATATTAATTTTTTTTCATTGCTAACAGTGATCACACCTGATGGTAAGTGATGATACAGTCTAAGTCAGCAACGCTCTAATCTATCTAGAAGCCAGTTACTTCTTATGGTTTCTATTCAGCATCGTAAGGGAACACATATCTCGTAGGGTAATGACTAGCTACACCCACCGGTACATATATTTATTTATCTCTAATCTATACAATTATATCGTCGTCATCGTCGCTCCAACGGATCGACGTCCACTGCTGGACATAATGACGTTCACAAGGCCCGATCTTGCGCCCCCCGGCACCAGCGGCTAACCGGTGACCCTCTTTATATCATCGGTCCACCTTGTGGGGGCCTGCCTACACTGCGCCGTCCGTTGCGGAATCGCCACTCCAGCACCTTCGGCCTCCAACGTCCATCGGTCCTTCGGACTATGTGCCCTGCCCATTGCCACTTCAGGTTCGCGACTCGTAGGACTATGTCGGTGACTCTGGTTTTTTTTAATTTCTGACAGATTAGCGCTTGACTGTGATCTCAGTTGATGGTAAGTGAGTATACCGTCTAAGACAGAAGCGCGCTGATCTGTTAAGAGGCGATATACCCCTTACTGTTTCTACACAGCATTGTACCGGAACACAAATCTCTTTGTTTGGCGGTACGTTTTTGCTGGTAGGGTGGTAACTAGCCACGGCCAAAGCCTCCCTCTAGTCCATACTCAGACAAATTAGAAATACAATTTCCTAAATTCGTCCTACCAGGGATCGAACCTGGGGCCTCCGCTAGCAAAGCGAATACTCGCACCACTGCGCCAGCGAGGCCGTCAAAGGCGGCGAGGTGGTTCTACTACGGATCTCTTAATTTCTGATCCGATCAAACTCAATACAATTGTATATATGCAATACAATTATGTATATAAAGAAAAAAGACAACATTTATATGAACTTCAATTTCTTGGGTAAACCGAAAAATATACGTAATAAATTTATTCGTATAAAGTTATAATGTAATTGTACAATATCTAAATGTTTTGCTAAAAGTTCATAGGCGAGTACAGGACCTAAGTTTGTAGTTTGGAAAGCAGAAACAGTTTGGATGGATTTTTTTCTTTAAAGTCCCAAAAGTATAACTGATTTCACGTGTCCACGTGGGTGTACATATTCGTTATAAAACAGCAGAAGTTTCCTTAGCGTCCATTTAGTTTGAGCAAATTCATAATATAATATTTCGCTTAAAATGTTTATTTTCGTGTTCGACTGCTAAATTTTTTTAAAGGTGGAAACTGAAATGCCACCCACATATCGCTAGATTGGACATGGACCGTTACAAAATGAGTTTTACTGAGTGTAACTAAGAAAAACAACGGGTTTTTTAGTTGGTAATCGACGTAGGTGTACAGAGATCGTCGACGCGATGACTCTGGCGGTAAATTGTATGGGAACAGCTGCGCCAGTGACGTAGTACACACGTGGTTATACGTGATGTAGGTTAATACCAGTGACGCCATCTATTCAACAGATAACGAACTAAATACGACGGGTTTATGTCAAAGTGTTAGCTCTGATTTGATTTATTACTCTATGAGAATATTATTTTGACACATTAGACGTCAGACGACAAGAACCCAACGCTGTTAAACAATTTAGTTATTTTAAAAAGTAACTCTGGGAATATCATTTTTGACACATTAGGTGCTAAAGGACTAGAACCCGATGCTGTTAAACAATTTAGTTAATTTAACATTTGACTGTGGACATATTATTTTTGACACTTTAGGCGCTAAAAGACTAGAACCCAACGCTGTTAAATAATTTAGTTAATTTAAAAATTGGCTCTGGGAATATAATTTTTGACACATTAGGCGCTAAAGGACTAAAACCTAATGCTGTTAAAAATTTAGTTAATTTAAAATTTGACTGTGGAAATATTATTTTTGACACTTTAGGCACCAAATTACTAGAACCCAACGCTGTCAAATAATTTACTTAATTTAAAAATTGACTCTGGGAATGTATTTTTTGATACATTAGGCGCTGAAGGACTAGAACCCAACGCCGTTAAACAATTTAGTTAATTTAAAATTTTACTGTGGAAATATTATTTTTGACACTTTAGGCGCTAAATGACTAGAACCCAATACTTTTAAATAATTTAGTTAATTTAAAAATTGATTGTGGGAAAATAATTTTTGACACATTTGACACATTTTTGACGCTTCTGTTGATAATTAAATTGGAAATTTGCATAATTTTTGTAATGACCTTTTTTAAAATGTTTTTTTATTTTTTGAAAGAGCCATGATGGCCTAGTGATGTGATTCTCGTAACGAGAAATCGCTGGTTCGAATCCAGTTAAGTTTCTCTATATAGAAATGAAAATAAAACGCTTTGGTTGTACTTTTTATCATTCTACTTTTTGTTGAAGAGTAAACGACATAACCTGAGAGTAATTCAGGGGTATGTGTCGCCTGCTAGCCCGCAATGGAGCAGCGTGGTGGGTCTGTGATCTATAAACCCTCTCTTCCATGAGTGAGGTCTGTGCCCAGCAGTGGGATGCTAATAGGCAGCTACTTAACAACGTAAATTGGTCCATTTGATGTTAATTTGTATTTGTTTGACATATTTCCAATAGCCCCTCTGTATTACGACATAGAACCGCTAAATACAACTTTGGGCGTGTCAATGCACTGATTAATGGGACGTGAAAGGTTATTGGCACTTGACACCACGTGCTTTGATTAATAGATATTTGCAACACTACACAATGGAGGCCATCATCGAGAAAGTGACGCAATATAAGAAAGTAAACAATATACTATAAACATTCAAATTAGCTGTACATATTGATACAGTTTCTTACCACGTAATGTTATAAATATTGTATATGGTAATAACAAAGCATTTATAATTATTTATTTATCTATACAAATAAATAAAATTTGAGTTTATTTATCATAATAAATATAAGATTTATGTGCGTCTTTATGTCACTGAAGGAGGAGTTTTAACGACTAGGGCAGTTTTATTGACATTTTTTGTATGTGTT
Source organism: Elymnias hypermnestra (assembly GCA_015832385.1). NCBI lineage: Eukaryota > Metazoa > Arthropoda > Insecta > Lepidoptera > Nymphalidae > Elymnias > Elymnias hypermnestra. The sequence goes on along the minus strand of JACTOM010000063.1, from coordinate 6,942,914 downwards.
CCCATGAGAGATGGTTTATAAAACGAAGAACCACCACGCTACTTTACTACGGGTTGGCGGGCTACACATACCCCAGAATTAATCCCGGGATATGCAGATTTCCTTCACCGGAGAGCAAAATGATAGCTTAGAAAGAACAATGAGAAAAAAATCTAAATTTCTTTCTGTAAAGGAGAACTTAGTGATACCTGCCCAAGTTTCGAAAATGTGTTCTCTATAAACGTGACTCCACGTGCCGAACCATTAGCCCATAGTGGCTAGAAAAGTAAGGCAAAGATAAAAAAGAAACAATGATTTTTACCCTTATTCTATACAAAGGTTTATTATACTTATTTTTATATAGCAATCACCACATTAAACTTATACAAAATCTCTAACTCGAAATCCTGATATGATAAGACCCTTTTTATTGACATTTATTTTCTTTATGCACTTCTTTTATTAATTTAGAAATAAAAATTAAATATTATCCCTTATGATATATTTCTTCCAGGAACCCTAAAAGTGGGAGAATTTAATAGAAAAGTGGTGTACCTTTCTATGGTATACTATAAAGTCGTAATGTCCATTTGTTTGGGGTATACAGTTTTATTCTTCAGGTATTTCAATTAGTCGTCGTCGTCGTCGTCGTCGCTTCAACCGATGGACGTCCACTGCTGGACATAGGTCTCACGTAATGACGTCCACAAGGCCCGATCTTGTGCCGCCTGGCTCCAGCGGCTACCGGCGACCCTCTTTATGTCGTCGGCCCACCTTGTGGGGGGCCCTACACTGCGCCGCCCGGTGCGGGGTCGCCACTCCAGCACCTTCGGTCCCCAACGTCCATCGGTCCTTCGGACTATGTGCCCCGCCCATTGCCACTTCAGGTTCGCGATTCGTAGGACTATGTCGGTGACTCTGGTTCTCAATTAGTACATATCAAATATTGTTACACGTATCGTTTTTACCACCCGCCATTGTAGCGTACTCCCCCCCCCCCTCTCGCCGAAGCTTGCTATTAGGTAGGGATAGGTTCTATTATAGATCTAATCATAGATTAACTACAAACTTCACAGATATATAACAAAAGTATTATATTTTCTATCTATTCGTGTTCTCTCCACTTAGCTTATCTCTCCTTTCTATGACGGTTTCCCTGACCTCAAGGTTGTCCGTAAGAGATCGCTAATGAATTATAGGATCGCCCAAGTCAAAATATATTTTAAACGTTATACTACGTAATTAAAAACGGGGTCAGGTACATTTAAGGGCTCAAAAAAATTTCGGAGACTGTCCAATTTCGGCCGGCAACAAATTCGTAATTTTTATGAGCACAATCTTAATCTCAGCTTCTTTTAAAAGATTTATAGCGAATTTAACTGCCATCGCAGTAAAAAACGATTTTACGCGGAATCGCCGCACGATGCCACCATGTTCTGGTTTTATTTCCTGATAAGAAAAAAAAAACTTTATTTGTCCGACATACCAGAATTCTGATTGAAGTTGCTTTAGCCTGTAAATGTAATATAACTCTACGATTTCATTATTTATTCTACTTGAAGAAATAGGTACCTACAAACATATTTAGAAATCATATAATAAAATTGGGATGTAGAACATCCTTAAGTATATTTTCCTAAATCATCTGACATATTGGGAAACTATCTATACCTATAAGCTAGCTACACCTATTTGTAATTTTCTATTCTGTCCAAATATGGGGACATCAATATTTTGGATATCTTATGTTTAATGAGTGAGTGTTCGCTTTTCGCTATATACAATTCTAGCTGAACCCGCTACTTGCGGGTAACTAAGTAAGTAACGTCCCACTGCTGGGCACAGGCCTCCTCACTCCGAGGAGCGAAAGTTTTTAGAGCATAGACCCACCACGCTGCTCCACTGCGGATTGGCTGGCATAGTACACAAGTGCACTCTTTTATATTCACTCTATTCCTTCACTCTCACAGTCCGACGGGAATCCGTCACGACCGGAGAGATCAGGCACAGGACCGACGGCCTAACAAGGCACCGGGGTGGATCACACCGCCAACTTCCCAACTTCGGGCAAATATTGAGAAAATCTTAATAGAACCCAGGACCTCATGTCTGTGGCGGAACATGCTAACCACTAGACCAATGAGGAGGTTGCGGGTTCTTTGCTGACCTCTACTCGGCAAAAGGAATATTTCTACCGAATTTCAAGTCTCTATGCCTTATGGTTCCAGAGATATCGTGATGAGTCTATAGATACCTGAATATATATTTTCACTATATATTAGCTGAGCCTGAATATTTGTATATACGTAATGAATTCTATCATTTCGGCCTTTTGGATACTTCGAAACGTTAGTTTTTTGCACACTTATTCAGGACCGATGACGATATATTTATAATGCAAGCTTTTCCCATTATCTTTTCCAAGACTTTAAGGATTACCTCATGATATCGGGAATAGATAAAGGGCCGGTGACAATAAATTAATATAATATGATGAGCGATCTTGTCTCATTATCCGATTTTATAGGTAAGAAATGGCTATCATATTCAAGGAAAGTGGCAGCAGAAAGTTGAAAAGAAAACTCAAAAATATAATCAACTATATATAGATTATACTTAAAAAATACTGTGATGTATACCTAAACAGAAAATTAAAATTTAGTCTATTTTTTTAATTAGTACTCTAATTATGAATACATATATATATATTTATAATTTTTATTTAAACTTTATATAGAAACCTAAATACACGACGTAGGGATTTCAAAAAATAAATATGGTAATTAGACTCAACGTACTCAATTTAGTGCCTACGCAATCTATTTCAGGCCTAAAAAAATGTCAACACAATCAGTCCATTTTTCTGTCGTCACTCAAATTATAGTCTTACCTACATACACAAATAGATAATGTTAAAATACACGAAATTACTTTTACAGAGTTATTTTCGCAGGTCAGACGTATAAAGACCACACTTAGATGTGTCAACATCACTATTAATTTCTTATAATAAACACTTGTAGTTTACAAATTGAGAATTTTTCAAAATAAGTCCCAAATACAAAGAGGGCGCCACGAACATATTGGCGGGAAAGAAAAAATCATGCTCCATCCACAGAATATAAACTTTTTGTAACACAATTTACAATATTTAGGTGATTTGTTAAAAAAAAGCTTAAGGGATGTTGGAATTATTCTGTTTATTATTATTTCATATTTTAAAGATTTATTAATCACCACATTAATAACATAAAATAAAAACAATTGCCATGATTTTATACTTGTAACAAAACGATAGTTAGTCTGTGGAAAAAAATATTCTTCCGCTAATCTATGGTGTGTGGTCTATGGGCTGTTGTTGAGCGGGAAAAAATGGACGTTGATTACTTTACAAAATTCTAAGATGTAATTATAATAATGTTGGGTAAAGAAATATAGATGACTTAAGATTAATACGAGTTGTTTCCATGACACAAGTTAAATAGATAAATAAATATTAGAAAAAAAGAATCGATAATATAGAAAGTATTTTAACCAACGACTTATGAGAAAACCTGAAATTTATTTAATATCATCTTAATCACAAAAGGGATAATTAATGGGCTTAAGATTTCTAATAGATAATTTCAGATTATTCCACAAATTAATAACGCTGAATGAGATTTTACTGATAGAAATACAAAAGATATTTGTAAATATTTATATATTGGGATTTAAATCAACTCAACGATGATTAATGTAAAAATAGCTAAAAGATTGACTGCAAAGTTAATTTTTATTTAAAAACTTTATTGCACAAATTGCAAAAGGCGGGCTTAAAGCAAAAAAGTTTTATCTATGGTAGATTCATTGTAAATAGACATATTTTACGATTAAAACTAAAGCTATCTTTCTTGGTCATTGTTACAAGAATGAAGGGTACGTGAATAAATAATATTTTGACTTGTGATAAAGTCAAAAGGCGCTACTAAGTACGTCACCATTACTCATTGAATGTCATGGTTTCGTCAATAGAAGAATGTAAGAAAATACTAATCCCGTGCCAACGACCAATGACTGTCAACGAATATTTGTTAAAAATAATGATCTATGTCGAATACGTATTCTACTGTATGAAATATAGTGGGTGTTGGACTTGTGATTCTAAAAGTAACACGGTGTCTGTCCATTGGACAAATTAAACGTAGGATTTTATAAGTACTGACAAACAGAGCCACGCCTCAATATGTCATTATTTCCGCTACTTCTAGAAATTTTGGCATAAAAATTACACAATACTAAACCAGCATAACGTAGATGTTTTTAAAAGGTATCTTTTTTATTGCTGATATTTCTTTCAATTGGAGAAATTCAACGGAAACAATACCAATAGGGCCAGGCCTCAATGTGTCATTATTACTGGTACTTCTAGAAATGTTTGCATGAAAAGTACACAATATAAAAGCAACATAACATAGACCCTTTTGAAAGCTATATATTTTAGAGCTGATAGTTCTGTCCATTGGAGAAACTAAAAGAAGACTTAATACTAACAGATAGGGCCAGGCCTCAATATGTCATTATTTCCGGTACTTCTAGAAATGATTGCGTAAAAAGTATACAATATAAAATCAACATAACATAGACCCTTTTGAAAGCTATATATTTTAGAGGTGATAGTTCTGTCCATTGGAGGAACTAAAAGGAGACTTAATACTAACAAATAAGGCTAGGCCTCATTATATCATTATTTCCGGTACTTCTAGAAATGTTTGCATAAAAAGTACGCAATATAAAATCAACATAACATAGACCTTTTTCATGGTTATATTTTTTATTGCCGAGTGGTTAAAGCTTGGCTGTGTTTTAGATGATAGTAAGTAACGACATAATCTAAGGTACTCGTAGAGCGCTAACTAGCCTCGGCCGAAGACTCCCAACAATCCCGACATGGACAAATTTCATAAGATATTATAAAATACCATTTTCTTTGAAAGAAAAAATAAAGTTCTGACGACACATGTATATGTATATTTGATATTTATGTAGTGTAGTAGATATTTCACTTATCAATGATAGGACCGCCTCTTGTACATTTGTGGTTAACATTTTCAGTAAGTTTTATGTGTTTTCGTAGTTTCTTTACATGGTATAAAGTGTACATAATTAAAATCGTTCCAGCCGTTCTTGAGTTATATAAATGGTGTAACTGACCCGGGTTTGTTTTATTTATTGTAAAAAGATTTGTAATAATTTCATGTACTTAAAAATAGTTTTTTTGTACTAACTCAATATAGTAAGCGAGGCTTCCCCATAACAATTTACAAATACGTCTTGTGTCTAAATGTTTGTTGACATTTAATTTCCTCTTATTGAACTATTCTTTTAGAATTTTGAGAAACATATTTAATCAACAATATAAATGAATGAAATTTCTTTACATTTATTAATTGTATACACTGATTTTCTTCTCAACTTTGTGAAATGCATCGTGCAAACATATTTACTAACAGAAATACACATCTAAGCAGCTGAACGTGTAATAAATAAATGTTAGGTTACGATATAGTTCTATTGCTTCCATCTATTTCTTGTTAAGCCTTTTTATTGTTATTACATTTTATACGAGATAAACTCTTGTTTTAAATATCTATATATATAATCTAAATACATCTCACTGGCAGACTTATCACGATTTTTTAAAATCTTTCAACTTAGTGAATCCTTTCGCGATGTAGACGTTTAGTAAGAAGAGATGCCCTATAAGCTTACGGTATATATTATAATTTATGGCACATATAGTAAGAAACATTAAAATTGCTATAAAACTATTGAGGGTACACAATATAGTGTGCAAAGGCGGTCTTATCGCTTTTGTAAGATGAAAACAGACAGAAGCGAGAGGTGTAAATAAAGATATCATTCTTTATCTATGTATGTGACTGAAGTCCTACCAAACTGATGGATTGTGATTTAGATGGACAGCTCCTTCTGATAAATAATAAATTTACTCACGTTGAACTATGAAGATGATAACGCCAAGAACTAGTATTCCAATAAAAAAAGCCTTTGAAAAACGTAAAAACTACACCACAGAGCAGAAAATTTTATCAAGGTGATATTAAAAAGAGAAAATATAACTCTTTTCTGCAACTGTGTAAAAAAATCTAATAAATTTAACTATAATTGTATATAAATTATCGTTAATATTATAATAATCAGTCATATCATATTATATTAAGAAATATAAGCTCTGTTGAGCATTTAGTTGACGTGAGCATATTTTACTCTAATGAATGTTACATATTCAAGCGTGACGGCTTAGTCTTATTCAATACATATAAAATAAAGTGTTCATAAAGAAGTTTTTACTTTAAATACTATGTGTAAGCTGGAATTTAGTATTCTGGAAATCAAAAATCGGTCACAAGAGCAAAAAATGTATAACTTCAGAGTTAATCGACTTAAATTATCATTTATAGATATATTTATATTTTGTTGCTAAACAGACTTTAGTGGAAAAATTCTAAAGTTTTGTCAAATTGAGATATAAAAAATATAATATATAGATACATACTATTCAATAATAATTAAAAAAGTTGATAGATTCTTCGTATTATAATTTGAAGGATTACTTGGACAATAAAAAAGCGTAGGAGTGAATGAATTAATCCAATCGAATTAAAATGACTGAAAATTATATTGTAATGTTGATGAGAGGAAAAGGACATCCGGTTGAGTTTGTTGTGGACTCTTCTCTTGACAGGACACGAAACTAATCTTTTTCTAATATATTTCTAATGTATGATTTGCGACATTGGAAATAATAATGTAATAAATTTATTTGACAATTCAAAAGTGTTTTAAAGATTACTGTAATAAAGAATTTTTGAATTTGATTAAAATTTTGAGGTTTGCTAAGCGTTTGCTTTCGTGGATGTTTTGTGTATATATATATATATATATATATATATATATATAAGAGATATCCAGGTATCTATTGACTCATCACGATATCTCTGGAACCATAAGGCGTAGACACTTGAAATTTGGTAGGATTATTCCTTTTGCCAAGTAGGCTCAGCCATGAATGGATTTTGCGAAATTTTACCCATAAGGAGGGTTGCGGGGGTGTTATACGCATGTTTCTTATTTGTAAAACAATTTGCCTAAATTAATGAAAACTCTGCCCAAGAAACATTCCACAAAGACGTAGCCGCGGGTTCAGCTGGTACATATATAAGAGATATTCAGGTGTCTGTTGACTCATCACGATATCTCTGGAACCATAAGGGGTAGGAATATTCCTTTTCGCGAGTAGAGGTCAGCTAAGAACGGATTTTACGAAATTCCTTCCACAAGGAGATTTACGGGGATGTTATACGTATGTTTCTTATTTGTGAAATAATTTGCTTAAACTAATTAAAATGCTATCCAGAAAAATTTACACGAAGTCGCGGGTTCAGCTAGTATCATATAACACGATTCAAACATTAAAAATCTTTCACTTGTCAAAGATCTAGAGCGCAAATGACCCATAAATCGTGCTGATGAAATATCTAAATGAAACGTATAACCATCAAGGCCTATTTATAAAATCGGTCCGTCTATTTGTGGCAGCATTGCATAATGCGACAGGGTAAACTAATTATATTATTTAAGACCAGTTAACCGTAACTACATTCGCAAAATTTACAGTTAATTACAACTGAAGTATTTGTTGACAGAGCTTCTTGAAGTGAAACTTCTTTAGGCACACGAGGGTAAAGTTTTTACGAATGAAAAGCGTGATTAGCATCTCGATAATGTGTAGCATTTTTTATGCAAATTCGTTCGACGGTTAGTAGTTTTAATATTCACAAATAACATGTGGCATTTTAATTTGCCACTCCTCATTTAATATACTACTTTTGATAAAATATTAAATAAGAATATTTCATAAATTTAAATGCAAAAACAAAGTTTAATTAATAATGTCTAATATCGACAAAAAAGTGGCAGTTTTATTATATATAAATTTTGGACAATATTAATATTGTAATGACAATTAAATTCATTAAATTACTAACATATATTCCTCTTTCCCTTCCTCTAAGTCTCGGAAATCTAAAGTTTTACTTTTGTATAATATAATAGACTTAAAAATTAATTTGTCAAATCAGTTTCACTTCTGACATGCGTACTTTGTTTTTTAATTATCGGAGTCTGGATGCTATGTAGAAACCATAAAACCATAAATTATTTGTTACAAGGACAGTGTCATTAGAATGGAACGCGAAATGGGAGCCACTAGTGATCTCATCCAAGGATGAGGAGGGATCTATTGGGTTTTCGTGGGTAATCTAGTACTTTAGCGAGTCCCACACTCTCAATTAAATGATTTTAGTCTTCTTCCGGGGTGCGTAAAGACATTTCCCAACGAAAAAAAAAATTAAAAGACATTGCGCTTCCATCTGAGACTATATCACCATTTACAATTGAAAAAATTAAATTGTGTGCGCACAAAATATCAGAAGTGAAACTAATTTTGCAATCTCGTTTAAAAAGTAAAGTAAGTAGCAGCCCATTAACGTCCCACTGCTGGGCGCAGGCCTCCTCACTCCAAGGAGCGAGGGTTTTAGAGCATAGACCCACCACGCTGCTCCACTGCGGATTGGCAGGCATAGTACACAAGTGCACTCTCTATTCCTTCACTCTCATAGTCTCAGAGAGAGATCAGGCGCAGGCCTGACGGCTTAACGTGCTCTCCGAGGCACGAGGGTGGATCACACCTCCAATTTCTCAACTTCGGGCAAATACTGAGAAAATCTGAATAGACAACTCCATATCGATTTTTGAATTAGCCCGACTTGGGACTTGAACCCAGGACCTCATGTCTGTAGTCGAACATGCTGACCACTAGACCAATGCGGCAATCAAATCTCGTTTATATTTATAAAAATCTAAAACTTCCGATTTCCGAGACTTAGACGGAGTAAAAAAAAGATATGTCGGAGTGCAGTAATCTGTGGAACGCTGGCGCCACCTGCCTATCGGCGTGGGGCAGAGTCAATAAGTAGCAGTCCGGCGCGTCTCTCCGCAGTTCTCGAGTGACGGTGGGCTGGAGCTATTATTATTAATGAGTTTGTCTAAATTGATATTGGGAACATTAAGTGATTGAACATTATGACCTGAGTTAATTAGTAAAGTGTTTAATTACACCAATATTACCCACGAACGCCCACAGTATGGAAATTATGGATGCCATTAATGACGATGTCGCCGGAGAACCCCACGCCCCTATGCTTTAGGCTTCTCTTCTTCTCTCTCATTCTCCGACAGATATATTAGGAATTTAACGAATTTAATTGTCATTGAAATATTGAAAGTGTCGCAAATCAATATAAATAATTTATTGAAATCTCAAATAACGAATCGTAATTAAATATGTTGTATAGTTTCTGTCAATTTAAGAAAGATAACTATAATTAAAAGAGTAAACGTTGAGTTTCTTGCCGGTTCCTTCTCAGCGAAATCAAATTTCTGAACTAGTGGTAGATTTGTATCCAACGGAGAGAATGACTATTCAAAAATGCTTTTGGTTATGATAAATATGGCCAAATCGTGTGAGAGCAGTCACCCTTTAGATGTGTTTCCTCCATTTGTATTATTTTAAAGTCCACTGACCGGTGAGTCATTCCCGGGTGTGCATGTAGGTCGGGTGTAAAACTGCTATAACGATGCCTGTGACGCGACGTCATTCCTGTTATTGGGAATGACCAATAACATCACGTCTACGGTTAATGACAAAAATTTAATGTGAACGGCCGTGTTAATAAAAGTTCACTCACTTTTTAACTATTGTAAAAAGAAAACCTATTCCTACGTCATTTTGCACGGGCTTCTTAAACCCTCAAGAAAAATATACTGTAAATTGAAAAACAAAATTATACTTTCATCTATTACTTGGATAAAAAGCTTGAAAGAGAATGAATTGAATGGTGTCATGTGAACACACACACACGCACGCACATACTTGTTTGCATTAGATTACATTAGATTTAATGTGTCATAAAACCTGACAATTAATCTTTCCCCCTTTCTTTTAAACCTACAAGGAGATCTCTGCCTATAATTGTTGATGAAATGAAATGTAATAAATATTTAATGTTATGTAAATGTAAATTGTCTAAAATTAATTGATTATCTAATGTCATTTGTAAATGTAACGACGATGATTAGGAAAGGGGTACTCTGGTGAGATTTTGTGTGTTCTCAGAACAAGGTGCGAAGGAACCCTTGTAATTCTAAGTCGTTCTCTAATATCATCATCAGTAGTTCAGCAGAAATGTGGAAACTATATTTGACGGTCCAGAAGAGCTTTAACCCTTAATTCGACGGAGTTTTTTGTAGTAAAAAAATCTGATTATTTTGTTTTCGACGAAAAGTGACATTTTCAGTGTTGCCATTATTCAAAATATATTTTATACTAAATTTTTTATATTTTAACAATGCACTAAAATTAAAATCTCACGTATTTTTCCTTAATATTTTTTTTAAATTAGTCGTTCGTCACACTGGACACTATAGAATTAAGTGTTAAAAGCCTTATTGAATAATGAATATCGAGTGTTACCAATTAAATATTTAAATTACGAAAGTGGAAGAAAAGTTTCATTTCATTATGACATCGTTTAAATAAAGATATTTTATATAACCTTTACTTTAATCGAATATTTACTAAACATTAGATTTTAATATTTATTTGTATGTATGTCTGAGCTATTGCCCATCAATTTCGATGCTAACTGCTTTTTAAAACTTAAGGATATCTGGAAGAAATCGCTATCATATAATAAGATCGCTTTTTGTTTTTAATAGTAAGTTTTATGAGTTAATTTGTTATTTCTTGTTATGCAAACTATATAAAAAGTACCCAACTCCTTTTTGAAATATTATTTTCTTTAGAATTGCTATTGTCTCCAGAGATCCCTTATATAACAAATAATAAAGAATAGGGACACAAGTTGACAAAACGTATAAATGCATTAACGATATAATGCTATTCCGTAGCCTCACAGTGCCATTTTTGTCTTTTTAAAAAGCTATAATCTTGTGGATTCTTCTTGGTTCTTGAACTTCTGAATAATTTGGATTTCGTATTTGCTCAAACAGCGTTATAAAGTGGCATTGCAAAACAAACCAATCAGCTAGTTGAAGATAAAAACTGCCCATACCATAAGTGTACACTTACGTAAGGTACTAAAAGCTAATAAGGGCTTAGCTAATAGTTAAAAAGCTTTAAAAGTTATTATTATTTTAAGACCACTTATACTATATCTTCAAATAATAAAGAGGAAATGTTTTTCTTGCAGAGAGAAAAAGGGTAAGCATTCTATTTATAGTTTAGGAGCTTCTGAGTATTTGCAATAAAAGGCTTTGCAAGAAATATTCATTCAAAATAGTAGTACAAAAAAATAATCGCCCAAAACAAGAGTAAGGAAACTGAAAAGTCTTTTTGTCCGATAAATTCGAATTCAAATTTTAAAATTCTTTATCCAAGTAAGCTTTTACAGTACTTTTGAATCGTTAATTATTTTAAAGTAGGACTGGTGACGATTTTAAATTACAATTTAAAATCTAAAGTTACGAGGGTTCCTTCGCGCCCTGATCTGAGAAGAGCCCAAAACAAATTCAGTCGGATAGTTTGTTTTTTTTACCATCATCATTACAATATCATATGAGTTTATAATATATAAATTCTAATTATAATAATTTGTTTACTCCTGTGCGTTTCTATTGTCTATGTAATCTTTTAACTTATAGTATGATTTTTCAATAAACTTTCTTTTAACAAAGACTTTGATTTTATTAAGAGATACCTCTAGAACGTCATGTGGGAGTTTATAATAGACACTTATACAGTCACCCTTAAATGAGTTGTTAATTTTATGACAGTATCAACATCTGTCAGTCGATTAACAAACCAAATCACTTTCTCATTTACTGTAGTAAGGATAGTTATTTTACAGTCTTAAGGGTAAATTTTCTAACTTCGTATTTATGTATATCGACAGCCTAAAAATAGGTTTCAACCTTCTAGCTTTAAAAATGACAATACAATAATAATAAGCCTTTATTTACTATTAAGCGTACAAATGTCAAGTTATAAAATGTTTCCAGTACAATTGATCATATAATTTAAAAAATAGTTATCTTACAAATTATGCCAATTTTTGTCCGTTTTATTCAAATTTTAAACTTTTTTTCAAATTTTAATGTCAATAATGAATTATATTCCTAATGTATTTAGTCAAGTAGTCATTTATATTTAGTCATATTAGTCTGGCGTAAAAGTCGCCTCTTCGGCGTAGGCCTCCCCCGAATTCTTCCAGTTTGCTCTATCTCTGGCTTGGCGCATCCAGTCTTGACCTACTCTTTCCTATTTTTTCTTTTGTCGCCCTCTTTTTCTTTTCTTGTCTCTGGGAATCCATTCTGTCACCTTTTTAGTCCATCTTGTGTGAATTAGTCTGCATACCTGGCCTGCTTATTTCCATTTTAATGCTCTAATAATTTTTTTATATCTGGTAATTTAGTTCTTCTTCGTATTATTTTATTAACTTATTCTGTCCTTGAGTCTTAATCCTAACATGCTTCTTTCGATTTTATCGACGATACAATTATTCCTAATTAAATAGTAGCCTACGTCCTTTCTCATGCTCTAGCCTATCTGTGTATCGAATTTCATTTAAATCGGTTTAGTAGTTTTGGCGTGAAAGTGCTACAGACAAAAATTGAGTCACTTTCGCATTTAGTATAGCAAGGATTGTTATTTTACACCATTATGGGTATATTTTCTATAAGTTTTGAACATTGTATTTATTTATATCCAATCAACAGTCAAAAATAAGTTTCAACCTTCTAGCTCTAAAAACGATGATACTTCCATCCCATACAAGAGTTATTCTTCATTAAACAGTAGCCTAGGTAATCTCTCAGGCTCTAGACTATCTGTGTATGAAATTTTATTTAAATCGGTTAGTAGTTTTGGCGTGACAGTGCTACAGACAAACAAATTGAGTCACTTTCGCATTTAATATAATAAGGATTGTTATTTTACACCATTATTCTATAAGCTTCGAACGTCGTATTTATTTATATTCAATCAACAGTCTAAAAATAGGTCTCAATCTTCTAGCTCTAAATAGAATGATACAAGAATTATTCCTAACTAAACACAAGCCTATATACTTTCTCAGGGTCTAGACTATCTGCTTATCAAATTTATTAAAATCGGTTCAGTATTTTTGGAATGAATGCGCGACAGACCGAGTTACTTTCGCATTTATAATATTAGTAATATAGCTGTATTTTCGTGGCAGAATTAACCTTCCACACCAGTAGTAGATTGGCCACGGACTTAAGATTCAAAAAAGATTCATAAGCTTCATAGAATAAAATATTTTCTGCTTTATATTCAAGACTAAAATTTATTTCAGAATGAGCAATAACGTGTTGTGGTCTGGCTTAGCTTATAAACAATCAAATAAGATCTTTGCGTTGAAATTTTGAAATAAAACATTGTCTAGTCATTTAATGTTGTAAACTTATAATTCTAGTAACCCCTAGGTCGTTGTTCTAGTTTCATTGCCAATAGATAACACGAATATAATAAAAAAACAGATGATATTAATTGAGAAAATTGAAATTTCCGTGATAATTTATAGTTTTTTTATCTATATTCCAAAGTTAGATTAATTATTTTATAACGATTTAAAGTTTTATTTAAGTATAATTGGAAATGTGGTTAGAAAGTACCGAGTTCACTTCAAGATTTAGATCAAGAAATCAAGAGATTTGTGTTTCGGTATGATGCTGTGTAGTTATCGTAAGAGGTAAATTGCCTCTTACTAGATTATCGCGCTTCCACCTTAGACTTTATCATCACTTACCATCAGGTGTGATCACAATCAAGTGCTAAACTGTCAGCTATAGAAAAATGTTTGCCGTTGCTGTGGGATTCTACAATGCTAAACATTTGTTGGGTACAAAATATCTAAATAACATATTTTGAAAGGTTTTATACTGAACAATCTGTTCTCTCACTGTGTCCTCACGTAGTTTCCGCTTCAGTGGGAATATAATTAAATCTGTATTTAGTCTAGTATTGCTCTTTTATTAAGCAGCTTAGGGCACATCTTAGCACATATTAGGCACATATTAGAGGAAGTGTGAAAGTAGCACCAGTGACCGAGAAGTTAAGGAGTGGAAAGTTAGCCTGGTATGGACATGTAATGAGAAGGGAAGATAGCCATGTATGTAAGAGGGTTCTAAATATGATGGTAAGCGGCAGGGCCGGGAGAGGGCGACCAAAAAAAGTGTGGATGAATTGTGTGAAAGAGGATATGTGTATTAAGGGTGTGAATGTAGAAATGACAGCGGATAGAGTGAAGTGGCGAAAGGAAACATGCTGTGCCGACCCCACCTAGTGGGATAAGGGCAAGAAAACAACAGGGCACATCGACCTTTCGAGCAATTTAGTTGTGAAAGTTTATAAGTTTCAAGAAGATTGTCAATTACGAACTAATTGTAATAGCAATTTATATAATATCGTTAATGATTTATTCAAATTAGCAAGATGGCATAAATCGCATAATATATTTTTATGCTGCTTAGTTTATTTCATTTATGAATTAGTTATATATAATATTGTATCAAAGTAGAAAAATACATGTATAGTATTTCTAATTATGAAATTTAAAACGAAGCTTTGCATAATATATTGTATTTTCTTAATTAAAACAGGGATGGCGGAGTAATGAAGTTAGCTTATATAGAGAATGAGCGTAAAATGCAAATATTTCAAAAAAATAATGCATATAAAATACGTGAAATTGATAAAACTTACACTGCCATTATCACACGCACACAGAGTATATATGCGTTGATGTCAATCGCTGACATATATGTCAAACGTCATAAGGCTGCATTAAAAAAGTTTATATTGTCAAAAGCACTAAGGAGGTTACATTAGAAAAGTTACGATAGTGGTTAGTTTTCTTAATATTACTGATGTTCTAAATAACTTTGTTAATTTCTTCTTTCAAACGTACTTTCCCCTGATTACAAAAGAATTATCTAAATTGCTCTAGCCGTGTCATAGTAAAATAGAGATTCATTTTTAAATTAATAAATTATAGCAACATTATTATTTATTTTTTTAATGTAAGGCTGTGACAAACTTTTTATAAAGTAAAGTTCTTGTATTTAAATTGTATAATTTAAATACAAGAAATTAAAACAAACCTGTAATGTTTTTAAGAAATATGTCAAAAACGTACTTTTACAAAAGGCATAATTTTGAAGGTTATTTAAGTGATAAAAATGTTTGGACTTGATTCCAGTTGCTCACAGAAGCAATATATTACACATTGTAACATACAAAACTGTCTTTAAAAGAGTAACCGCTGAGTTTCTTGACGGTTTCTTCTCAGCGGATTCAATTTGTATACCAATAACAATACTGGCTGACTATAGCCATAATTATTACCAATTACGCATTAATTATAATGGAAAATAAAATTAAAATAGCAAATTGGAGCTTACTATTTCCGTTCCAAGTAAATAGTAAACAGGTATTTATAGTTTGATCGCGTTTAAGGAAGCTTGCTCTTCGTCGCGCGTGTCATTGACCTCCGAGTCACTCTACTGTCAAATTAGTGTTATTTTGAAGTCTGTGACTTATATTATTTCGGATTCATGTTTCAAGCTCATGTTTTCATTACGGAATTAAGGGCAAATATCGTTAATGTTTGTATTGTTACAGATATATTTGGATAAGGGAGATACTTGTCTTTTTTGTTTCCGAAAGGTTCTTGTGTTTACTTTTAAAAATTGCTACGATATTTTTATTCATTTTGAAGTGATAATTATAATGATATTTAATATAATAAATGTTTGTTGTATGTCTCATTTATAAATTGCGAAAAAAAAAACTCTCTCTATACTTTTTTGATTTGACAGATGATATTATTTGGTATGGCTAAAGTAGTCGATATAGCATTATGAAAATTAGTCATTTTGAAGATAAAGCTTTATATTTTGAACTATGAAGTGTCTATGTTTATTTCTTTCAAATTTAAATACCTAAAGGGGTCAAAAAAAGGTTTCTAACAATTTACAATACAATTAACAATAGTAGTTTTTTGTGAACACATCTGATGGTAAGTGATGATAGAGTCTAAAGTGGAAGCCGCTAATCTGTTTAGAGGCAGTTTACTTCTTATAGTTTCTTCACATCGTCGTAACGGAACACAAATCTTTTCGCTTGGCGGTACGTCTTTGCTTGTAGGTAACTAGCTACGACTGAAGCCTCCCACCAGTCCAGAATCGGATCAGATCAAACCCGGAGCGCCTGCTAGTAAAGCGAATACTCTCACTAGTCCAACGAGGTTGTCAAAGACAGTATTAAAGAATTGTAAGATAGGTTATGCTAATTATATAGATAAACTCGGTTCGGCAGCGTTAGTAAAACTATGTAAGATCTTTTCGTCCAATATACCAGTGCCAGAAGACCAAAGTCTTCGAGTAGTGCGTGTTGCCAGTGATCACCTACGTTCGGAAACGTAATCGCTGACTATGGTCCTCATTCGAAAGCTCAAAGTTACATAGCGTGCGATGGAGAGGGCTATCCTTGGAGTTTTTCAACGCAATCGAATCAGAAATGAAGAGATCCTTAGAAGAACCACACACACCAATTTATCCTTAAGAATCACGAAGCTGAAATGGCAATGGTCGCGGCACATAGTCAGACGATCCGATGAACGTTGGGGCCCGAAGGTGCTGGAATGGCGACGAAATAAGGAAGGTTTGGAGCCAGCCGCTGGAGCCAGGCGGCAAAAGATCGGGCAGAGTGGGCATCATTAGGTGAGACCTTTGTCCTGTAGTAGACGTCCCTCGGTTGAAGTGAGTGAGAATCTAATATTGGTTTTTAGGCTAAAATTTCTAGGAGAGTAGGATATTCCAAGCGATTTTGTCTCTGAGTCATAACGAAACTTGACTAGGTTTCCTAGAAATGAAGTGATCGAAGAAAGAACCGTTATTTGTAAGGTAGGCAGACGTCGTAGGCCTCTTATCGGTTAACTCAAGGCATCGTACCGTAGCGCCTAATTGCTTGGCGGCACGGATATGATGGCAGATTATATTGCGTATAGAATTTATTAAATATTTGCTATTGCTATGTAACCTAGGTCGTTAAGAGAAAATTACACTAATTTCCTTGAAAATTTGAATAGGGATTATAGCTAGAAAAATTCTACTGCCATTTGTTTATTAACAACTGTAACAATTGTTCTGGTAGCCAAAATTTCTAGAAAATATTAGTTAAGTAAAATGACTGTTCTTACATTCAAATTTACGCTATTATTATAATAACCATTCTTTCCTTAACGAATCACCGCCTTTACCTTATGTACAATATTTGTGCGCTCTTTATTCCTTCACTCTCATAATGGGATGTGGTGGCATATCTGATACACCACGAATTACTCGTGAAAAGATTGCGAATTCTGTATTTATCCGATTTACTAATAATGATAGTTGAATGATATCTGGAAAATTACTCAACACTAGCATTACAATAGCTGTTGATATAATACAGGAGGATGCTGTTTAAAGATCATTTCTAAACCAAAATCATTACATCTGCTACGTACCTCTACCACCGGTTTTGGATGTTGATATTACCAAGATTTAAGTAAGAAACTTTGTAGTTATACAATAAAAAAATACCTTGAAAGGAAACCTTTCATATCGCCAAATAAAACCTTACAACCTATTAATTAGAGCTAATTATTTCATGAAGAGGATTAACTTTAGATTAAATTAACTTTGATCTGATTATTTAATTATCGTTACTGCTATAATACGTCACGTTTAGTAGAATTAGTGCTTTTTAGTTTAAGTTACCATATGTAACATATATACATCATAAATCCATCGAAGAAAATATTTTGAGACAATTTGAAATACTCAGAAGATAATCGACTACAATTTCAAAGTTTCCCCAAAAAGCCCTAATAATTGCGGAGTCTACATATATAGCTGTAAGTTGTAAATATATATATAGATATAGGTGAGAACTGGCAGGTGGACACGCGGAACACACCTACTTTGGGTAACGCCGCCTCCAAACATAATAATAATTGTAGCTACATTATATTATATTATCGTAATAATTTTGATAAACTTTTAAAGAGTCCAATATTTTTCAATTCATTTTACTTAGGAGAATTCCAAAAAAGGATACGCAATTTTTTTTTACTTTTTAGAGTATATTTATTTGTTTGGAAGTGTTTGTTTTGAAAGCGGTACTTTATTTGGTAAAATTATTGTCGTTGTCGTCGTCTCTCAACCGATGGACGTCCACATGATCTCGTGCCGCCTGGCTCCAGCGGCTACTGGGGACCCTCTTTATGTCACCCGTCCACCTTGTGGGGGTCTCGCTATACTGCCCGTTGCGGGGTCGCCACTCCAGCACCTTCCAGCCCCACCGTCCATCAGTCCTTCGGACTATCTGCCCCGCCCATTGCCACTTCAGTTCCGCGATTTGTAGGATTATGTCGGTGACTTTGGTTCTGCTAAGGATCTCCTCATTTCTGATTCGATCACATAGAGAAACGCCGCGCATAGCCCTCTCCATCGCCCGGTTAGTGACGCTGAGCTTCATCATCAAAATTTTTATGTATGTTTATTATCTATTTATATAAAAGATATCCAGGTATCTATTGACTGATCACGATATCTCTGGAACCAAAAAGCGTGGAGACTTGTAATTTGGTAGGAATATTCCTTTTGCCGACTAGAAGTCAGCTAAGAACGGATTTTGCGAAATTCCACCCGCAAGGGAGGTTGTGGGGGTGTTATATGTATGTTTTTTATTTGTAAAACAATTTGCCTAAATTAATGAAAATACTGGCCAAAAAACACTCCGCGCAGACGAAGCCGCGGGTTCAGCGAGTTTTATATATATAGTAAGACGTCTGCAGGATAGTTGAGTTACTTTCACATTTGCTATGTTAGTTAGTATAGGTTTATAATAGTAGTGTGTAGAGAGTAATGAGTTTCATAACTCACAGACAATGCACTAAACAATCACCTCGACATTGGCGCTGCGAGGATGTCGCGGCGTGCTATTTCTGAGCGCGCGATCGTTTTTCATTTTTGTATGAGACAGTGACATCATGAACAATGTTTGTTATTTGTACAAATTGCATCACATCTTCATGAATTACACTTTGATTTTTTCTATATCTACAGGGTAGGGCAAAAGTCCCGCTACCATTTTGTTTACCCATAACTTTGTTCAAGGAAAATACAAGCATTTGGTTTTTATAAAAGTTTATTTGGTATTTACATTTAATGAAACATGCATCAACCAAAAACAAACGGTAAGTAAGTAAGTAGGTAAGTTACTATCGGCCCATTAACGTCCCACTGCTGGGCACAAGCCTCCTCACTCATACGAGAGAGGGTTTTTAGAGCATAGACCCACCACGCTGCTCCACTGCGGATTGGCAGGCATAGTACACAAGTGTACTCTCTATTCCTTCACTCTCATAGTCCGATGTGACGGTAATCCAACACAACCGGAGAGAGATCAGACCGCCAATTTCCCAACTTCGGGCAAATATTGAGAAAATCTTAATAGAAAACTCAATATCTATTTCGAATTTGCCCGACCCGGGACTCGAACCCAGGACCTCATGTCTGTAGTCGAACATGCTAACCACTAAGGCAATGAGGCAGTTAAACAAACGGTATGGTGTAGTATTCAGTCTGGAACCATCATTGGTCCCTATTTTGTTCAAAATGTCCAAGGTGTTGAAGTTACTCTTACTGCCGAATGGTAACAAGACATAATTCGAAATTTTCTTGGCGATTTAGCATGGCCAGCCAAATTTCCGGATTTAAGACTTTTTCTTATGGGATTTTTTAAAATCAACACTTTATGTAAATAAGCCCTAAATGATTCAACAACTTAAAGACATAACTCGTCGCGAACTTGAAGATATTCAGCCTGTCATGAAACCAAATGTAAAGACCAAATAAACATTTTATGAAAACCCAACCAACTTACCTTTTCTTTAAACAAAGTTATAGGCAATCAAAATGGTAACAGGGCTTTTGCCCCACCTAGTATACTAAGAAAAAAGATTCCATTTATTGTTTGTTTCAGATAAACTCAAGAGAAGAATATACTATATTCGTAATATACAGGTTCATTGGCAATTCAACGTATTCCTGTTAGAAGGTGGTGACTATTTGCGATAGTTTAAATATTAGAAAAAATGAACCATTTTTGAGTAATCGCTTTTTTTTTCATTTCAATATAAGTCGAAATTGTGGCTTTAAAAGTTTATTACAGATAAATACCAATTTATAACGTGAAACGCATTGATTTTATACATTTTTTCTCCATATTTCTGAAGAAAAGTGTATATATTAAAATATTCTTATAACTGACATGTTTTACAGAAGAAAAAACAACCATCAAAGTACCTTTATACTTCAAAGACTTACTAATTTTAGACAATGGAAGTCGCGAGCATCAGTTAGAGTAAAAATATACTAATGCTTTCTAATATTAAGGAAAAGAATCCAACGTGACTTGTTCTAATACAGAGAGCATGTTATTTCGAAGAAATTTTTTCAACAAACGTAATAGTATTACAGAAAGTGGAGATCTTAGTTTTTTTGGAAACTAAACCATGTCACAGAGTCCCAAAATAGTCTACAACTATCAATTAGGCATTTGCTGACCGATGTTTGGTCGAGACTTGTGCAAAAAATATTTATCGATCGTCGACATTGTGCGACATTGAAAAAAAAAAGTTTATCGTGTCAAAGAACCTATTAAAATGTTAGAGAATTCGAGTTGTTGACATGAATCACTTGGTATTTATTCGCACTTTACGACTCATGTATGTATTAACATTGTATGTATGTAGAAATTTGCACTTTCTTACAAATATGTAGTGGACGTTTTCACTTACTATGTAGTTGGTTTTATGACTGCTTTAAACTGTAGGTTTATAGCTGTTCACAGTGTATACATAGAAACACAATCCAGGTGTCAATTTATTAAAAACAAAGTAACAATGTATTACGAAATGGATATAAATATATACAAACATATGTCTGAAACAGGTACTTCGATTATAGCGGGATTATAACTAATAGATAGGTGAAATTAATATATTAATCAACTGGAGACGAGCTAATTTTGATGGGAAGTTCACTGGTAGATAGTTAACGTCATAAGGATTAAGACAATTCCAGTTGAGTAAACACACACAAAATTAGCATTAGAAAGTCCTGTATTAACAAATAAATTCTTCTTCATTGCTCGTTTAATTAGTTTTATTCTCCATTTCATTACAAAATATTATATGTTATTTATTGTTAAACTTTTCTTTATTTTTAAAGTATAATAGATAATAAATGCTTCTAAAAAAAGGTAATGAAAATGAAAAGTAAACCGAATTTATGTTAGATAAAGCCTGGTTCACACTATTAATCTCCTATTGCTAAGCATAGGTCTTCTCACTTGAAGGAGAAAGGGTTGTTAGAGGTTATATGTAGATTTTCTCACGATATTTCTTTGATCGAGAACCACAGACCGTAAGTTGTACAAAGAAGATTTAAGAAAAATCCACGTATCTACCCGTTGATCATTCACTGCTCGACAAATCTGTATATATAAAATCAATTGCTATTAGCTTCGCTAAACATTGAAGTATAAAAGATGTTGTGACTAAAATTAAGAAAGGTATGCATCGATAGCTTGGGCATGTAGAGAGAATGAAAGGAAACTAACAAAAAGGCTTTATAAGTCAAGAGTGAATGGGGAAATTGGAAGGGGAAGACCAAGGCGAACGTTCCTGGACCAAATTCAGGACATTTTAAATAAGGGCCAAGTCAAGACTTTAGACCGACGAACTTGTATGAAAGGTTTAATGAGAATGGAAGAAGCGAAGGAAATATGCAAGGATGTTGCAAGTGGAAGGACGTGGTCTCTCCTACCCCTATGGGAATGAAGCGTAACGATGATTTTTTTTGGAAATCCAGGGAAGATTTAAAAGGTGAATATATAAAAAAAAGTTTGAAATATAGTAAAAACAACAAATTCGCTTTACCTTAGTAACTACCTGTCAAACATTTGATATTCGTTCCGTCGTTTAGAAATCAATTGAATTTAAAAGCCGTTCAGAAATCAAATTAAATTTAAAAGTGCAGTTTCTTTTTTTTTGTTTTGAATGTCAAACGTTTGATCTTGACCCCGTCGTTTTAAATGAAACGAAATTTGATTTTTGTTTTGTTTTAATTTGTTTTTGACATTTGACATCGACATCCAACAATTTCTGAAAGCAACTGTAATATTTTATAGACTTGTCGGGAATCTGGACGAATTTTGCAGATTGAGCTTTGTTATGTATTGATTCTGAGGAGGTACGAAGTTTGTCGGATCTGCTAGTATTAACATGTAATTTTGTGTCATTAATCTCCGACAACAACTTATATTTTGGTAGTGCCCTTGTGAATATATTTCCGAAAGGCTTTATTAATATACAAAATATATGTTCTTCAATTTGGCATCAGATCAAAAACGGAAATGGTGTATGGGAATGTTTTGTTATCACAAATATTAAATCAAGGTGTCCTTAAGATGTTATATCAGTAGAAGAGTGAAATTGTCTGAAACGTGGGTTGAGTTCTATTTATAGATTTATGTAAGTAATTAGCCTTCTATTAACACCTTCTTGAGTAATCATAAATGTCATATGGATGAGGAACGGAGACTAAATTCAACGCCAACACACGTGATAGAAGCTTGTTGTGATTTGAAGTATCTGTTATTTAAAATATGGGACAAGTGCGGTTTGAAATGATGATAGATAAAAATTCATGGCTGTAATAGACACAAAGATAATTATCTAAATAAGAGAATAAGTTTCATTTATTACCTTTAAATTTTGTCTGTTACATATGTCGTGTTGAAAATTAAATGGAAGGCGTATTTTTAAGATTTATCGATTTTATTGAACACTTAAAAGTTCTAGACCATAAATATATACCAATAAAACCAGAGAATATAGCTTTTTCATTATAATGCAGCCAAATTTAGGATGGAAGTATTTGCTGTACTTCGTAATACATAAACATTCAATTGTTTCGGCGCTCGCCAGCCGCCTTTTAAATCTCTGATACCTTCTAAGATATCTATTTTAATAAAATGATGTTAAGGACAGTTTTGATCTACATGATATATACATCCTATGAAATGTATTTAATTGAATAACGAATAATACTGTATTGTATAAAATAGCTTATTAACAAACATATTTTTTTGTAATATGTAAAACACAAATTATGATAAATATATACCATCGCGGACTTTTTTATTAGTTTAAATAAAATATACAATTCCATAGCACATTAATATGATCTATCTCGTAAGGTTTTTCTGTATAACATATAGGTATTACAGATATTAATCTTCCTCTTGAAACACTCTATCTATTGCTCAAAACTGCATTAAAATCCTTTGAATAATTGAAAAGATCTAAGGTCTATTCCCAGAGAAAGCGAATATTTTATATTATATTGACTTTTTGAACGGGTACATATCACGATGGCGATTTTTAATTTTTAATTTTGCCGATATTTCGACCCAGTTGCATGGATCGTGGTCACGACGTTACTGCTGTGGTCGGTTGTGTCAAGCTGTCAAGGGCAGAATCTGTCTACCCTACGTCTGATCCTTTTATTTTTTACGGCACCCACATCCATTTGTCGGTATACTACACTCACAACGCCACGTTTTAATTTTGAAAAATTGCGTCGTTTGTTCATTTGGCATAGCTTCGGCAGCTTTTGGAAATATCGGCAAAATTAAAAATCGCCATCGTGATATGTACCCGTTCAAATAGTTATTTTATACTATTTAAACATACATTAATTCGCCCTTATTATTAGTAGATTTTTGTATAATTTTTCCATCTAATGTTGTATTATTTGTAGTCGTGACATGTAATTATGTTTTATATATATAAAGGAAAGTCGTGTTAGTTATACTATTTATAACTCAAGAATGGTTGAGCTGATTCTGCTGAAAACTGGTGATGAGGTAGTTTAGAACCAGGAGACTGGCAGAGAAAACTTTTTACTTTGTTTTTAACACCGAGCAAGCTACGATTATAGGTTAGCTCTGTAGTAATTATCTTCGAGATACGGAACGCGTTTGGTGCTAATTGCTTGCTCACGATACTCAAAGGAAAACTCGAACCAAGAGAGTGCTCAGTCAGATAATCTGTCCGGGTACTAACTAAGCATCCGGGAATGCGACCCCGGGTGCCTCGAGCTATTGCTACCGTTCATCATTCTTCTGTCCGCGGCAATAATGTCCTATACCTAACCCTAATGCTCCCCAAAGGTCGTCTTATCCCGCATACCAAATCTTTCCTATCCAAAATCGATAAATGACGGTATATCCATTCCTCGCTGACACAAACCGATAACGGGCAGCAGCGTTATCGGTGAGAGAGGGTCACCACTGTGATCACCAACCCGCCTGTCAAACGTGGTGATTATTGGCACAACGACGATGACGAAGACAAGGCAGCAACGGCCCCCAGTCCCCGGCAGCCCCGCTATTCCTAGCTCTGGCAGCAGTTATGATAACGGTAGGGTAGGGGGTGCTAAGAATCTCCGGACGAGATTTCGCTGTCAGCCCCGACGACTTGACCTGCCAACTTTGGGGTATGAAGGTGCTGGAGTGGCGACCCTGCATCAGGAGGCGCAGTGTAGGGAGACCCCCCACAAGGTGGACCGACGACATAAAGAGGTTCACCGGTACCCGCTGGAGCCAGGCGGCGCAAGATCGGGCCTTGTGGACATCATTAAGTGAGACCTATATCCAGCAGTGGACGATCATCGGTTGAAGTGACGACGACGATGTTGACGGGTCGAAAGACCATCTGCATTATCTGATAATAAAACGAAAAGTTACGTCTATCACTTCACAGAATGCAACCTAAAATACATGACCAATAAAATTTAAAAACTTGGCGCTTTTTATTTATATTTATTATGTTAATAAAAATAAAATCCATAATCTGCTCATTTATGGTGGAAGTTCGGTGGATCAACAAGTCTATATATATAAAAATCAATGCCACTTTTCGTTGTAATTTTATAACTCAAGAATGGGCTCACCTATCCAAACCAAATAGGCTTTATTCAGACTATTTAGTAGATGGTTTATGTGAAGTTTGCACAAAATCGGTCGAGTGATTATTCAATTATCACATATTTCGTAACAAATAAAGTCAATAAATAACGGCTCATTTGGTTGTTTATCAAAATGTTTTGGTTTAAGTTTTAAAATAGCGAGCAAATTATAAAATATATTTTGTTCAAATAAATGAATTTGATATTCCAATTACTGTTTTTTATTATTTTACTTTATATGCACGTACCGGGTCGCTTGTTGTTTTAAAAATAAACTAGCTGAACCCGCGACTTCGTCTGCGTGGCATGTTTTTTTAGGTAGAGTTTCATTAATTTAGGCAAATTGTTTTACAAATAAGTAAATAATAAACAGAATACTCGGCAAAAAGAATATTCCTACCAAATTTCAAGTCTGTATGCCTTCTGGTTCCAGTGATATCGTGATGAGTCAATAGTTAACACCCCCGCAACCCCCTTTTCGAGTGGAATTTCGTTAAACCCGTTTTTAGCTGATCTCTACTCGACAATAGGAATATTTCTACCAAATTTTAAGTCTCTACGCATTATGGTTCCCGAGATATCGTGCTGAGTCAATGAGTCAATAGTTAACATCCCCGCAACCCCCCTTGCGAGTGGATTTTCATAAAATCCATTCTTATATGACCTCTACTCGGTAAAAGGAATATTCCCACCACATTTCAAGTCTCTACGTCCTATGGTTCCAGAGATATCGTGATGAGAATAGATACCTGGATATTTCTTTTATATATAGATATGGTTACGATATTTTTCATTGCGTCGTTGCAAGGGTCCTGGACACGATGTAACAAAGGGCATAGGACCATATAAGGGCATGTTCGTCGCAGTCCGTTCCGCGAATCAACTTTGAACACTGC
Organism: Elymnias hypermnestra; assembly: GCA_015832385.1. Lineage (NCBI taxonomy): Eukaryota > Metazoa > Arthropoda > Insecta > Lepidoptera > Nymphalidae > Elymnias > Elymnias hypermnestra. The sequence goes on along the minus strand of JACTOM010000063.1, from coordinate 6,916,791 downwards.
AGAACAACTGTTCGGGAAGGATGCCAAATGTGCGATTTCGCCTAATTGACGAGCGGTTACATCCCGTTTGATCGCACTCCAGCCGGCTATTAACTCGGGAATAAAACACTCGCCAGATTTATCCCATTCGCTATAATTATATTGTTGTTATTTGCATGGGAACGAGACAATGTTTTGTTACGAAATGTGAGCTTTAACAGATAACATTTATGATTGTGTCCGACTTGAATAACGAAGCTGCGACTTTACTGTGAATTTTTTATATATTATCTACTACATAATATTTGCTAAAATATTGGATCTAAGAGAAGTTATCCCGTTACGTTTAAAGATACACATAATTGCAAACAAAACGACCTAGATGAAAGCATTTAATAGTTGACCCCTTAGATATATTTACAATATTGAAGTAAAAGTCCTTCGTCTTCAGTATTTTATAAATAGTGGATTATATTTTAATTCATTATTTATAGGAGAGATACGTTTACTATAACTATCTTACTTCATTTGTCAACGAGTTCGAACTTTAATAGAACGAGCGATACATAGCCGAGCGTGACGGCTTATTCTCCTTCAGTACCCACAAACTACCATCCATCCATACAAAGCTATCCAACACATACTACCAGCGAGTATTCTACTATTTTAGTTATATCCCCCGAGGACAACCACAAAACCCGGAGAAAGTAATTGTGGTGGGAAGGGTCGAAGGAAAAAGTACTTTTAGAAATGGGTAGGAACCCATTCTTCTTCTTCTAAAAGACTCTCTTTATTTTTCTTGAAAATTTACTGCTATATTTGGTAATTCGTTTCTATGCTTAGCAAGATGAAACAGCTTTGCTGCGGATTTTATACCTGACCATTCGTGTATGTTCCGTAGTCAAGACTCCTCCCTGCCAGCACGTCTTTTGCCCTAAACCTTACTCATCATGATAAGTTGAAATGGCCCGTACCTATCGTGTCTAAGTACGTGGCCGAAATACTAAACTTTCTGCCTCTTGATGATATGCATAAGTTTCGTTGTCATGCGGACGTGCTGGAATACAATTTCGTTACGAATTTTTTGTGTACAACTGATACGAAGCCTACGGTAGTAACATCTATGACGACTAACCTAATCTACCCATTGGTCCAACCAAATAAAAAGTATAACGAGACTAACGCTTCCAACAGCCCTAAAAGAAGCCGAGGATAGAGAGAGATCGAAGCAACTGGTCCATACAGCTACAAAAGCATATCAGAGCAGGCATGACCTTCAGCCTCATTGGTCCAGTGGTTAGCATGTTTGACTACAGACAGTTGACTTAAGTTTTCTATTAAGATTTTCTCAACATATGTCCGAAGTTGGGATATTGGCGGTGTACTTTAACCTCGTTCCTCGGAGAGTACGTTAAGCCGTCGGTCCCGTGCCTGATCATCTCTCTCCGGTCGTGTCAGAATCCCGTCACATGGGAATATGAGCGTGAAGGAATAGATAAGGCTGTTGTGAACTTTGCCTGCCTGATAAAAACCGTGGGACGTTAATGGGCTGCAACTTACTAACGACCTTCAGTAATGTGATGTATACGGAAATGATGTCGAATTATGACCTACCAAATAAAGCAAGCCTAAAAAAGTTTTCACTTTAAAGAATCAAAAGCCTTGATCCCAATGCAGGTTTCTGAACGCGATGCAATATTTAAAAAAGTAAATTGGCGTGTGTTCGATATTTGAAATGTCGATCATGTTAAGCCTAGACAGCGATCGGTCCGCGTCAGATCGCGGAAGCGAAACGTTTCGCCCCAACGCGAAAATGGAACACAGCGGATATAATTAAATGTGGTCGGACAAATCGTTGGCGAGAAATAACGCGCGAATTCGGTCAGCTATCGCACCCATACACGAAATCGATGTTTTAATGCTCTTTATGTTCAATGACCTTACATATATTGTCTACAGAAGCCAAGCGAGGCCCGTAGACAAGTCACTTTCGAAGATTGCTAACGCTTAAAAAATGTATGGGTATTTCGTTTCATATAAAAACTTATCGAAAAATTAAACGTCATTTCCATATATTTTTGAAGCGTTAGCAATCTTCGAAAGTCACTTGTCTACGGGCCCTGGGTATCTAGACAAGTTACTTTCGAAGCTTGCTAACGCTCAAAAAATGTATGGGAATGACGTTTCATATCGAAAGTAATCGAAATTTAAACGTCATTTCCATACATTTTTTTATCGTTAGCAATCTTTCAAAGTGACCTGTCTACGGACCTTGTTATAAGACAGATTGAAAGACAGAAAATACTATAGAATAGAATAGAATGAGGGCCCTTAGCCAAGGAAACGTTTCATATCGAAACATATCGAAAAAAAAGTGAAAAGTGCGTGCGTACAAAGTACACATGTCAAAAGTCAGACTTCTTTCGCAAACCAAATTTGAAGTCTTCTTTATATTTATACAATCCTTTAGATTTACGAGACTTGGAGAAAGGGAGAAGCGAAGATATGTTAGGTATTTAATGAATTTAATTGTCATTAATATATTAAAACTGTGAAAAATTAACACAAATCATTTATTGAAATCAATACAAATATTTTTAATTTATATTTTATGAAAAATAGTGTATTAAATTACTAAATGACGAGTGGGAAATTTAAATGCCACAAGTTATTTGTAAATATTAAAACTACCTAACCTTCCAATGAATTAGCAAAAAAAATGCTTCACATCTTCGTAACGTTAATCTCGTGTTTCATCCGTAAAAATTATACCCTCATACGCCTAAAGAATTTTCACTTCAAGAAATTACAAGAAGACAGACAATTTTTTATAAAGATATATTTTGAGAAGCATCACGGCCAAATAGCTAATAAAATTTGCCCTAGAAGGCTTGTCGATTTATTTAAATGTGTCACAAAGAAATTCCACACAGTACAATGAAAATGGGTTTTTGGCACACCTTTTCGAAATATAATGTCACATTCTTTGTAGCAAATTGCCTTTTTCTGCATTTGCAAGTACTTTGAGCTTTTAAAAATAGAATATTAACATGTGTTCTACTTCTACCTGTAACGAAAAACAACGTATAAATAATACTAAATGATGGAGTAATGTGTAGATATATCTATATATATGTAAGTAGCTTTTTACGGCGTGATTTTCTTATGTATCTGATCGAATTAATAATCTAAACCATGCTCCTATCCACTTGACACACATAAAATCTCAACAAAATCGGTCCAGCCGTTTTGGAGATGTTCAATCAGAAGCTAACACACTTTAGACTTATATAAAGGTTCTTGCATAGGGCAGTGGGACTATGAACTACGCGAGTGACACCGCCGGCAACAGCTAGCAATATATATATTTATATATATATATATATATATATATATATATATATATATATATATATATATATGCACACAGTATTTTATATTAGGGAACCGAAATGTGTGTCTTAATAGATATAACTATAGGGTCCTGTGCTAAGGATTAGTTAATGTAGTATAGATATATTGATTTAGTCGGGAACTTGGCCAATATTACTAATTGAGTAGCAATTTATAAGTTAAATTGGTAGTCACGGCATCGTACACCGCGAAATAGTGCGTCACGTTGTCGATACATTTTGTACGGGAAGAAACTAATCAAAACTTATATATAACGAGATGATTCAGGAATAACCTTCTGTACGTACTCGTCTAATTGATAAAGAATAGACTTTTTGAATCCGGTTTATCTTTAAATAGTGTAAAATGAAATGGCTTCGGTTGTATATTAGCTTATACGTTTTAAACTACTCAACTGATTTAAATTCAGTTTTCAGTAATCTATAGAGTGATTCAAGAGAATTATTTATATATATAATACATACATGTTATAGTACAGAAAATGTAAACAATTCAATTATTTGTAATGTAATGTCGTTACATTTTTGTGGGCTTAAATCGCTACACTGGCTAAACCTTACGAGATAGATCAAATCCATGTACTACAGAATTGTACTTCTTAAAATGATCTTTAAAAAAGTCTGTGATATTATATATTTATCTTTAAAGGAGAACCCACAGTAACTGTTTTTATCTTTTACATAATACAAAAAATGTGTTATTTACTAAGCAATTTTATACACAACAGAGTTGTTTTTTATCCAATTAAATATATAAAATACTTTGTACATTTTATGTAGATTAAGATAGCCCTGGACATCGTTTCATAAAAATGAATATATTAAAAGATATCAGAGATTTAAAAAGAGGAGGCAGCGCTGTCTCTCTTATAATCAAGTTTTCGCGTTAAAGAGTACTTACAGCATTATGTCAGTGAAGTTGTTTTAAAAGTATTTCTTTCAATCTAGGTTTCAGTCTATCTAGATTTTTATTCTTATCGTTATTTGATTCTGTACTTATATCTTGAGATAAAGTACATACTATGAACAATAAAACATGATTTATGTGGCAGCTTTATTGGGGAATGGCATGTTATGAATATGACGTGAATCTTAGCTTAAAATAGCCCAATAATTTATACAATATAAACTATAAGTCGGTTTAGTGTAATAAAAATAGGATATATACGTGCAACGGTGGATGTCATTCATAGTTTTATTACAGTAGAATAACACTATAACGAGGATGTCGCGGCCATGCGTCCAGTTATAATTATAGGTCACGTAAACTATAAAAGATAAGATTTTATATACATTTCTACACATTTGAACGGTACAACGTTAGAAATATATAAAAATATGTTAGCTTTTTTTTCTAAATTGCGTATAAAACTGTATATTTACAATGTATATAACAATAATTTGACAAGTTGATTCTTAGGTAGAATTTCAAATTCAAAATTGTTTATTTCGTTACACAAACAACGTACAAAGACAGTGTTGAGAGCTTTTAGTAAGCCTGATAGTGCCTGTGTCAAGAAGTCTCGCTCTCCTATAACTAGAATTAGAAAATAAAGAAAATTAACAAATGGCTATATATAAAAAAGAAAAAACTATTAACAACAATAAAAACTGCAGTGTTCGTGCGCGCTCGCGTGTGTGCGTGAGAAAAAGAGAAAGAGAGAGAGAGTAAGAGAGAGAGCGGGAGAGAGTTAGTGAGAGAGAGGGAGCGAGAGAGAGTGAGAGTATATTTGTGTGTGTGTATGTTTCTACGAGACATAAAGAACTGTGATATTAGATAAGTGGCAGTAAAAGAGATTTTGTATCTTAATAACAATATAATGCAATATGTATAAGGTCTGTTAAAGGTCAACTTGAATTTTAGACTTTTTCTGTTATTATTATGAATTTTATAACCCCATTTATCTACCCAGGTTATCCTTTAATTAAATCCTAAAGCTATTAAAACGTGACACTTAAAAAAAACATTAAATTATTACAAAAGGCAGTAAAGTAATAAATAATTTCCTTTTGGAACATTGTCTTTGAAAAATAGTTATACTTTTACTATCTTTATATACATGAAATTATTCAGTAATATTTTCTAGTTCGTTATCTTGTCCATTTATTCAAAATGGCTAAACTTATTTCAAAAATAATTCTATTGACAGATAGCTGGTGTTAATATAAAGATGTACTTTTTATTCTAAATTTGGTAACAGAATAAGAAATTTTAAGCATATAATATGTAAGACATTTTAAATTAAATGTCTTAACTTGCAGAAAATGCTGTTTTTCTTGAGTATTAGTACGGTTTAGCTGTTTGTATGCGTATCTGTAAATTTCTTCTCTGTATGTTTCTTTTCTGATGTGAAACTTCTTTAGGGTTAAAATTTTTCAGATGAAACGCGTGATTAGCATCACAAAGATGTGCAGCGTTTTTTATGCTAATTTGTTTGAAGATTAGGTACTTTTTATATTTACAATTAACATCCACATTTTCTTGCCCTTTTCCCACTAGGTGGGTTAGGCACACCGTGTTTCCTTTTGCCACTTCACTCTATCCGCTGTCATTTATTAATTCACATCCCTTATACACATATCCTTCTTCACATAGTTCATCCACACTTTCCTTTCCTTCTCCCCTATGGTGGCCCAGCACTCTGATCTTACAGGTCTTACGATCGTCTTATAAATTTTCCCCTTTAGTTTGAGAGGCATTCTGGCATCGCAAATTGTTCCCGAGACCGGCCTCCACTTCCATTTCCATCCACTTTCCATACAATCTGCATTTATTTTGCTAAAAACATCTCGGTCAATGCCACCGCCGTTTCGGAAGATAGAGCCGAGGTAGCGAAAATCGGAGCAGACTCGAAGGGATACACCATCGAATATACACCATAAGACAATCAAAGAAAAACTGGATGGATCCCCGAAATCACAGAACAGATCTCTCTGTTTTGAGCCTATTGATACAATTAACATGTGACATTTTAATATGTCACTCGTCATTTAATAATTTAATATACTATTTTTCATAAGGTATTAAATAAATATATATCGTAATTTAACTAAGAATTTCATTATTTGAAAAAAAAAACACGTTCTTATTTACAATTCGTCATTTGCGATAACATTAAATTAATTGTATTAATTTTCGACACTTTAAATATTCTAATGGCAATAAAATTAGTCGTGGATAAATATAAACAGGACTTAATAGTTTGCCTAAGAAGTTTCACTTCTGACATTGGTACGCACGCATTTTAATCATCTAAGTAATCCTTCAAATTATAGTATGATTTCTTTATTGAATATTATGTAATATATATTACAATTACTTTGACAAAATTAGGATAGAAAATATTTAATAAATTCTCTTTTCTAAATTTTTAATTAAAAAACAAAATATAATTAATAATTTCTAACACTGATAAAAAACACGTATCAATAAAGTATTTGTATTAATATTCGACACTTAATATTGTAATGAACATTAAATTCATTAAGTTCCTAACATATTTTCCTCTTTCCCCTCCTCTATGTTTCGGAAATCTAAAGTTTTAGATTTGTATAAATATAAGTTTAGACTAAATTATTTCATAATACGTTTCATAACATTCGTGCATATATTGTATAATACGTGCCGGTTGTATGCCACTAGAAACATCCCGGAAATATTTTTAACAGCAAATTAGACCTATATTTTGTCTCAACATAATATTTTTGGCGCAAAGAAAAGCTATACTTCGTATAACATCTATATAGGAAACACAACCTATATTAATAATATATAGATAAGAAAATCTGTGTATAAAGTCATCATTAATTTCCCGATTGATTTCAAATTCCGCATACGTTTGTCTTTTCGCGATGTCGATGCTCACAACTTACGGGTTTCCCCAATTTACCAAAAACACCAAAGGTAAAAGCTAGTTTATATAAATAACTAAAAATATTTGAGCTTTTATTTTTGGACACTCTTAAAAAGAGTTCTTATTAGTATGTTTCATCATACCTGTTTTTTTATTGTTGACAGTTTAGCGCTTGATTGTGATCTCACTTGATGGTAAGTGATGATACAGTCTAAGATGGTAAGAGGCGATATACCCTTTATGGTTTGTACACAGCATCGTAGCGGAACACAAATCTCTTTGTTTGGCGGTACGTATGTGCTGGTAGGGTGGTAAATATCTACGGCCAAAGCCTCCCACCAGTCTCAGACTAATTAAAAAATAGATTTCCTAAATTTGTGCTACCGGGGATCGAGCCCAGGACCTCTCAAGGCCGTCAAAAGTGCCTGTATCGAAAATTCGTACTTTCGGCGTTATTTTGAGTGACGAAAGTGCCATATTGCTTTCCGATTAAATGTGGAATTTAGTGCGCATGCTTTAAATTTTTCGACGCATGGGCGCTTGTTTTGTATGTCAAAATATTTAGAAACGTGTTTTGCTACGTCATCAAAATTTATAATTCGAAGGATGCACTTCATGTAATTATTCTTACGATTCATTAGAACTTATTTTAATTAATTTAAAATATTTTATTAAGTTTTTGATTGCGTATCCAAACTTATTTTTAGGCTATAATATATTATGTGTTTGAAAATAGTCACAAATAAATGTGAACAACTTGTTGCTAAGTTACGTAGTTAGATATCTAAATCTATTTCAATTATTTTAAACTTTGATATTGTATATACACCACGGGACGAAAGTATTTCATTGCCTCCCGTGTATTTATCACCCGAGCCGAATAAATAAAAAAGAACTTTACTAGCTATTGATATGATAGTGTAAACTTATAGATTCGATTGAAAAGGGAAACTATGAAACACTAAAAAATTGTCTTGGTTCGCTCAGGAAATTGTTTTCCAACGATAAATAGTCCATGGAACTCTTGTAATATATATACTGCACAGGAAATAAAACCAGCTGATTATTTTGTTTGCAGTTCACATGTTTTTCGTATGTAATAAAATGATACAGATGTGACTCATAAAATTATTATTGCAGTAAAAGATTTAAAGAAACCTTTACATCCACGATACTAAAAATGTTGTCCTTTAATGTGATATTGCTTTATTTATGTTTAAGATGAGGTTGACGACACTGAAGTAACATTTTGTAATGTGTCTCTCTCATATTTTTGTACTTTGACGCAATACTAATCTTAGTTGCTATATATGATGAGCCAGTGGATAGACACGTCCTGGGTAATCATTACTGTGTTCTTGTGAAACTTTTTGACCGATGAACGCCGCCTACAGGCACAAAAAAGTGTCACGTTCCGCTTGAGTCGTACATGCAAGCGAGACCGCGGAACTGACTATAGAGAGGCGCGATCGGCCTTAGCATTCGACTTGTAACGCATTTACCTTACACTCCATCAACTGATGCATCCGAGTAGAAGAGAGACAGTGGCATCACACAAGTTTCAAATAAATTTATTAAAGAATGCAATTTTTCGTCAATATTTTCTTATTTATTTATATTTTTATGATGTTGTTACGCAAATATTATTTTCCTTAAAGCAGCTCTACAGATTACCAATTTTTATGAGTATTTTAATGAAAATATCTAGAGGATGCCTGCATATTCCTGGGGTTAGTTTTGGGTATATAGAGCTCTAAACCTCTCGGCTACGATTGATAAGGTCTGTGTCCAGTTGTGGTATGTTATTATACTAAAGGAGATAAACATTGTCAGGAGTTATATTTGATCAGAAGTTAACTTTCGTTCCCCACATAGAAACATAAGTGAACGTGCGTCCAGGAATCTTGGCTTTGTTATCAGAAATTCACAAGTTTTTAAAAACATTAGAACTAAAATACTCATTTAGAACAGTTTAGTCAGAAGTATAATGGAATACTATTCTGTAGTATGAATGCCCCATTATGCTACACATATCTTGCGGTTAGAACGAGTCCAAAAGAGGCTTCTTTGGTGCTTGGCCTCTAGCATTGGAAAAGCAAGAAGAGATTTCTCTTATCGCGAACGACTAACAAATTTCGAAAATACACTCTTTAGAAAATCACCGAATCCTATTAGATTTATTGTTCACGTTTAAACTTTTAAATGATAAAATAGACTGCCTTCAATTGTTAAGTAATCTTAATTTCCGTGTCCCAAGTAATTGTCCACGTAAGCCCAATACACCACTTTGCCCCTATTTTCGAAAAATAGTTCTCGGTGCAAACTCACTCTTGCCCAGATTGTGTAAAACACTAAACAATGTTAGTAATGTAATTGATGTTAATTATGATTCACTTTCTAGGTTTCCTAGTACTATATTGCTAACTATAGGTTATTTTTAATTTAGGTAAAAAAATATTTTTGTTGCTTTGTTTATTTTTTGCTATACTTTTTTTTGTTAGTTCATGTTTTGTTTACTTTTAAGTGATAGCTACACTTATATACAAACTAGTCTATAAAATATGTGTATGTATTAGTGTAAATTATCGTTAATAAACCTAATAAATTAAAAAAAAAATTAGATAATTACTAGCAGAACCCGTGACTGCGTGGAATGCTTTTTGGTAGAATTTTAATTAATTTAGGCAAATTGTTTTACAAATAAGAAACATACCCGCAATGCCCTTTTAAGGTGGAATTTCTTAAAATTTACTTTTGATAGATACCATTACGTTTAAAAAAAACTCTGACCAAGTTTTACATACCATAAAAGATATACTCGTAGTTTGTCAATGCGAAGTTTGAATTTTTTTTTATGTGAAAATTTGAATTTTTTTTTAAGTAACACTCCCGCCGTAATTAACATCCCTTTGCAGGTAAAATTTCGCAAAATTTGTGTATAGTTAGTATAAGTTTCGAACCACAAAGCATCCCCAGGAGGAAAAAAACCTTAAAAATCCTTGATATTTAATTAAATTGAGACGCATCCATTTCAATAAATGTACTCTCATTTTTCTTATTTCCATATAGTACACTTTAGACGGTCAGTTTAATTATTTATCATATTTAACTGTTTTTACGTAAATATTATGCGAGATGGAATAAAAAGTTATGAGATTTAAGTAATAATATAAATAAGATAATAAAATTTCGAAATGTTTGCGTAATGAATTTCAAACTGGTTATTTTGCATAATGATATTGAAAGCATTACTTTGGCGTAATTATCTATTCTCATATATAAAATGGGAAAGTAATTCTGTCTGTTTGTCTCTGTTAGGTTTTCATTCCTAAACTTATAAGCCAATTTTGCTATTCAATATAAATAGGATTATTTCCGAACGATTTCCTTAACGGATTTATTATTAGTAGCAAAAATAAAGCTTTGATTTCAATGGGAGCTTTAAATTTTTATGTAGCTGGATCAACTTTCATAAATTTAGAAATATAGATTGATTAAACAAGAGCCTAGAAAGTTTTAAGGCCTATATCCAAAGTTGTTGGAGAGGAATTGCATTATTTGTATAAAAATACGTCTCGTATCATTTATTCCTGTTTACTGTTTATTTCCTTAATAAAGTAATATAAATATATAGTCGCAAAAAATAACCTTAAAATGGGTTAAATAAAGCATGGGCATTTGGAAAGAAAATCAACTATTTGTCAAGTTTAAAGTGAGACAATAATTTATTATAGCCATATTTTTAGGCATAAAGAATGTTTCCTCATTTTACATTAAACAAATTATAATACAGGATAATTTAATTGAACGTAATGTCATTTTTCGAAAATTGAGAGGCCTACAAACAGATGTACTGAGTTATTTTCGCAAGTGTGAATAATGATGCGAAACTACTCAGTAAACTGCTATTTGTAAAAACTATGTCATCGTTTGCTTAAATTCTTTTTGTGTTGTGCCTAATCAGGAGAAGAATCAAGATAAATCATCATAATAAGAAAACTTAATCACTATAGTAATTTTTCTAATGTAACCTCCTTAGTGGTTTTGACAATAAAAACTCTTTTTATGTAACCTTCTAGCGTTTGACATAACTGACAGCGATTGACAGATACGATAGAGTATATATTACTCTATTTGCGTGGTAGTGTATGTAATGTGTTTTTTAAATTGATTTAATATATTTTTTATGCACAATTAAACAGAAATATGAGCATTGTGTACTCTTTATATAAACTATAAGTGTTGTAAAAACGTGTACAAAGTTTTTGCTTCACGTACTAATATATAGATTTAGCGTGTAAAACGTTGATGACGTGATTCAATTTGCTGTTGAAAATTTGCGCAATATGTCAACGTATGAATGACATACCGCATGTTGTCATTTGTTACTGAGTAGAATTACATATATACCACTCTTAAACCCGAAATAAATGGTCATAAAAACGAAAAGCCAGAATCAGCCATTTTACCTAATAGACTAATGGAAAAAATTAACCTGTGAAATGAACCAACGTGAATAACGCTTAGAAGGCTGTTACTATATCAGAAAATAACTCTGACCGTCATTTTTAAGCGGTACAGGTGAATGCACGAGTAAATAATTATTTTTTATCCTAATATCTTTCATCATCATCTCCACCGATGGACGTCCACTGCTAGACATAGGTCTTCTCCATGGATTTCCACAATACACGGTCTTGTGCGGTTTGTGACCATCGGCTTCCGGCGACCCTTTTCAGGTCATTTGTCCATCTGGTGGGGGGTCTACCAACGCTGCGCTTACCGGTACGTGGTCGCCACTCCAGTACCTTGGGACGCCTAATGTCTTTATTTGTTACCATTTATATTGTCGCTATTAAATCAGATATTGTCGCTTTACAAGAGACGTAGTTATTGCCCCATGATAAAAATTTTATAAGTAATATTGATAGTGAATTTAGTTATTACTCCAAGTGTTCTGTGAATACATCTGTCGGTATGTTGCGTGTCAGACCCTACGGAGGGTAAGCTTTTATGTAGCTTTTAAGTGGCGCAAATTGTTGATTGCAAGTCGGACAGATTAATTGCTATTAAAATTAAAAGTAATAACAAGGAAATATTAATGTGTAATTTACACATGCCCTACGATAATGACAGAATAGAGGACTTAACCGAATTCACTAGCTACATTTTTCAGATGAATGCTATAGTTAGGGATCAAAATGTAGAAGCGGTATTATCACTAGGGGACTACAACTGGTCTACCATTTTTTTTATCTGGGAAATGCATTTACGCACTTCGACGAAAGACTAATTCCATCGCGAGTGTGGGACGCACTGATAACAGAATACCCACTAAAATCCAGCGGATCCCTCCCCGTCCATGAGTGAGATTGCTAGAGGATCTACCACTCAATACAGTGAGACATGAAGTGCATAAGTGCGACTTCTGCGACCAGATCCAGAAATGAACAAAAAACGCTATAAAGATTATTTTTATGTTATCAAAAAATGTGTACCTTATATGTTTATATAATTAATTTATATCGTAGATCACACGTAGTTTTTATTCATTTCCTTTTAATTTCATTCTAAATATGTTCAGAATTATTTATGTTTTAAGTAATATATAGTGCAAATAATTTGAATGCAACAAAGAGTTTTTATTTATCCATTTATATTTCTCATGGAAATGGTCATGCTTTATTTCGTTTCATACCTTCATAAAGGTTTCATCTATAAAATTTTTGAAAATTGGTTCAACGATGTAAATATAAAGATGTAACAAACAGAAATGTAACGGTATTTAACGAAATATTGCAATTCGTGTTAACAAAGATACGTTGAAATTGATAAATGAATTCAATATTGTAAGGCTTTGAATAATGAAACATACATTGTTTTCCCGCTTTCAAAATTAATATAAAACTAAGTATCATAATAAATTAAATGAGAGTAGATCTGTTAAATAATGTTATTAAATATATACGGATCCTGTATAGAAGCTTAAAAATATAATCAAAAGTTAAATAAGATTATTGAAGCAATTGTATTCATATTCATTAAGACAGTGATAAAGACAAATATTTTGGTCCCATAAAGCTTACTACTACTACTACAGTTTACTACTACACTACAGATAAAGACGAATCAAAAAGAATACAAGAATACAGATTAGGAGTAAAAGTAAACATTGACACTTGTTAGATCAGTAAAGTAGCTGATAAAATTTGAATTAAAAAAGGAAAACAGTCGTAAACTAAAAAGGAAAATGATATTTAGTTTATTTCTAAATGTTAAAAGCGAGAAAGATTAATCCTAAAGAGAGAGGATGCTAAAAATGAATCTCCTTTTATGTAAAAATAGTTAATATAGAAGGGGAATGGCATTTGTATCTATTTTAATAGTTGAATTTAGACTTCGAATTTTGGTTTATTAATGTTGAATAATAGAATACTATCGAAAGATTACTTGTGATAATAATAATAATAATAATAGCTTATTATAGCTTAGTAATACTGTCCTGCATGTTCTGTTACAATTTTGTTTATTTATTTATCTTCATTGAAAACAATATATAAATATGTATTTTAGATTTTACAATATCACTTTATAAGTTATTGAAGTGGACACTCAAAGTACTACGTTAGTATTGTTTTATTCGGAAGTGATTAATATTTTTTACAAAATTATGCAAATGAAACTTACGTTTTCATTTAATAATCAATAAGGGCCAATAAAATAACCAGCCTTATTTATACGTGAAATAAGCTCTGTGTCAACACTTGTGCTTACTATTTACAATATTACGTACCATATCAAAATAATTTTCAGTTAATAACTTTTCATATTTTTCAATTTCAATTTTAGTAAGATTACATTTTTCATATACATCGTCGAAAGATTTAATGTTAAATTCCTCGAAAATTGCATCCACTGTATTACTGACTTTTTATATTGAATTACAGATATGTGCTGCGTAACGCACACGTTGGTGCAAGTATATGGTTGCCAAGTAAACAAACTAATGATTTGGCAGCACTCTAAGCTTTTTCAACTTCAAGATAATATGTAGATAATTATTTGTGTATGCGTCTTTCTGTGTTTTATGAAAACGGTTATCTTTACGGGCATATATCACTGACACAAAATGCATTACGCGGATCCAAAACTAATCGGGTATTCGCCTTGAAGACTGTTTGACGCTCATCAATATATTAGCATGGTTACTTTGATTCCCAGAGGCCTAAACACAAGTGCTACGGACGCACACATTAATGCTCGCATTCGTATTGTGAATAAACATCGTAATGTAGCAGATAAACTAGGATGGGAGCCAAGACGAAAATATGCCACAGCGCGTTTTTCCATTGGATTTTGCGCTTTGGAAACGGGCAGTAGTCCCCACTGACGCCCATTGTTAATTTGCTGGTGGTATGCGATAACGCGTCGGATAACTGACTTTAACAACTACACGTGCGGCAACATTATCTAACCCTAATGTCATCTCCCAGAAATATCGGCAGTTTTTTATGACTAAAGCGTTTGCTCGTTCAAAAGAAACGTTGCATAACTGATGGCGCTACGTTCTGAACTTTTGTGTTAAGTTTGCGTGTCCTATTGTGTTGTGTACCTAACTGTATACTGTTCGTATTGTGTCGTGTTGTCTTGCAAGGTCGCACGTGTATATTGTCCATATCACGAGACACGTTGCATACGTCAAGGTGGGTGCGGAAATTTTCATTCAACTGTTGGTTCTATTTACATCACCACAAATTATATGTGGCGCATCTCGCGCACTTCCTCCATTGACGTGCGGTGCGAACCCTCGGTGATCGATGTTTAACTCAAAATTAGCACATAACGGATGTATAGATAAGGATACTTGGATGGGTTTGTGTGGAGCTTTCGGGATACTGTTTACATTCGTGTTCACTGTCAAATATGTTGTCTGTTATGTGAGCAGGTGTGCTGGCGTACGGCGCGTGCGCATTCTATTTGTGTCGTCGGTTACATAAAACAGTGATGTCCTCACCTCCTCTATCTTGAGGCTCTTGCGGACCACCTTGCGGGTGACCGCGGTCTCGTAAGTTTCCTCGATTGTCTCCGCCATGGTTGCAATACGCGTGATGCGCGGGCGTCGCGCGCGAATGTTACGGCGGTACTGAGGAGTGTGGTGTTATTTTTAGTGTCCGGCAGCCGGTTGGCGTGAACCGACTCGTCCGAATACACTGTTCTCGGGATTTGGGGTTGAGGGAACTCGGGACGCTGAAATTGATGGCGTTACACATTGGGCGTTGTATCGCGAATGTGATAAATCCATTGTTCCAATTTGGTGCAAACTTGCTCCGGATTGTTTGTAAACCAGATTGTAGTGTCATTGAAGACTTTATGTAGGTACTACATACACATATGCCAACCTTTTAACAGTCGTAAAGCTCAAATAAAGTCAATGAATGACTGCAGTTTATAATTTGACCGATGAAGTACATACAATATGTTCCTGCCTTTCGTTGTTTGAGAGGAATACTTTAGCTCTGGAGATTGGGTTAGAAAAACTAGGAGAATAATCTTAAGAACCTTCGGCAGCTTTGTGGTTCCTGCAAGTCTATGTGTGACGGTATTTATATTGGCTACATTTTATTAAAACCAGAATTATACTAGTACAACGGTTTATTATTGTAAACAAAATGTTTGCAGGTGTAATTATCATAAGAATTTACAGTATACACGTTAAAGGTCGAAGTTAGAAATGTTGCATTACTTGTAAGATCTGTAACTTCGTCACCCGTAAACCTATGTCAGTTTTATTACTTTTGCTTACATTGACTTTAGTCGTTGATATATTTGCATCGTTCAGTAAATATGTTATAATGTTAATTAGACACCTTCAAATACATCTTTAACCAGAAGCATTCTTAAGGTTAAAGACCAAGTTAAGTTTCGACAATATTTAAAACCTCGCTTGAAGTTTTTAGTTTAACATTAAGAATTTGGAAGATTTGATCTTGAAGTGTATATTTTCAATTTCCTATATCGATCGTAAATGAGACAAGGGATGACATGATGTATCGTTTTACTATAGATATTAGAGAAGAGACTCCAATGTGTATTGGTCATTATATTGATTTCAGACGCAAGCAGACATTTGTGGAGATGCAGTAACGTTTAAACGCGCAATTCATTGAAGAATATAAATGTTTCGTCATTTATATTCCTCAATTTAGAATTAACTAACCCGGCGTTGTTCTCTCCAAATTTTATGTTATTATACATAATATTGGAATGGTTTTATCTGTTAATGATATAAATTCATCTAAACAAGTTGTTGTACGTAAAAATGAATGAGATGCTTTAGAATTGC
Organism: Elymnias hypermnestra; assembly: GCA_015832385.1. Classification (NCBI taxonomy): domain Eukaryota; kingdom Metazoa; phylum Arthropoda; class Insecta; order Lepidoptera; family Nymphalidae; genus Elymnias; species Elymnias hypermnestra. The sequence continues at coordinate 6,900,202 of JACTOM010000063.1, read as the reverse complement.
AATTTTTTCTAAATGAATAAGGAGGAAAAAAGTATTTCCAAAGTAAAAAATACTATGTAAAATAATTAAAATCAAGTGCTTTGTTGCAATTCATTTTATCATTATCTGTTCTTCGTACGACTTAGTAGTTTCTTTACCGGGGAAGTTTTGCTTAGTGTTCTAGATTAGTGGGAGGCTTCGGCCGTGGCTACCCACCCCACCATCAAAGCCGTGCCACCAAGAAAAAACGTACGATGCTGTGTAGAAGCCATAAGAGGCAAATTACCTCTTAACAGTATATCAATAAAACAAAATACTTATTCTACTTTTTGATCACATTTTGGAATCATTTTTTAATGTTTACCTGGCTTTGTTCAGTGAACTATTAAATGTTATTTGAATCCTATGAACATGTATCTCTATGTACCAAATATACACAATATATTTGGCAGAAATCTTGAAGCTTTGATTTAAGTTTAGCTTTTATAGAGGTCTATTAATTCTCTAAACAATTATTTTGTATTGGGAGTGAAATGAAACAGCGTAATAAACAAAGCTGAGTACAAATAAAATTATTTACAACTGGTAGCGTATAAGAAACATGAATAATGCAAAGAGGCAATTAAATCCTGAAGTAGAATTGTGAATTTTGTTCCAAGTTCCCTCATGACCAAAAAAATGTCATTTTACTACCCGATTGGTTACTTTATCATATGTATTATAGCAACTATGTAACTGTGCCTTTTAATGCAGGCAATGGCCCATCTTCTCGCTGGGGAGCATTATAGGTGCGATATTCTGGAATGCCATGATGTAAGCGGAAGTTATTTTCTTCTGCGAGACCAGTCTTGCTTCTCGCTGGGAAAACCCCGAATCTTTCTTCATCCGTGAGTGAGACACCAGAGGATCAGCTAACGCATTCCTAGCTGATGTATCGGATGGATCCACGTAAGCGGAAGCAAGAGCAAGTTTCCCAACAAAAGCGAAACAGTAGATCCACGGAGCGTATGTCCGCTCCAGACTGACATATGCGGTGCCTGCCTGCTACTCCTTCTGCACAGGTTACCAGAAGAGAAGGCTGCAGATCTAGCAAAAGAAGAGCCTACGTATGATAGTAGAAGATTTGAGGTACATCAGGAACGACGTAATACGCCGCGACACCAAGACGCACACCGCGGAGGTGTTCATCTGCCAGCTGGCGACGTGGATGTTTCTCCTAGCGGACAAATACCCACACCTCCGCGGATTGCCATCCACCACCCTAGAGTAGCAAACACTGGGCGTCCCCTGCCTTGTGAGCTCCTGTTGTCACCGCCATCTGACGTGGATCTCCTTAAGAGAGACAACTCTCTATGGACAGTATTGCACCTATAATACTCCGCAGTGAGAGATCCTCGTGGATCAGCGACGCCAAGAGGTGACGCTGATGTCTCCAGGCTGCAGGTGCAATGTGTCTGACAATGTGCAGTACTTAAGGAGGTCTCCACTTGCCTCCGTGAACCCTGAGTCGGACTCCTCTAAGGCACCAGGGACGAATGCGAAGGTTGAATAGCTGGTGCCTCATTCATAAATGAGGTGAGTCGAGCTGGGTTTAAGTAGGTATTGCGAGTCCTAATCCATAACAGAAATGACAATTATCAACAGTTACAGTAGTACTAGAACAAGTTTACATAGCTTTATGTTCTAAAATTACGTTTTTTTTTCATACAAATTGCTATCACATTACAAAAAAATTGTTAGTAATAGTCATCCATTATGTTCAATTGAATAGTTTGAAATCATATTTATTAATGACTTACATTTTTAAAGATTAAGCTAACTTAATCTGCAACAAAAAAAAACTATCGCTTTAGTGAGACGTTTCCGTTGTTTCTTCCTTCTCACAGTTCTAGCCACAGTACTTTGGACTACACAGATAGTTATTTCCTTAAGTACAACTCCACATTCCACACAATGTCACCCAAGAAGTTACGGATACTGTGGTAATATTGGAAAAGCCATTCTTTTCCAAATTTTAAATAAATGTCACTTTTGTAGATCTTTAGATAGTGAGTTCAGTGAGTTACCGGTTTACCGGTATACAGAGTGTTAGGAGACTGCTCCCGAAAACGAAGAGAGACGATAGTACTAATGACAATTTGATGATGGGACGGAAGAAAAACGATCCTGATTTAAAAAAAAACATTTTATTAGCAGTATTTACACTCCATCATGTTAATACAGCTAAATGAAATTAAAAGTTTCATAAAAAATACATTACTAAATAAATCCCATAGTTAAACAGTTGACGCTCGGGTCAAGGACTGCATACGGCCGCTGCCCGTGTATAAGAAACGACTAAAAGGATAGAAAAATAGCCGCGCCGCGCCCCTAATTGCACGGGTCAACGCATATTTTAAAATCAAGGACGATTTTTTTTCGGTCCCATCATCAAAGATGTCATAAGTACTATTATCTCCCTTTGTTTTCAGGAGCGGTCTCCTAACATCTTGTATATTCCCTATCATAGGAAAATCCATTTTTAGTAAATGCCTACATTTATAAAATAATATTTTTGTAGAATTTTAAGTCGATCTGGCGAATTGTTGTGTAATTCTGATGAGTACCAGACTGACCGTTTTCGCTTTTACACATGCACGCGTAGATACTAACTAAGATATAAGTTATTATAAACAAAGTTTGCTGTAATGTTGTCAGTCAATTGTCTAGAAAGAGATTTGACGCTGTCTAGCTATTTTTCCCACACAATCTTATTTTTAAGCATCTATCGATAATTCTGGTTTCTTTTCACGACTTAATATAAATCTTGTATCGTGACTAATGGCGCCATCTGCTGCTTAATAAGTGCATCACCATGTGGTTTATTCATCAGAGTTCAGAAGGCCACCCTTTTTTGCCATCAGTCTCTAAAGTACTTGAAAAAATTATTAACCGTAGACTCACTGACTTTTTGGAAACAAAACAACTACTGTCTGGAAAGCAGTACGAGTTCCGTAAAAATAAATCTACCAGTGATGCAGTAATTTCTCTTACAAATGATATAGTCATTGGCCTCGATAATGGTGATAAATGCCTTGCTATATTCTTAGACATAGCCAAGGCATTTGACACGGTGTCAATAGCCAATCTTATTCGAAAATTAGAAATTTTTGGAATACGAGGTTTACCGCTTAAACTACTTAGTAGTTACTTAACGGACAGATATCAGTGTGTTAAAGTAGATAGTTACACTAGTGACTCTTTGCCCGTTAATTATGGAGTACCCCAAGGAAGTATCCTAGGACCTACTCTCTTCCTTGTGTATATTAACAGTCTTTGCAATATAAAGTTACTTAAAGGGCAAGTGTTCTCATTTGCAGATGACACAGCCCTGGTTTTTAAGAGTAAAACATGGGAAGAAACCATGTATTATGCACAGATGGGATTAGATAAAGTTACAAATTGGCTCCATCTTAATTTGCTTAATCTAAACTATAAAAAAACAAAATACGTTACATTTTCAATTTTGCAATCTACACAACCAAATCATATTACACATAATATAACAGCCCACTCATACATATGCTTAAACACTAACTTAACAAAATCGTGTTCTTGTCCTTTGCTTGAGAGGTCAGCTGAAATAAAATACTTGGGAGTTACACTCGATAATCGTCTTTCATTCGTACCTCATATCAATTTAATATCAAATCGTATTCGTAAATTAATTGCTATTTTTAGAAATATGCGCCATGTAGCTAATGCCAAAATTATGAAATTAATCTACACTTCACTCTGTCAGTCTATATTATCTTATTGTATTGAAGTATGGGGGGGAGCGGCGAAAACCAATTTACTGCAACTAGAAAGAGCTCAACGTGCAGTTTTGAAGGTTAGCCTCAGCTTGCCTAGACGTTATCCTACCAATAGTTTATATATTGATACTCAGGTTTTGACAGTGCGACAAATATTTGTTTTGCGGCTGATCCTTTATCAACATAAATTAGTGCGACCCTTAGAGATTGTTCAGGATGATAAGCGTCGCAAAAATATTTTTAGCTGCACGCGTTCTCGTACATCTTTTTCACACCGATTCCTAAGTTGGCTAGGAAAGACGTTATACAATAAAATAAATAAACATCTTCATATTTATAAAATGAACAGATTTACTTGTAAAACTACTGTTACTAATTATTTGCAACGTTTATCGTACGACGAAACAGAAAGTTTACTATCAGACTTAAGATAAATTAATATTTGTTAACTATAAATAAAATTGTATATTATAGAATAAATAAATATTACCCACGAAAACGGCGTACAATCCTATGCAATGCAGTCACTAGCACTCATCCACAGTCACACACACACACACACACCCCGTCACATATATCATAACTATATATCATAACTCAATCAGACACATACATTTCATTTTTTTCTTGTTATTCTTTATTTAGTTACTGTAAGCAACTCACTATTTGTTAGAAAGTAGTACAATAGTTTGTAAAAGAGGGAAGGCAACTGATGCCTATAGTACAGGGTAACCTAGTTTAGGCATCAGTGACTAACTCATCTTATCTGTATCGTTATATTAAGAAATATTGTTTTGATCCATAAATGTTTCAAATAAGTTGTTTACCAATAAAGATTTATTATTATTATTATTATTATTATTATAAGCTTCTACGATGTCAAACTGAACGGTTATAGATATGACAGATGATTATCCCAAAAATCTCATAACTATTCTACAGTAAACATAGTTTAGGCATTATTTCTTATTAGTTGTTACAGTGGAATCACGATAATTGGGAACTGAATGGACCTATATATTTTTATCACATATCATTTATAGAGTCCTCATATTTAACCAGTTTCATAAAGGAACAGGTTAATATGTTATATTTATAGAAGCTCTTAATATGAAACATCGAAATATTTGTAATACGAACCCATACTTTGTTAAGTATATATTATAACTAGCTGAACCTGCGACTTCGTCTGCGTGGAATGTTTTTTGGTAGCATTTTCAATAATTTAGGCAAATTGGTTTTACAAATAAAAAACATACCCGCACTGCCCTTTGAGGGTGGAATTTCCTAAAATTTACTTTTGATAGATTCCATTATTATGTGTATGTATAAAGTTTTACATACCATAAAAGATATAGTTCGTAAATGTGATTTTTTTAAATGTGAAAATTTGAATTTTTGGACTGAAATCTGACAAAATCCGTTCTTATTTGACCTCTATCTGGCAAAAAGAATATTCCTTCCAAATTTCAAGTCTCTACGCCTTATGGTTCGAGAGATGTCGTGATATCGTGAATATCTCTACGTGATCAAATCAGAAATGAGGTTCGAATGCGATTCGTAACAAAACCATAGTCACCGACATAGTTTTACGAATCTCGAAGCTGAAGAGACAATGGTCGGGACAGATAGTCCGAAGAACCGATAGATGTAGGGGCCCAAAGGTGCTAGAGTGGCAACTCCGCGCTGGACAGCTCAGTATAGGCAGACCCCCCACAAAGAGGACCGATAACATAAGGAGAGTCGCCAGTATCTGCTGGCCAGGCGGCCCAAGATTGTGCCTTGTGGGCGCCATTACGTGAGACCTATATCCAGCCGTGGACGTCCATTAGTAGAGACGACTACTCTACTGCACGTTGGCAAGCTCTTAAATACAAACAAGACGAACAAATAAAGTAGGGAAAGAATTAGATTGTTTAGAAACAAGAATGTACTCCTTGAATATAGCTTCTTGTACAGATTCAGGAGGTCGAATCCTGAGCAGGCACCACTGTATTCGCTTTCCAAATCTTACTCCCTTAATTATAGTTTTTAAAATTCATCATTGTCCTTGAGGAATCCTAGGTAGGTTTCCTCAAGGACAATGATGAATTTTCAGGACAATCCAGGAAGCAATTCCAGAATATGTGTACGGACTGGCAATGTACCAGCGTGGAAGGTATGCCTTAAAAACTTTTATTCTAGTGGTTAAGGAAGACTTTTCCAGCAGTAGTACGTTAATAGGTTGCTTCTTACCTTACCTTTAGTAGTCAATAAGATTTTGCCTCATTGGTCTAGTGGTTAGCATGTTCGACTACAGACACGAGGTCCTGGGTTCGAGTCCCAGGCCGGGCCTATTCCAAAAAATCAATATTGAGTTTTCTGTTAAGATTTTCTCAATATTACAATATTTTGTGTGATCCGCCCCCGTCAAGCCGTCGGTACTGCGCCTGATCACTGTCCGCTCGTATCGGATTCCCGTCACAGCGGACTATGAGAGTGAAGGAATAGTGCATTTTTGTACTATGGCTGCCAATCCGCACTGGAGCAGCGTGGGGGGGTCTGTGCTCTAGAAACCCTCGCTCCTCGGAGTGAGGAGGCCTGTGCCCAGCAGTGGGACGTTAATGTGCTGCTACTTACTTTACTTTTACTTAAGATGTTGAACATTAAACATAACGCAGTGTTCAAATAAGTGTCTAAATGTCTCTGTATTTCTAGTGTGTGGTCGTATTGCTATTTAACAATCTCTTTCAGTTATCCCAACGTATAAGATTAAAGAAAGGAGATAGAGGGTAGGGGTGTTCATAAATAAATAGACATACGTAAAATAACATATAATATATACATACATAAACATGCAGAACATACATATAAATATTAAGATATAAATATATATGATACAGTTTAACAATACTTATAAAGAGACATTTCTACTCCATTGGTTGAAATTTATTTGTTAATTTATCGCATGTCGTATTACAGCCGGTCTATAATAGGGAGTAATGTAAAAGGCACAAGATAGAGCAGCCAAAGCCAAAATGTCAACGTCCATGGCTAGCGTCAGCTGTTTCACTTGCATCGTAGTTTCATATAAAACAATATTGTCAGGATATATAAATGAAAGTTGAAATTGTAAATCAAATTTGTATTTCCATTTCGTACTTAAATCTATAACAATATTAAATAAGCTTAATGTATACAATATAATAGATTACTTAGGCGTGGCACTTAACTATGTATTACAAAAATTACGTACCTTAAATATTATCAATAACTCGGCCAGTAAATGCCATCATCACAAAACGAAATTGTTTTAAATATCTAGCCTACGAATTTCTTAACAATTATATACAGGGTTGTAAAGAACGTTGTCCTATTTGCATTAAAGGAAAAAAATATTGGCATAAATGTGATGTGGCTGTGTTATGGACAATGCCATCTGGTGTACGTGAAAACGTTTCGCGACGGGCAATAGTTTATACATAAAATAGCGATCTGATATGGTGCTGCCACACTGCTGTTTAAAAATGTTTATAAACATTAGTAAACATCTTTAAATAAAATTGTTAGTTAACCGTTTGTTATCATTTGTTTGTAAACATATATGAAGACGACAGCTGGATATGCAGAGAGTGCGCGGGCACGTTTAGTCCAAACTGCCAGCTGATGCCATATTTTCAAGCGTTTAAATGTTTGTAAACATTTCAATCATTGTAGGAGTAGTCAAAACATCTTAGAATTTTTAACATAACGTAATTCTAACATATGAAAATGTTTGAAATCATTTTATAACAGCAGCACCATTAGAGTCGTTATTTAGTGTATTCAGTGGTCAGCCCTAACAGATGTTGCTAGATTAAAAACATATACCGAAATCATACATTGAATGTATAGAGTTCCATATCATTAATTTTTAATGCAATTTAAAATTCTCATGTCAAGAAAAAATTGTAATTGAAATAATAGTAAACAAAACAATAATGTATTTATAATAATGACAATACCCTTTATGTCACAAGTGTAAAGTAACAAAAAACAAAGGTATATGTTACACATAACCTAAAAATTGTAAACGTTATAGGTAGGCGACGTGGCGTCGTTTCGCCACGAAATACGTCATATAATGCACTCCTATAAATATGTCAAGTCATAAAAATATAAAATTAGTTCCACTTATTAGGGACTGCCGAAATATATATTTTCCGTTAATTTGCTATAGATGATATTGTTCGATGTGTTATAATTATATAAAAAAGGTGTTATCCGGTACGTGGTAATTTATTTAACATTATCATAGCCTCAATGAGTTCAAACATCTTAAATTATTTACAGTATGAATACACTACAAGCTTCCAATTTCATTCATAAACATAAAATGTCCTTACAACCCCATATATAATGAAGTAAATCTAATTCTACCTACACACATTCTTAGTCGATTGTCTTTTGTGAGCACAATTTTTATTAAAAGAATACAAAAAGGTACTCATTCATGGACGCGATGATTCGTGCATTTTGGCAACATTTTTGGCTCCTTCCCCAAATCAAATTTGACAAGTAATTTTTTTCAATAAACTAAATCGATAATAGTTAATAATGGTTATGAAGTTAAAGATTCGAAGGTCGATAACAATGCTAAATTAACAAAAATATCACAATTCGGGTATATAACTAGGGTGTCGGATTATATTATGTCACTACTTATATAAGACAGTAAATTTAATATATAGTCTACATTTTATAAGGTTCAGTGTTGCCAGTTTAATGAATAAAATTGAAACATTCAATTGGGGTAAATTAATAACTGATAATATGACTGGCAACACTGTAAACTAGGGTTGTACAATTAAGTGGTTAAGTCTGCTAAAACGTTAGCTAACTAATTGATCAGTTTAGTTAACTTAACCGGTTAAATAAATTAGTTTAACTAACAACTAACGATAATTTTTTTCAGTTTATTAAATGATTTCTTATTCACACACAAGTTAAAACATGCCCTTGAATAAAAAATCATATTATAGTTTTAAAATAAAATTGCCGTTTACGCGATAAACCGTTAAACTAGCGAAGTCAAGCACTTAACTATGTAATTAACTGAGCTAACTTTTACAGTCAACTTAACCGACTAAATTGTAAAGCCCTGCTGTAAACTAACTAGCGTAAAAAAGTGTGAAAACAACGTAATTCATTCTATACATTACTAGGAACAATAATCTACTGAGCCAAAAATCGTACGAGACCATAGACAAACATTATTTGATGATTTTGTTAGATGATCATAGAAAATACAATTAGACACTATGGACTAGAGCAAAAATTGTTCAATGAAAATTGTATCTTTATAAAAAATAACATATTTCATTATAAAAATTGTGATTAGTATAATTAGCACGGATTAATATAAGGTGAGCTTAAATTTGAAATATGAATATTATTATATAATAATGAAAAATAACAATTTTTTAATACAAAATAAAATTATCGAGTTCGTGTTAAATATGACGTGTGTTTTAGTTTTATAATGAAATTTAAATAAAGTCCTATTATTAACACACAGGTCGTAGGTATTATATACGACAGTGTACTGTTATCTGTGACAATAAGACTCCGCTAATTTGTATTTTTGCATAATCAAAGTTGCCATACGAAAATAATGGCTGCAGAATTTCTCTGTTATATGTAGACATAAATAATTTTTAATTGGGTTTAATATTTAAAAGTAGATAGTATAATACGTATGGCTTGGAATTTGTATCACAAATAATTTGTAGCTGTTTCTATAAGTGATCTTGCTTTTTTCTATTTGTAATACAGACTAAATAAACTATAAAGTTTATTTAGTCTGTATTACAATGATGCTTTTGTGTCGTTGATTAAATAAATATTAATAATTTCAGTTATAATCAAAATATAAAATATGTGTGATTTTTGAAGGTTGTTATTAAATTTATAAAAATAGTTAATTATAATGTCTCTTAGTGAAATTACTGACATTTGAATTGACTCAATAATGCAAATATTCTGACTTATTTTATTTAGTGTTGTTAAGAAATAGTTCAAAAGTGAGAATTGGAACGTAAATGCATTTATTCTAGATCTATTGTAAAAGGTGCAATGAATATCAATTCGTGGCAGATATACGAAAGACAATTTAGAATTCCTTGTATTAATTATAAGCGGAAGACCAACGTGAGTAAGCAGATTCAAAACATTGCAGATTGACAGATGTTACTACTGAAGAAAAAAAAAATCATCCTAGTCTTATACATAGATGGAAATGTCGGTAAATGATTATTAAAAAAATTGCCAACATACTTAATATTTAATCACACTTAAATAAACAACGGTACAATGTGAACGATCGATTGCCATTCAGACAGCCATTCCCAATTTGAACACTGATTATTTTTTTTTCTATGAAACTATCATTGTTAGCCTTTGCCTTCGTTAGGTATAGATATACACACTGTGGCAGGTCTTTGTCTATCTGTGCATCCACTATTATCATTTGCAGAGGAAGTGCTTGTTCGAGTTATTTCGTCTGTGGTAGTAAGCTTGCATTCAACTACACGGTAATTGTAGGCCGGTGTACTGCAGTCGAAATCTGATTGCTGGGGCACGGAGTTTGGAATATTCTCGATTTTCGACTCGTCTTTGAATTGATGATAACTGAAAAAAACGAGTGCGTTTTAGCCGACGATTATATATGTATATATTTGTTCATGTGTGTATAATATATAACAACTGCCTCATTGGTTTAGTGGTTAGCATGTTCGACTACATACATGAGGTCCTGGGTTCGAGTCCCGGGTCGGGCCAATTCAAAAATCAATATTGAGTTTTCTATTAAGATTTTCTCAATATTTGCCCAAAGTTAGGAAGTTGGTGGTGTGATCCACACCCGTGCCTCGGAGAGCACGTTAAGCCATCTGTCCTGCGCCTGATCTCTCTTCAGTCGTGTCGGATTCCCGTCATATTGGACTGCGAGAGTGAAGGAATAGAGAGTGAACTTGTGTACTATGCTCTAAAAACCATCTCTCATGCGAGTCAGGAGGCCTGTGCCCAGCAGTGGGTCGTTAATGGGCTGCTACTTACCTTACCTTACCTTTTAAATATATACATATTATATTCCGTGCATTGGTCTCGCTCGCGTCTGCAGTATGCTACAGATAATGGGCCTGCATTGTAATATGCCAAATTGGCTGTGAGAGAAATAGAGACAGAAAATATATGCGCACCTCTGTCTCTTGTCCCTATAGTAATATATGACACGTTAATCTCTCTCTTTCTTTCTCCACTAATTTATATCTGTCTCTTAACTTCCTCCACGTTATGCATTCACCAAGTTACTCCCCAGGTCAAACGTGCTTAAAGAAGTTTTACTTCAAAAAACCCAGTCGTTATATACGAATTGTTATGATAAAAGTACAATTAAATAGTATTTTTCTCCTTTCTTTACCTACAATAAATCCTGTTTAAAAACTCTCTTATATCAAAGGGTTACTGATAGGTATTTTCTTTTAGAGATAAGAAGTTCTGCGTATGAAATTGTTATTTTTCCCCTATTAATAAACAAAAATGATTATCGGTTTCTCACTTTGACAATTTGGTTAGAATAATTTGACATGTCCATAAGATTCTTAATATGGCTACATGTTACCGTTAACATTTCATACACCTTATCTTAGTTATTTTTGGATTATTTAGTACACTTTTTGTATTTATAACATATTTGGGATAGATTTTAAAAAAGATACGATTCATTAAATGTAGCCTGTGTCTTATTAAGAATTTTTTTAATACTATTTAGTTCTAAAGCAATAATATAATTTAAAAGAGAATACACTTTCATAATAAATATTTTAAGTAAGTAAAGTAAGTAGCAGCCCATTAACGTCCCACTGCTGGGCGCAGGCCTCCTCACTCCAAGGAGCGAAGGTTTTCAGAGCATAGACCCAGCACGCTGCTCCACTGCGGATTAGCAGGCATAGTACACAACAAATGTACTCTCTATTCCTTCACTCCCATAGTCCGATGTAACGGGAATCCGACACGACCGGAGAGAGATCAGGCGCAGGACCGACGGCTTAACGTGCTCTCCGAGGCACGGGGGTGGATCACACCGCCAACTTCCCAACGTCGGGCAAATATTGAGAAAATCTTAATAGAAAACTCAATATTGGTTTTTTTTAATTGGCCCGACCCGGGACTCGAACCCAGGACCTCATGTCTGTAGTCGAACATGCTAACCACTAGACCAATGAGGCAGTTTGAAATATTTTAAACTACAAATAATTATTTTATCGTAAATCTGTATGTGTTGCTAAATTTGTACAAATATATTAGGTGTGTCATTAGCATTTTGAGGTTATGTACAGTACAAACATGACAGCTGTCGTGGCTGTCAATTAAAGCAGTTTTGGGTACAAGTTTTTGGAGCAGGCCTCATAAAACTATAAATTACATATAATTGACGTAAATATTCCTTTAAGGTTTTGGAAATAGGATGTCTGACATAAATATTCTGCAAAATATTTTCTTAAAGTCACGACAATTGGTAAAGGCAAACGATGTAAGACGAGGCAATCTTTATCTGTGGCAACATAATTGATTACTACATAAACTAGACATTGTTCTGTACACGTAATCCTGATTTTTTTTATTCCTATAGTTTTAGTCCTTCAGAAGTATAATTAAAGGTTCACATAAAAACTTTTATCGCCTATTTATATTTGGATATTTGTATATTTTCGTATACGTTTACGTAAGGTCATCTATTTTGCCTTAACCAAACAGATTTTCACATTTATAATAATATATAATAGTTACCTCATTGGTGGGGGTGTGGGTGATCGAGATAGGGGAAAGCTGGCTACTTCTCTAGAAATGGCCAACGATTTGATTGACCCGAAAGTCTGTTCAGGGCTTAACGGCGCTCCGAGAACTGACGCCATTCCTCTGAAAACGATACGTTACAATAAGCTAATTAGTCTGTGCAAATATGAATAATGGTTAATTGCTCTGTTAAGGGCTGTCACAAGAAAACAAAAGAAGATGGGGTATAATGAAGTACTTATATTATTGATGTACGAAAACTTATATGTGAGTTATGTTTAATAAATAGCTTTTTTTGCATTTGTTTTAATTTTGCCCATTTTACAGTCCTTTTCCATATAGTGTGCGGCAAACCTTAGTTTGTACGTGTAGTAATTTGTCTCATCCTATATTGTACATTCAGAATTAAGCTTTATTTCAATTATTGTTTCAATTATTTAAAGTTATTGTTATAAAATTTTAAAAAATGTAGGAAAAAGTTTTGTTGCATATCATATAGATATTTTCCAGTAGTAACGATATATGTATCATAAAAAATTTCGATATGTATTCCAAAGTATAGGAATTTCAACATCCGTCAAACTTAAGATTATTTTTGTTTCATAAATATCTTTTAAAGTGAAATTTTTTTCCATTAAAAAGTACACGTCAGAGCAGCCAAGGAATCGTGATTTCATAAAACCACATAATTTTTGATTGTTTAGCTTTGAAACTTTCAACTTTTAATAAATACTTATATGTTTTTATAGCGTTAATGTACATTTAATAAGAAAATAAAGAATAGGTGTTACAATGATATATATATATCTACTTTATAATTAAGTGTTATATGATACTTACACAACAGAATCGCTAGGAACTAAGAAAGGTAAAGGAGGCGGACATGGCGCATCAGCTCGTGCTGGTGACGCTGGTTCCGTTGAACGTGGACAACGTGGTGCTTCCCCTTCTTCAACCATACCCAACCATCCACGTAACCAGCGCCATAAACCACCGGGACTACCTGCAATTTTAATAATACTTTCAATAAATATACACAACTAGTGATTTGAAAGGTGTTTTATGTTTTAGTCTAACTAACGAGAAAAAATTAACGAGAAATAAACAAGTTAGTTCGTACAATTATAACTGAAATTAAATCCATGTATGTACCACCACAGATCATATATTCTCGTACATATACAAACTGTTTCTTTTTCTCTGTCGTACATAAAAATGTATCTAATGAAATTTTATCTAGAAAAGGTTAATAAACCAATTTCAACACAGAATTTTAACATTCATATCGTGCCTCTGTATGCCATATCGGGCAGAGGCGGTCACAATCACAATATGCGGTCAATGTATCGCACCATTTTTTGTGTGTTAACCTCATAAGATCCCACAAGCGATAGCTGCTAATAAAACGTTGATATACTCACGGGAATATTTCCTAGTATTTTGTGGGCTTAGTGGATAGAAATCGCCGTGTATAGGGCAATGGAAAGCGAGCCTACGTTGTCGCCGTTGTGCGGCGCGCATCAGCATACATAAGACTATACCTGTAAAAACAATGAAAATTAATTGTTAAAATATAATTTATTAAATGAAATCTATTATACTAAAATGGAAATGTAAAAATGTAGGAAAACTGTTACATAGATATTGTAACATACGGAATGTTGTGGTATAAAGATGTGGTGACTAAAATTAAGACAGGTATGTTTAGATGGTTTGATCACGTAGAGAGAATGATTGAAAGGAGACTGACAAAAAGGATCTATGAGTCAAGAGTGAATGGGAAATATCCTGGACCAAGAGTACTCTAACCCGAGAAACTTGTGTGAAAGGTTTAATAAAAAGAAGCGACGGAGATATGCAAGGATTTTTTTTATTGCTGACAGATTAGCGCTTGACTGTGATCTCACCTGATGGTAAGTAATGATACAGTCTAAGATGGAAGCGCGCTAATCAGTTAAGAGGTGATCGGTTTCTACACAGCATCGTACCGGAACACAAATCTCTTTGTTTGGCAGTGCGTTATTGCTGGTAGGTTGGTAACCAGCCACGGCCGAAGCCTCTCACCAGTCTAGACTCAGACAAATTAGAAAATACAATTTCCTAAATTCGTACAATTTCCTACCGGGGATCGAACCCGGGACCTCCGCTAGCAAAGCGAATACTCGCACCACTGCGCCAGCGAGGATCGTGGCATGTGGAAGGACGTGGTCTCAGCCTACCCCTATGGGAATGAGGCTGATGTTATATATGTATGTATATTGAATATAAAACAAAGTCAAAGTTAGTATTTGTGTTGTTATAAGTAGGATGATAGCTAGTGTTTATATTTTCGTTTGTAATGAATTAATTTGCTACAAAAAATACTTGAGCGTATTTGACGTGATTTGCACACTGTGATAACTTTTACTCAAATGTACTTTGTTTACGCAATTTGTATTTATTTTTTTGTAGAAATGTGACATTTATTAGTAGTCCTTAATACATGAATAAGACGTTATAATATAATAAATCGATAAATGCCGGCTGCACGCACTAAATGTCACGTTTCGAACAAGCGATAGAGAGGCGCGCTCGGCCTAAGCATTTCGCTTGGGACGCATCTCTCGCATTTTCTTCCTCTCCATCGGCAGATGAGTTCGATTAGAAGATATACAGCATTACACAATCTTCAATTCAATTCAATTCCCAAAACTATGTCATTTTCTTCAATGTTTGTTTACGACGTTATCACGTAAACTTATCGTCCGTAAACCGACTTTACAATTAATTGTTTTGTGATTGTCTCTAGTGCTGTTTTTCGTTACTAGTAAAATATAAATACAAAATATTATAATTTTGGAGTATTTTTCATTGTTTTTTGTACAAAATCTTTGCTTAACGGCGAAACTTAGGCTACAATCACTTATGGGTTGTTCTTCTTGAAGTTGTAAAAAAAGTTATATATACGCAAAAGGGCAACTAAAAATGTGAGAAAAAAACCAAGCTTTAACGAAATCGATTCATTAATTCTTTTATTATTTAAAAAAACAAAAAGTTAAAGCAAAATCAAGCCAAGCGCCGGCATATGAGTTTTTCAGGGAACGAAACAACTAAAATTTTACTACTCGTATGTTACGACAATTACTTAAATAAATTTTGATACACTAGTTAATTCATTAATATTTTCTTATAGAATTCGGTGATATAGATAATTCCGAGCTCAACGAAGAGCTTTTCGAAGGAATCAATATATACATTGTGCTGGCCTTGTTTCGCATTGAAGTCAAAGATGGGGTTCGTGACAGCCATTTGCATTTAAGGCTTCGTAGTACCTTGTTAACTGATACGGATACCTATCAAGGTATACCCAAAGATTTGCAAGTTAAATACCTTTGACTCATGGCTTTATATGACCTTTACTAGTGCATTATAACAAAGGAACAAGAGTTAAGCTAGCTTCGGCTTCATGTGATAATTCTTGTATGTTCGGTATTTCTTGTTTCTGTGAGAAAGTAGGGAACAAAGGTAGCTAATATAAATAAGTCATTGACAAAAAACGAGCTACCTTTTTAAAGTTAATCTTCGTGACAATAGTGACAAAATAATGTATTATCCCATACATTACGAGTATTTCAATAATCAAATATAATGATGAAATTAAAAACGAACTCAAAACTAAGTTAGATAGAATAAATGATATTAATCATCGAAAGTCACTTATAAGTAATGCTATCTTAATAAATACCAATGTTTTTGAAGTGAAACGTTTTATGCACGCTTAACTTGGAGAGTAAATTGATGGTGCGTGACAAGAGCGTTTCGAAAATGTGGTTAGGCAAGACGAACGGATAGAGAGGGAGATATAAGTTAGTAGAGATTGAAAGAGAAAGATGCGTTTTAATTAAGTCGTGTGGTCTAAAGCACACTCGTTTTTAGTTATATATGAGTCTATGTCACCTCTTGAGTTACAATATCAAATATTTCTCTAAAGCAAGAGCTGCTGGATTGGTTTAGTTAATTTTGGTATAAAAGGTGAGTAAATATGAAAAAAAAAATGCTTGGAATATAAACAACAACATCGCATTCCCTTACAAACGATTCCTACTTCTCAATTGTTTTTTAAAGTTAAACTTTGACGGTCTCGCTGGCGCATGGATGGATTCCCAGTAGGACGATTTAGAAGATTGTATTTTCTAATTTGTCTGAGTCTGGTCTGGTGGGAGGCTTCGACCTTGGCTAATTACCACCCTACCAGCAAAGACGTACCGCCAAAACAAAAAGATTTGTGTTCCGGTACGACGCTGGGTAGAAACCGTAAAGGATCGAATCGCGTCGTATCCAGATTAGCGAGCTTCCATCTTAGACTGTATCATGACTTACCAACAGGTGAGATCACAGTCAAGCACTAAACTGTCAGCAATAAAAAAAGTATGATGTTCTGTCGTTCTGATCGCATTAAATTTAGAAAAATATTTTTATTTTTGTATTTAATCGTGTTTGACATTTGACATTGAAATTGACATTTCATCATTTCTGAGCGCAGCTATAATATTTGACGGACTTTAGCGGGAATCTGGGCGTAAATGTCGCGTTGTTTGATTACGAATTGTTGTTCCAGTTAATTTTTGACCACATTCAGCCATTTATTTATTGATTCCGACTGAAAACAACGGGAATATTAAAGTAAAATCGCTTCCCAATTAAGCAAGTTTTAATACGAATCACTTTTGTATCCACTGGTAGTCCTTAAATAAAATAAAATAAAGATTCCAGGTAACTAAATTTTTACTGATTTAGGCATTGTTATTGTAAAAAAAAAGGGAAATAAAACAGGACTGACCAGCTAACGTCATAAGAGCACCGGCGACGATGCACACGGGGCCGAGAACGCGTGAGTTTCCGGTGAAGGCGATCCTCGCCGCATAGTGGTCAGGCTCCTCGTTCTCACCGCAACCTCGGTACGACGCCGCTGGAAAATAATACAAAAACAATATTACATTACATTCAAGTTTAAACAAGCTAAGTAAATAAAACTTGACGTCTACTTCAAGCATAGTAACGCAAGCTGTCGTCGCCTCGATTACGTAAAAATCCCTTACAAGACATCTTATTGTAATGCTAGGGATTCTTACCAATTTAGTGACCCAATAGAAAAAAGAAGATTCCTATAGGTAGATAACACACCACAAGAAATATTGCCGTCGACACGGCCCAACACATGCTCGAAGCGTAACCAGCAGCCCACCGTCATTAGAATGACGGTGAGCAACAAGAGAGCAAGGTGTACGACAGTCTCCTTCTGCGAGAATGTGATGACGTGGAAGGATTTGGGAAAACGGTTGAGGTAGGTGTTACCGCTTCGACCGATCGCAGAAGAAGACTGGGAAGGAAACGAGCGGCTCACGATCGCCGTCTTGCTTGACCTTTGGGTAACGAATCCGAGATCCGTTTCCCAATAAGGAGAGATTCCGCGAGGTTGTTGGTGGATTGCTAGGTATTCCAGACAAATCACCTTGGGAATAAGTTATTGCCTATTTAGTCCGAATTGCTACTAAACAGGCACATCGTTGGAGGGGTTACGATTGTCTGTCAATCCAGTTCTCGTGACTCCGACACCGAGTGATGTAGGAGCACCGCTGGGTGTTTCAGGTATCCACGAGGGTTTCCCATCGTTAAAAGAAAAGGTAAATAATTGTCGTCTTATTCATATAGAGATAATGTGCTTTTAACTGTCCCTTAAAATTTGGCAAGGATTTAACTTCCCTTATAGATAGCGGCAAGTTGTTCCACAAATTTATTTCACGAACAGAAATAGATTGATCATAAAATTTTGAGACATGGGCAAAATTATCTTTTAGGTAAGGGTACGCAGTGCAGGTGTGTTCCGGTATCATGTTGTGTAAAAACCATAAGAGGTAAATTGCCTCATACCAGATTAGCGCACTTCCATATTAGACTGTATCATCAATTACCATCTACACACATCACAGTCTAGCGCTAACCTGACAGCGATGTAAGAAAGATTTAATTGATTTACCTTCCCATAATAAAACAAAATTAAAATGAAATATTCGGTGGTAACGACGTAAGAAAATTGTTGCTGTAATAAATAATAGATTTAGGCCGATCGCGCCCCTCTATCGCTTGTTCCGAGCTCTCGCTTGAGCACTTTTGTGTGTGAAGTCGGCAACCAAAAACGTTAATAAACGCTTAAATTGTTAAAATATGAATATTAAACAAACTGATCTAAAGAAACAAATTGATTTTCCATTAAATTTTAATAGCTATAAAATATTTCATCTCCTTTGAAAAAAGCAACCACTAATGGTGAGATGAAATAAATTGACCTAGATTGTACAGTATAATAATTATAGGCTTTTAAATTAAAAAATATAATAATATTTCGAATGCTTTCAGCTTTGGCTTTATAAATAAAGCTTTTACACATTGAAACGCTTTTGGTTTTAAAATCTTCAATTTTCGTTTGTTGACCTTTAACATTTATTTATTCAAATGAAATTAAAGCTAGTAAAAGTATGAAGTGAAAAGTTTCTCAGATGCAATAGGCACTTTATTTAGTACGATAAGGTTCACTTTAAGCTTTAACTACGTATTTTTAAATGTTCGGAAAGTAAACAAGCGTGCGGTTTGTATGGATGTTTATTTCGTACTAAAACCATCATTCATATTAACGTATAAGTATTATAAGTATTGGACACACTTTATTTCGTGAATTGAATGAAACTGAGCCGTCACATTCGGATTTGTAATGCTCTCGTCGACTAAGAGAGTAATATTTTAATTCTTTATGTAATTAAACTATTTATTCTCCGAGTGATTCTTGATGCCGTGGTTATATGGGTTATACGGGAACATTTCGACGGCCTCGCCGGCGCAGTGGTGCGAGTATTCGCTTTGCTAGCGGAGGTCCCGGGTTCGATCCCCGGTAGGACGAATTTAGGAAATTGTATTTTCTAATTTGTCTGAGTCTGGACTGGTGGGAGGCTTCGGCCGTGGCTAGTTACCACCCTACCAGCAAAAACGTACCGCCAAACAAAGAGATTTGTGTTCCGGTACGATGCTGTGTAGAAACCGTAAGGGGTATATCGCCTCTTAACAGATTAGCGCGCTTCCATCTTAGACTGTATCATCACTTATCATCAATTGAGATCACAGTCAGGCAATTCAAATCAATCGGGAGAAAACTTTTGAAGACCTCGCAGCAAAAGATAATTTTTGAAAGTATGGAAAACCCGTTCTTAATGATCGTTTGCATTGCAAAATAATATGGGCGTCCTATTTCAAGTCCATTGAGCAAATAGCTTTGGCTCTTAGAGCAAACAATCTATATAAGTTGATAAATGAGATTAACCTACTATATTTCCCGAGTTTATCTCCTATTTTTTAATAGTTATTCTATTATTCAGGACAGAGGTCCAACAAATTATATATTATTAAAAAGGTTGCAGTCGCACCTAAGTTATAAATAATACGACTTTGTTTTATTTATATTGTAAATATGTAAGGTAAGTAAGGTAAGCTTCGCATGTAAGGTAAGCTTCGCCTGGGAGAAATTTTCATTTCTGTCGTGTGATCTTAAGCACATGACAATATTGTTTTTACTTTACTAACGCGGTATGATAGGAAACATATTAACGTCACATTGTTAAGTATTGATATAAGGGGTACATTCTAAGATATATAACTGCCTCATTGGTCTAGTGGTTAGCATGTTGGACTACAGACATGAGCTCCTGGGTTCCAGTCACGGGTCGGGTCAATTCAAAAATCAATATTGAGTTTTCTATTAAGATTTTCTCAATATTTGCCCGAAGCTGGGAAGTTGGCGGTGTGATCCACCCCCGTGCCTCGGAGAGCACGTTAAGCCGTCGGTCCTGCGCCTGATCTCTCCGGTCGTGTCGGATTCCCGTCACATCGGACTATGAGAGTGAAGGAATAGAGAGTACACTTGTTGTGTACTACGCCTGCCAATCCGCAGTGGAGCAGCGTGGTGGGTCTATGCTCTAAAAACCCTCTCTCATATGAGCGAGGAGGCCTGTACCCAGCAGTGGGACGTTAATGGGCTGCTACTTACTATAAGATATAAGGGTTTTGGGAGCTAAAATTAACCACGAATCTCCCATATCGATTGGCGACAGATGCCATGCCATGATACTTTTTTGTTCGGGGTGCGTAAATGCATTTCTCAGCGATAAAATAAAAAAGGCTACGTATACTCCTATATGAAAGCCAGAAGATGTCGCAAAGAGCTAGACTGCCTGTGCATGGAGAAGTGTTGGCGCTAATGTATGGAAGTGAAAGTTGGGTATGGTAGAAGATGTATAGAAGTAAAATAAATGCGGCAGCGATTAGAGTATTTATGTAGTTTGTCTAGGTATTCTTTCATACGTAGTAACTTACCGGTAAGAACACACCCGACGAGCATGAATAGAAACCCAAATATTGGGAGCACTATTTGGCAATTCGCTGCAACCACCACACCGGCGACAGCCAGACCTCCCTCAACTTTCTCCACTCGAAGTCGAGATATGGCTGGTGGGCATCTTGGCTTTCCCACTGGGGCACGGACCAGTGGCTCACCAGGGGGTGATGTCGTCCTGCAAGAGAGAATAATAATTACTAGTGGGCATTCAGGGGTCGAAATTCGACCATAAATAATGTTGATTATAGTATATAATCACAGATTTCGGCAAGGCTCATTGTTATTTTGTCTATTTTTTTGCAAGTAAAATGTATGAAAATTAAAAAAATATCTTTTTAAATTTTTTTTTATTGAAACAATAAACCAAGCGAATACTTTAATTCATAATGTACTTGTGTTAAGCATGGGAGTTATTGATATTTTTCAATAATTGTAACTCTAGCGTTATTATAGGTCCAATGACTGATTGTTTATCACTTTATGTGTTCTGCAAAGTATATTTTTCCGTATCCTACATATTAGGGATGAGGTATTTATATCATGGATTAAGTATATAGAGATATACTAAATTTATGATAGACACAACCCATGAAGATCGTAATAACTTAATAGATTAGAATGTCAAACTGAAGACGAGACTTAATGGTTTAATACTTTGCTTTTCCCATTATTTCTAGTTATGATAGTGTTGTATTATGAAAACATACTTATATATAATACTCGCTCATTCCACAGTCAAAATATGGACAGTAACGTAATAACCATCACTGAAGTTATTTTCGTTACTTGTTATTTCATCAGTAAAGTAGCAAATAAGATATGTTAGTAATCCCATGCTTATCGAGTGTACGCTTATACGAGATATGCTTGTGTGTATTTTATTGATTTAATGTATTTTATATGCATAATTAAAATTCTGCACTCCTTCTGTACATAAACTATAAGTGTGGGAAATTTCATATTAATCCGTCTGCGCATTTTTTGTAAAAAAACGTGTATGAAATTTTTGCTTCACGTTTTATATAGATTGTCTAATCAATGATCTACCCACCGAATGCTTTTAAGTAAATAGTTTTTTTTTTAACAGGTACCTCTTCTAATTTGCCTAAGTTTTATTGGATGACTTCGCTCGTAACTAGTTGCCACCTTACCAACAAAAATAAACAGCCATGCAATTTTAGTTTCGATACAATGCTGTGTAGAAACCATAAGAGGTTAATTACTTATTACCAGATTAGAAAGCTTTTATGTTAGACTGTATCGTATTAGATCGAGATTACAGTCATGGATCAGTTATAAAAAAATATTGCTGTACGTATGTGTCTGAAATCCTTTTAAACAGTTTGACCGTGTGTTTGTTTTCAGGTGGAATGAAGGATGATTTAAATTTATTGGGGAGATTAAAGTTGCATATATTTCTTATGAGTAGAGCAAATAAAATGTATCTATAAAGTGTGAGTTTTTTATTCTTCAGAAACGAATATAATCTCACTTTTACAACTATTTTTTTTATCTGTTGCGCCGCGGTGTGATTCATCTAGATGACTTTTGAAAGATTAGAAAAAACGTCTATTTAACAGATTAAACAATAACTAATTAACAGATTTATCGATAATCACGCCCTTTCCTGTCGGTTATAAAATAATAATAGTCAGAATTGAGATCTACAAAGAGTTTAGACTTGGAACAAACATTCTTTTCTAATTAGTCAGTATTCGAACCAAGACTTTCTGCTAGCTAGGAAACTAATGCCNTGTTGCGCCGCGGTGTGATTCATCTAGATGACTTTTGAAAGATTAGAAAAAACGTCTATTTAACAGATTAAACAATAACTAATTAACAGATTTATCGATATTCACGCCCTTTCCTGTCGGTTATAAAATAATAATAGTCAGAATTGAGATCTACAAAGAGTTTAGACTTGGATCAAACATTCTTTTCTAATTAGTCAGTATTCGAACCCAGACTTTCTGCTAGCTAGGAAACTAATGCCAACGCTTATGTTAAAAATTTATATAAATGCCAATGTGGTTTGAGTGAATCTTCAATTATTCTATTCGACATCACATAACAATAACATATTATGTTCATTGTTCGCCGGAAGTTGCATAAAACACGGACGCACAATGGCTGTGACGTTTGGACTTGCGAAATAAAATTTCAGAGAAACGCGGAAACGTCAATGATCTAAAATAATATTTATATCATCACTAGCATTTCGGTAAATGGGAAATATGGGAAAATATCTAATTATCGGATATCTACAATAGGAAAGGAGTCCCTTTATTAAATTTCAGATTAATCGCCAAAAAGTTTTCAATTGATCATTGTGCGATAGAAATTAATAGTTTTTAATGTATTTCCCCCCTTCTGTATGCATGTTAGGGGCAGAGTTGGACACTTTTATAGTCTACAACGGACAAATGTAGAAACAATTTACCAGTATAAAGTATTTCTATCCAGTTTTAAAACATCACAATAGGAAGTACAGATTACTTATATTCCCACAGAATCGAGACCCTTTCACAAGGCCCTTTTAGCAAAAGTCCTCGTGTCTAACAAAGCCATAATATCTTAACTCGCATATTAAAGTAATGAATAACACGCGCTTTTTGTTTATAAAATCACAGCTCCCTTTAAGGGCAAACTAACATACCATAAATATTGTCTACACATTTTTCCCATATGTGTCACTGAAGACAAATGTTATTGTATCGTAAATTATAGTCTTTTCCTTCGGTTTATGACAGAAGAATATTTGTAACAATGAGATCCAATCAAAAAATCTTTATTCAAGTAGGGTTTTACAGCACTTTGGAATCGAGAAATATAGTAATTTTGCCAAACCCTTTCAATATATAATGATCGTGTTAGAGAAGGATTTCAGACCATTCAGAACTTTTAAAATTTGTGGGGTTTTCTTCCGATCTTCTAACAAGAACTCAAAACGAAATCAATCGGGCTTCACCTTTATTAAAATAATTACAATATCAGTAAAATTTGATTTATTTAAGTTAGAGCGATTCATTCGCTCTTAATTTTTTTTATTGCCTTAATTCTTCAAATAATATTTCTTATCCTATTTCAAATGGAAGTCCATTAGAAATAGGATAAGAAATATAAG
Source organism: Elymnias hypermnestra (assembly GCA_015832385.1). Lineage (NCBI taxonomy): Eukaryota > Metazoa > Arthropoda > Insecta > Lepidoptera > Nymphalidae > Elymnias > Elymnias hypermnestra. Next base: position 6,876,069 of record JACTOM010000063.1, on the reverse strand, counting down.
TATAATGTTAAATAAAGTTTAATAGGCCTTATTAAGGACAGATAGCGCCGGTGTAAGTTGGAGGAAGTGAAGGGCATCTTACACTTTTATTCTTTGTACGTTGAGGCCTAGTTTCGTTCTAATGTTGGAGGGAGGCCTCACTTTTAGGAGAGAGGATTTTTACGACACAAATCCATTACGATGCTCCACTGTCGGTTGGCAGGCTAGATATATCTCTGAATTACTCCCGAAATAGGAAGGTTTCCTCACAATGTTGGCCTGCATCAAAAAGCACAACGATTAACTTTATTTAGACTACAATTAGCAGGAGCAGCGTGTTGGGTCTATGCTCTTAAAGCTCTTTCTCCCATGAGTGAGGAGGCCTGTGCCTAGCAGTGGGACTTTAATAGGGTGCTAGATATCTTTATTCTACAGAAAGAACTTAATGCCTGCTCAGATTTTGAACTCGTGACTTTACTTTTAAAAAGAATTCACGCCTCAACCCATTGGGTCATCAGAGTTCATTTACGATAAGTTCTAATGAGTATGTACTACAAATTGACTTTAATTGAATACAAAGGATTTCGTTTATTTTTCTTTTATTTTGGAAATAGATTTTGTATACGAAACTCATAGGATCTGAGTTCTAAAGCATGAATGGAATAACATAAGCTTTGAAACTTTTGCTCAATACTAACTATAAACCAATAGTTTGCCCTTGAGGGTTTGTATTAGAGCTATCAGCTGGTTATTTTCGTTTGTTCTCAAATTGTTTGCTTAGAATTGGAACTTTTATTAGTTAGGTTTATTTCTACAGATGCCGGCAACTGATTTATTGTTGGGTTTAATGGCCACTGTTTATTTTCTATAATTGATATTTTGAATACTCTATCTATTGTAACGGGACATCTTTTTATCCGTAATTCCTGTGCCGCTGAATATGGGCCTAGTAAGAAGACTCAGAGTCATTCAACGGGCAATGGAGAGGGATATGCTCGGGGTTTCCCTACGTGATCAAATAAGAAATGAAGAGTTCCGTAGGAGAACTAAAAGCAACGACGTATCCTACCGAACTGCAAAGCTGAAGTGGGAATGGCCAGGGCACATAGTTCGCAGAACCGATGGACGTTGGGGCCCAAAGGTGCTAGAGTGGCGGCCTCACGACGATACAAGCGGCGCAAGATCGGGCCCATTGGAATTCATTAAGAGAGACATTTGTCCAGCAGTGGACGTCCATCGGTTGGGACGACGATGACGACGACGATCTGGCTGAGAGGGAGATGTGTTATTGAAGATAGGAAGAGAGAGGGCGTTATATATTAGGTTGTAGCACGCGTGATATTGTAAAACAGCGAGTTGCAATGCCATATTTTCCTCCCGTGGTGTTTATACAATTTTTACCAGGCCAGGATCAAAAGTTCGATAGATATTTAAATAATAAAGTGCACATAATCCGTTTACTAGGCAATAAGTTTATTTACTTATTTATTTTTGCCAACTTTTAAAAACATAAACCAAAAACCTTAATAAATATGCATGTGCAATCAAAAACATAAGAACTCTGTAAAATTTAATAAAATATTTGGAATTAAATAAAATAAAAGTAGTTTTTATGAATCGGAAGAAGGATTAAGCAAAGATGACACAGCAAAATAAAAATTGAATTATGCGTAATAATTCATTCATTGATATTGTCGAGAGGCAATGTGGGACTTTCGTCCTTCAAAAAAGAACAGAAATACGAAGATACAGGTATCGATATTAGACTTAAGGATATGTAACGAAAGGCGGTCAAATTTAAATAACAAAATTCAATCGAAACTAGCTAATATCCAAATTAATAAACAAAATTGATACTTTGGATAAGAGACTGTCCCAGTCACAACCTGCGAAATGGTCTCTGTACACCTACTTTTCTTGTGAAGTATTTCCAAAGAGATATTATTCCATACGAAGACATACGTGGCTATTATTAATAAACTTTCTGAAATATAATATGAGTAAACAAAGAATGGCGTGATATTGAGAAAGCAATTTCCTCACGCTGCTATGAGGAAACTGTCACGACACATTTATAAGTATTTACTAATTCATTCTATTGTTTTCTGAAATATAATATTTCCTTGAGTTATGTGCAAACGTCTTGTGTTATTTTATATTATATTAATATTAAGGAGAACAAGTAAATTAATAAGTTAGATGAGATAAACAGCAGTTGTCTAAGTGAGGACCTGTGAGAGGCTTTGGCTGCGGAAAGGTACCAAATCATAAGCAGGGCACCAACCAAAAAAATGTATTCTTATACGATGATGGAAATTTTTATTATTTTGACGATAATTACGTCGTTTATGTTGTGACCACACTAAACTATTGACACAAAAAACGTATCTCTATTGTGATAAATACATTTTAAACAAGCATCTGGTGAGATCACAGTCAAACGCTAAACTGTATGCACTAAAATTAAGTTACTTTCATAGTAAAATAAACTTAGATATATAGATTATACGTTAATGCTCCAAGCTTCGCTAGCACTTCCTTCAGACAATCTTTAGGTGAAAGGAAACTAATATGGGATATGGTAGGTAGTTAGTTATAAACTTTGAAACTATATAACCTATTTGGCCTAAAAAGCAATAATGCGAAGATAGTTAACCACTAAACTCAATCACAAAATCTTCATAACTATTTGTGATTAACTTGAAATTTAGTAACGAGACTCCTTTGTATGTTTTCCAACATTTTCACGTGATCTGTGACCATTGAAACAAAATTACGCATAAGTGCTCTTTTCGCGACGCAGACACTCACAAAGTACAGATTTCAGTACCGACAGGCAGTAGAGTGGGGATATAACATAGCACAGATAACCTTTATGTCTTTTGTATATAAAATACTTCGGAGAAAAAGCATAGATTCCCGCCGTAATCGTCATTAATGGGGTCCATAATTCCAAAGTGTAGGCGTCTGTGGGAAATGTTGTTACAATCAAACTTAATGTTTCCGATATCAATTTTCACAAACACAAATAACAATAGGTAGGAACGCCCGACAGCAACAATATGCGACCGCCCTGGCAGACCGTTACTCGTGAACTGTCGAGAACCTGCCTGTGACTCATTGACTCTGTCCAACGCCGATAGATGTCGCCGGAATTCCGGAAACTATTTTATTCCGACTAATATATATGTGTATATTTCTTCTGAATGTATGACTGCCTGTATTTTTTTTACACGACTACACCGATTTTCTTATTTAATTTCACAATTTGATCTGATAAATAAAAGATTCTTCGACATTTCTATAATAGCGAGAACTACGCGGGTGGTAGTATATTTAAAATAAAATAATGTATAATATATTTAAAGTAAAATAATATTTCAAAAAAAGGATATGGTTCTTCGTTTGAGTTTTCCTATTTTCCTATTTTTATATAGTCCTATTTTTAGAAACAAAGGCCTTCCCATTAGTGGATTTCTAAACTCTGTAATTGGTGCCAGTTTGATTTAGAATAGTAGTATTGTTTCATAAATAATTAGAATTAACTAAATTATATTAATTGTAACTATGAAAACCTAACAGGGAAAGGTAGTTTCTTGTGTATGGTAAAAGTTAGTTGAGTTCTCAGGTCTAATCAAGGTCATCTACCAGTTATTGTCTTTTAATTTATTTGTGTTGGTAAATTGTGCTGCTCTACAATACAAAGCTAAGTAAATTTGTCTCATGTAAAACTTTTGTCTTATTGATATATCATTATGTTAGTAGACGTTGATGATGCAATTGTATTTCTATATATATTTTCTATTATAGTTTCTTGTTGCACTCTTCTCAGAAGTACCTACATTCCGAACCGGTGGTAGATTCATTAACAAGAAAGTTTATTGGAATTAAAGAATATTTTAGTTTGGTTACTGACTTTTATTATGAAATCCTAATAAATTAAAAAATAGATAAAACAATTAGACTATTATTAATTTACTGATTATTTCTCATTCCTGACACGGGAACAGCAACAATTCCTATAAAGTTAATATTGTAGACGTTATACTTCATTCATTCAAATGCAGCATGATCAACGTCACACATGACGTATCATTTATCGTCACTGGGTGATAAAATTTAAACAAATATACAGGTAGGTGATTACAGCTTTATTCATAGAGATATTGCTAATTTTATTGGCAATACATATACTTATTGCATCATTTAAATCACGGATTGAGCAAATGCAAACAGTAAAAGGTAATGTATCATATGAAATTTGTAGCTTAAATCTATTACGCTGTTGCATCCTTAACAAGCCATTGAGTAATTAGAAATATCGACGCTGTAAAACAAACAGGTACTAACCGACACTTAGTGTATTTATATATTTTTACAAAAAAGATTAACCTTAGCTGCACTCCTAAGTTTTTTTAAAACAATCTTGTGGGGGTTACTACATGTTTGCTTGTATAAATTCATCTTTAATATTTTCTCCGCTTAAAATATTGCCTTATATATTATAAACAAGCCTAAAATCTGACTAAACTATATATAATAAAGAAAATTTCATTAAAGTCGTTTAATAGATTCAGTGACATATACACACCCAAGAATCTTTATAAAATATATATGTCGGAGTGCAATAGTCTGTGGAACGTTGGCACCATCTGTCTATCAGCGTGGGGTAGAGTCAATAAGTGGCAGTCCGGCGCGTGTCTCTCGGTAGTTCTCGGGTGACGGCCCGCCGGTGCGGTCGACTTTTGAAACTGTCGCGTTCCTAGCTATTATTGTTAATGAGTTTGTGTAGATTGATATCGGGAACATTAAGTGATCGAATAGTATAATTCGAGTTAATAAAGTGTTACTATTATCGCTATTAAAAAATAGGGGTTGGTGATAGAAAGGTGAAAATTTAGGGTTGTATGTATTTTTGTATATTGTATCAAAACAAAAAAAAAATTTCGTTTAAAGATTTAAAAAACAGTTTAAGGATGAACAACCCTTATCACTTGGGGGTATGAAAAATAGATATTAGCCGATTCTCAGACTTACTGAATACGCATAGAAAGTTTGGTAAAGCCGTTTCGGAGGTGTACGGTAACTAAAATTGTGTCAGGGAAATTTTATCTATTTGATAAAATAAAAATGAATCGCAAAATATGTTGGTAAGCGCATAACTCTACAACGCCTGGGTCAATTTTGATAACTCTATTTTTAATATTCGTTAAAGTCCAAGGATGGTTTTTACGGCGAGAAAACTTGGAATAATTGCAAAGGAAACCCCCTAAAAACAGCCCTTTTCTGTTTCCCATACAAACGGTTTCTAACTTAGAAGTAGAGTCAATTTGACCTTTATTGATATTCAATAAAGTTCAGAATAAATAAGAAGTACTCACTGTTGTCTAAGCAATGCAGGTTTTCTAACGTCAAAGAGTCAATTTGCACCTTATTACCGTTGCATAAAGTTCAAAATCAATTGAATAGTGACAACATGACCAAATTGAACAGTCACAAAATGTAAAAGCTATAGATCATTAGTACTGCTGAAATTTCATTTCGAAAATCATTCGTAAAACCGAAATCTGCCACATTCCAAATCTTTTTTACAGAGCGAAGTCTGTCGGGTCTGCTAGTTAGATATATGAAATCGAAAGCATCGAATGATATCGGAGTTAAATTTCTATTTAGTTCTTGCTGTTATGGTAATAGGTGTTAGGTGCAAGATTTAATTTGTCCATATCCAAACCGATCTATTATTTAACGCAGCCATGACATAACACCTCGAGTAATCTGGAACTTTTCGCTTTTTACGATCGCCAATACTGCTGGCTGTTGACTTTAATGAACGCTATTTCTTTACATTTTCTCAACATCGGCCGCGTAAGAGTACATAACTACTCATAAAACTAAATCGTAGATTGCCAGTTCCAGGTTATTTAAAAACTGGACTAAACATTTTGGCTATTACTATTGATAACGCTTGGATATTTCTAGCACTGATTTAACTGCGATCTCACCTACTCATTTGAGCTAGTTCTTTTTCACTTTGCCTTTTACATAAATTTAATCTTTTGAAGTGAAAAGTTTTCGAGAAATATGGAAATTATAATCTTTTTTAAAGTCTTTTTTCTGTTCTGATGATCAATTTTGGATTTGCGGATTTCTTAGGGTTTGGTTTCCAGCTTCGATATACAGGGTTATTTAGTTATTCAAAGTATTCCCGCTGGTAGGTAATAATATGACTATTTACGATAATTTAAACCCCCATATGCGTTGTAAACAATTTTTCAGTTAACGTGGTTTAACACTGGTTATTTATCAATATTAAAATAACAATTTGCGGTTCACATTTCAAAATGCGATGCAATAAACTATATGATTTCTATATTTCCTTGTCATTATCCGCTGAAATGCCAAAAAAATATGATGTAACTTGGTTAAAGGATTACTTAATTTAATCAAAAATAAAGTTAAGTAACTAACTAATGTTTTTAACTATTATATAACTCAATAATCGTATTTGCTAAAAGTTTTACAGCTGTCTTTAAATAATTTAATTCAACACACTGTAAGCTGTATTCCTTTGTAATGAGATTAAGGCATATTTTTAAATAGTTGTTACCCGCGTTGTTGTCATTATAGTGGGAATATGAAGAAATCCATACTGACATTGAGAATTCTACACTATGTGAGTGAGTTTATAAATCTAAAACAATATTTGAAACATTGCCTAAATGTGCTTATTCTAAATCATGTAGAATAGATGGTTTTAAAGAAATAACGATGGCAATACAACATCGTTCGTTTTTTTCGTTGATTGTTAAACACAAAAATTGTTTCTACCTATGTCCCTTATAGACTTTGAATATAAAAATACGTTTAATTTTCATAAAAATACTACGCAAATTATTTATAATTGGTAATAGCTGTTACAATAAAATAACGTAAAGGTCAAGTTGAAGGATACGCACTAAGTTATTTTAATTGACGAATGAATTTTTATCACGTATTATATTATTTCTATATTATTAGCAATATTATTGATACAGTAAATTTTTAAAGTTTTAAATTGTACTCTTTACATATGAGGGCTCTATTCTTACTGAATATTTTTGCAAATCATATATTGTAATAGAGGTTGTTGAAAGTCCATTCNTGTAGAATAGATGGTTTTAAAGAAATAACGATGGCAATACAACATCGTTCGTTTTTTTCGTTGATTGTTAAACACAAAAATTGTTTCTACCTATGTCCCTTATAGACTTTGAATATAAAAATACGTTTAATTTTCATAAAAATACTACGCAAATTATTTATAATTGGTAATAGCTGTTACAATACAATAACGTAAAGGTCAAGTTGAAGGATACGCACTAAGTTATTTTAATTGACGAATGAATTTTTATCACGTATTATATTATTTCAATAGCCTTAACAAGCTAATTATTAGCAATATTATTGATACAGTAAATTTTTAAAGTTTTAAATTGTACTCTTTACATATGAGGGCTCAATTCTTACTGAATATTTTTAGCAAATAATATATTGTAATAGAGGTTGTTGAAAGTCCATTCCTACCGACCTCAATTCCTTGTTTCTTTAATTAATTACATGAAAAGCAATGGTAATAACATGGCTATTTCTTGGATACGCCAACCCAGTAAGCATGGGATAACTAACTAACATACCCGTTATTTGCTACTTTCCTGATAAAATAACAAGTAACGAAAATAACTACAATCCAAAAGAGGGTTATTACGTTACTGTCAATATTTAACTTTGGATTGAGCGAGTATTATAATAACTTCAAGTCGTAAAGGAGCAGTGTAGTAAAGATAGGCATTACGTACTATAATCTATACGTACTATAATTATAAAATAAGTAACTAACTTAGCTTAGGAGAAAATGCATAATACTGAAACAAGCTTTATTTATTTTTAGTCAAAGTCAAAAGTCAAAATATCTTTATTCAAGTAGGCCTATTAAAGCACTTTTGAATCGTCAAATATAGTTTTTTCTATATATTATTTAAATGAATAAGTGATGATAACATTAAAGAACGACTTACAATCTAAAGTTACGAGGGTTCTTTCGCGCCCTGATCTGAGAAGAGCCAACAACAAACTCAGTCGGGTTTACGTTTTTTTTGTTATCATCATCACAAAATGTTTTGATAATACAAAACTATTTAATAATATATACACACCGGCATATTCAGCGGAACATAAAAAAAAAATGATATCAATATCATATAAGATTATGATACTGATATCAAACCTTTATTTAAATTGTTTTTTATGTTTCGCTTAATCCTTTTAATGGGAAAAGCTAAGCTTTTAGACCATAAAGCCTGGTATTCAGTTTAAGGTACTAATCTATTAACTTAATAGAATCTGTGTATGATATATTTTTAACGCATCTGTACATATTATATCTGTATTAAAAATACTCAATACGTAGTCTATATATTAGTAGGAAATAATATTTTATCAGTAACAAATAACTTGATAAAATAACCGTTATTGGATAATAACATTAAAGTTACAGTTATTGAAAAAATAATATTAACTACCATGNATCACACCGCCAACTTCCCAACTTCGGGCAAATATTGAGAAAATCTTAATAGAAAACTCAATATTGATTTTTGAATTGGCCCGACCCGGGACTCGAACCCAGGACCTCATGTCTGTAGTCGAACATGCTAACCACTGGACCATTGACAGACAACAAACTCAGTCGGGTGTACGTTTTTTTTTCGTTATCATCATCACAAAATGTTTTGATAACACAAAACTATTTATTAATATATACACACCGGCATATTTAGCGGAACATACAAAAAATATTTGATATCAATATCATATAAGGTTATGATACTGATATCATACCTTTATTTTAATTGTTTTTTATGTTCCGCTAAATTTGCCTCTGTGTATATATAGGTATAGTATATATTTTATAGATCCTTTTGATGGGAAAAGCCAAGCTTTTAGACCATTAAGCCTCGTATTCAGTTTAAGGTACTAATATATTAACTTAATAGAATCTGTGTATGATATATTTTTAACGCATCTGTACATATTACATCTGTATTAAAAATACCCAATACGTAGTCTATATATTAGTAGGAAATAATATTTAATCAGTAACAAATAACTTGATAAAATAACCGTTATTGGATAATAACATTAAAGTTATAGTTATTGAAAAAATAATAATAACTACCATGGATACAACGACGAAAATGATTCGACTTTATACATATACAAGTTGTTAGGAGCACGTTCCCCAAAACGAAGATAGGCGATAGTACTAATGACACCTTTGATGATGGGATGGAAAAAAATTATCAAGCTGTTTTTGTCACTTTAGCTCAGTTGAGTCGTTTCTCTTACATCGGTGCCAGACGTGTGGGTTCGTTGACCCGAGCGTCAACTGATTTTGATTTTGTGTTTAATTGTTTTTTTTTTAGTAATGTATTTTTTTGTTGTACTAACACGATTGTGCGTAAATAATTTAAATAAAACATTTTAAAAATATGATTTTTTTTAATCAGTCTCGATTTTTTCCCTGCCATTCATCAAAGGTGTCATTAATACTATTTGTATTCGTTTTCGGGAGCGGTCTCCTAATACTTTTTATGTAACTAATTAGTAGTCAGGTTTCATACCCACTAAGCATAAAAGGGATAAAATTATAATACAATACCCGACCACATATCGGTCGGTGTATTTACCGCCATAAATGTTTAGAAGCGGACGTAATATTTCATTAATGGGTATCCAATATAGGAAGATACTGATATTTGTACGTCGATACACACTTTTGGTAGAATTAATATTCAGTGTACTCCCCTAACAAAACGAGATGGATTTTGTCGAGTTACAGCCAAGTTCTAGCCTCACCTTCTCATCAATGAACTATTGCAGAGATAATTTTTAACTCCTATGTAATAAAACAAAAATAGTTAAACCTAACCTCGATATATCCTTTCGATTGATCGTTTTTTTTAATAGAACCTTCAATCCGCATGAGGGTAAAATTTAACGGATGAAACGCGTGATTAGCGTCACGAAAATGTGTAGCGTTTTTATGCTAATACGTTTGAGGGTCATGTAGTTTTAATTTAAAAATATTACATAAAATCTCTTTTCTAAATTTTAAATTCAAAAACAATATCTAATATTGACAAAAAATACGTGGCATTTTCATTTACAATTCGTCTTCTCAGATTTCAATAAATTAATTTTATAAATTTTCTTAGGAATTCCACGGAATCGTTTATCATGGAATTCCTAACATATCTTCCTTTTCCCAAATCCAATCCAAAACTTTAGATTTACAAGACTTAAATCTAAAGTTATGGATTTGTGTAAATAAAAACAAGGCTTTAAAATTATTTAGCTAAAGAAGTTTCACTTCTCACATGTGTACTTTGTACGCACGCACTTTTAACTGTTCTTAAATAAGATGCGTAGATTTGCTTTTTTTTTACTGCAAATAAAATAAATAAAATTGTTTTATTCGTATCATCTCACAATGTGCAATAAAAACAAATAGGAACGATGATCCTGCAGAAGTTTAAACTGTGTTGCAGTGATCAACGCTCTTCTTTGCGATATATGTACATTCTATTTGAAATGTATAACACAATATTTAAGACTATTGGCATGCATATGTACGTGTGTGGGTGTATGTGTAAGCGGGTGTGTGTGAGTGTGTGTGTGTGTGTGTGTGTAAATTGTGGTGATAAAATCATACAACGGACTTAAATAAGTCTTCAGTTTTCTCATAGTTAAGGGTAAATAGATATTCAATACAAATTTTCCTTGCACTTAGTTAATGTAGTGCATTCTTTAATTTAGAAGTCTTGGTAAGCATTTATATAAATAAATATAGTTAATTAATGTGAATACAAATATGAATAGTACAATTCTAAATATAAAATCTCCATTACAAATATAATAAGATTGAAATGACAGCGACAAGAAAGTATTCACCCTTTAGTGGCGTACATATTATTCAACGGATTATTACGAAATTGGTGTCAAGTCCAAGCTTTTCGGCCATTTAAATTTTAAAATACTATTTTGTTAGAAGAGTGCTGTGTATGTTCAGGAGAGGCCATTGCTACAGGATTCTGTTAGAAGCAATCCTGTATGCCTATTTCCATAACAAACTGTATGTACCATGTATCTAACAAACTGTAATTCTGACTGACTCCTTAAGCTGTCTATTGCCTATTAAAGAAAACCCCTTTCGTAGTAAATCAAGATGTCCCATTATTTTCAGAATCAGAGAGGCTTTGTTCTCAGCGAAATTTATCTGTTTGGCTTGTTTGGGTTCCCAGCCATTCCGGTATCCCTGGAAATGATACAACATTCAGGCGCTAAAGCAGCAAACGTTCACTTTCCAAGTCTTACACGAAAAAGTCTTGAAACTCATTCTGGATTTCATCAAAATTGGTTAAAGGCAAATACGAGTATTACGCCGCCATCTAGCCAAATATCCCAAAGCTACACTGGTTTTTTCTTCATAGATATGCAAATCGCTCTGTATCATCTCCTATTTCACGATGTGTCTTGGTCACTTGTATTCTCCAGTCCACGTAGTGAAACTCCGGATTATGGACAATTAAATTTGTGAATGTGGCCTGGACGAAGGCACTGTTTCCCATCTTGTTCAACTGTCCTAAAATTTCCTTCCACTGACATATTCCTTCCACTGTTCCTTTTCCTTTAAATGTTGAGTATTTGTTAACCCTTGTAAGTAAGTAAATAGCAGCCCTTTAACGTCCCACTGCTAGGCACAGGCTTCCTCACTCCGAGGAGCGAGGGTTTTTAGAGCATAGACCCACCACGCTGCTCCACTGCGGATTGGCAGGCATAGTACACAATTGCACTCTCTATTCTTTAACTCTCAGTGTCATAGTCCAGTGTGACGGGAATCCGATACAACCGGAGAGAGATCAGTCCCAAGACCAACGGCTTAACGTGCTAACGTGCTCTATGAGGCACGGGGGTGGATCACACCGCCAACTTCCCAACTTCGGGCATATATTGAGAAAATCTTAATAGAAAACTCAATATTGATTTTTGAACTGGCCCTACCCGGGACTGGAACCCAGGACCTCATGTCTGTAGTCGAACATGCTAACCACTAGACCAATGAGGCAGTCAACCAATGAGGCAGTCCCTTGTATATGAGTAACCCTTGTATATAGTCCCTATTGTAAATATCTTTGTAAATTTATTAAATGTAAAAGTATTAAGTTGTGAATGTTTTGTAATAAGTAATTATCACGTGTTGTATTGTGTTGTCCCTAACACTAATTTTTTTTATTTTCTTTTTAGTGGTGATGGTAACTGACTGTTTCAAATATTTGTAAATTATCAAAATTTTGATTTAGAAAACGGAAACCGTACAATCTCCTACGTGCCTTCTCCAATTAACGTGACACTGGCGAAGTTGTATGGGCCTTGTCACACCTGAAAGTCAATTATTAAAAGAAGAAGTAGAACCGTGCTTTTAATGATCAAACTAATTTAAAAATAAGTGCAAAATTGATGTTTGAAAGTCATTGTAAAAACGTATGCTTAGTCTATACATTAATTATCTTGAAATAAAGTTGTTTCAAGAAAATTTAATTATACATTAACACCTTAGTAATCTAAAATATAGATGTTATGAGCTCGAACAGAGGAAGAATGTGTCAATCAACGGATTACAGTTTAATTTCTTCATTTAATCTATAATTAATTAAAAGACCATACTGCAGGAAGAAATGACAAGTCATTAATTGAATGTTATGAATGTTGACTTATATAATCAATGCGAAAGTAAGTATGACATTTTTAAAGTAAATTGCTTTAAATATTAAGTTATATATGTTAAAACCTAATGTTCATAGCGTTATATTAAATAAAAAGATTTTATTTCTCCACCGCTACTAAGAACCTTATAATAAATTTCATTGAAATGGAATCACGGGAATGAAATGTAACAGACGCATATATATATACAGAATAGCCTACGCTTTAATAATCTATATATATAAGAGGTATCCAGTTATCCATTGACTCATCATGATATCTCTGAACCATAAGGCTTGGTAGGAATATTCTGTTTGCCGAGTAGAAGTCAGCTAAGAGTGGCCTATACGAAATTCCACCCGTAAGGCTGGTTACGGGGGTGTTCATTAAAAAAAATTCAAGCTTCACATTTAGAAACTATATCTTTTATGGGACTTAAATCTTGGTTAGAATTTTTTTTTACATAATGGAAACCGTCTTAAGTAAATTTTAGGAAATTCCACCCTCAAAGGACAGGGCGGATATGTTTCTTATTTGTAAAACAATTTACCTAAATTAACGAAAATACTACCAAAAAAACATTCCACGCAGATGAAGTCACGGGTTTTGTTTAGTGTAATACATTTCTGAAGTTTATTTCACAAAGTGAAAAGGGCGGGCGTAAAGCTATAAAGCTCTACCAGCCAGAGTTGTTGGTAGATGTGCATTACATTAAAAATAACAGGAAACATACTACATACTAGTGGACATAACCTGATTGTATCTAAATGAATAACTATTTAAAATGTGTTAATCATAAAAACTAACGCTCAACAGGATTACATATTCCCATATTTGTCAAATTTTTCATTGATCATCCGCTTCCAGTGATCTGTTAAGTAAATACAATAATAAACCTGAAATGTCACACTGGATGGCTCTGAAGCGAGTTATGCGATATTTAAAAGGCACTGAAGAGTATAGATTAAGTTATAAACAANACTGGATGGCTCTGAAGAGAGTTATGCGATATTTAAAAGGCACTGAAGAGTATAGATTAAGTTATAAACAAAATACAGAAGAGACTATGACTCATGGCTTCTGTGATGCTGACTGGGCAAGTTCAGAGGATGACCGGCGTTCATGCACTGGTTACACATTTTTGTTTCAGGGAGGAACAATCAGCTGGAATTCAAAACGCCAGCCTACTGTTGCTCTCTCCACAACTGAGGCAGAGTACATGTCTTTGTCATCATGTATACAAGAGGCTATGTGGCTGAAACAATTTCAAGAGAGCATTTTGGCCTATATTGAAGAATGAAGCAATGATCATCTACATTGATAATCAAAGCTCTATAAAACTTTCAGGCTCTGATGGCTTTCATTCTAGGACCAAGCATATTGATATTAGGCACCACTTTATACGAGGTAAAGTTGATGGAGGGGCCATTGATGTGAAATACATACAGACAGATATGATGATTGCTGATGCACTAACCAAAGCAACATCATACTCAAAACTTAGCTTTTGTGCTTCTTGGATGGGATTGATTTGTGTTTAAGGGAGGATGTAGGAATATTAAAGTACAAATCTATAATGTTTGTTAATATAATTAGTTTATGGTAATCAAAAACTTTGTTTTCCTTTTCTTGTGGCACTTCTGCCTATGATTGTAACTCTCTAGTCTATGGTACTTAGCAATAAACGTTGTTTGAACTATTTGTTTCGTGTTATAATTACTTTTCTACAATAACGTGATTGTATCTAAATAAATAACTATTTAAAATGAATTAATGTTAAAAGATAACACTCAAAATGATGTATGTTGTATGTGCGTGATATAATTAGTTACTTTCCTTTCTTTACTGTTTTTGGTCTCATAAGAAATTACGTTTTTTTTTCTGTGTCCTTTATACAAGGTGTTAGGGATTCGCTTCCGAAAACGAAGACAGATGATAGTACTAGTGACACCTTTGATGATGAGGCGGAAAAAAACGATCCTGATTAAAAAAAAGTCATATTTTTAAAACTTTTTTTGCATTATTTACGCTCCATCATGTTAGTAGAGCTAAATGATAGCCACTAGTACTATCAACTGTTTTCGTTTTAGGGATCGGTGCCCTTACACTTTGTATATTTACATATATCTATGTCGTTTATATTATCTTAACATATTCAAATTAATTATGTTTTTTTTAATATTTTGTGAATGTAAAAATTAATATTTGTCATCGATGCTTTTTTGGTAACTTTATTTTCTGTTGTTACTAATATTATTTACTAATTACTATTATCTAATAATTATTTGTATACGTTTTTTGTTAGTTTTATAACGCTGTGGCGTCAAAATCAGCGTCGTGTTTTCTACACACGATAATATGCTGAGCTATAAACCCTTTCGAAATGGTGTTACAGACAGTAATGTTGTGTATGATAATGCGTACGTTACACCATCAATGAATAAACGCTTTTTCTTTCTTTCTAATTACCATGTAAATGTGTATGCAACTATCCTCAGACACATTTTAAGCGATAAATGACGGATTTCACCATATACCAAAGGGATCGGGAATTACGCGGGTTTCTCCATCGTTTCTATGTAATATATACAGCTAGTTTTAATATATGTTATTCTTTCTTGTTGCAACGGAATTGGTAAACAGTTGGAACGATTTTTATGAAATTTTTTGTGCTACCAGATGGATTTAAAATGTTATATAATGACAATTCCATCTAATAAATAACGGGTTTTTCTAAAATCCCAAGGGACAGGGAACTACATGGGTACCAAAGCCGTTATCAGTTAGTATTAGTTTAAATAGATATGCTCAATAATATTTTTTATAAATCTCGCCGTAACGAACGTCTCATCCGCCTGTTACATAAATACCACAATGGCAACGGTAGCGTATCCGATTTCATTTCCGTTTTATTCAGTTAGTAACATATTTATTATTAGATAAATTCAATCACTCTATGTTAAAGATACATCTGATATTAGTAACACAGTTGGGAGCTCAAGTATTCATAGATCATCAGAAGCATCAGGTATTAAATTGATTTTGATAAGATGTTATAAGCTTAATACGTCGCGGATTCTTTTTGTTGCCACATTTTTCTTTTGAGCTTCTAGTGTTTTCAAAAATAATTAAAATGAGTTAATCTTAAAAGACGATGCTCAAAAAGGTTAACATATACCTTTTATTGCAATATTTTTGATACTCTATTAGTCCTAACGTGATGGTTTATACACAAATAAATAATATAAGAATGTCTGTTTCTTATTTAAAATTAACAGCTTTTCATATTAAAGTATTTACCAAAATCTATTTATATCAAATTTTGTCAAAATTTGCGATGTTTCTGGCTAATCTTGTAGTAGCTGGACAGATTTTTATAGGATTTGTACTCGCAAATACCTGATGTTATAAGAAGTAATTTAGGCTACTTTGATTTATGAAAACAACAGGAGGTATATCTAAAATGGTCTATCACACACTAAACCAACTTTTCAATTCGAACCAATAGTTCCTGAGTTTTGCGTATTAAACTAACAAACAAATTCTTCAGCTTTATAACTTCGACATATGCTATACCTTCAAGAGTTCCTCGGGGGTCTTCGGGCCTTTTTTATTTAATATCTTTGTAAACGATATTACACACAGCATATTTCCATCCAAATATTTTATAGTTGAAGACGAGATAAAACTTGCAAAAGCAATGTCTAAAAATGATTGATTGAATTGTTTCACTCCTGTCAGAGTTGGTGAATGGTGTCGAGATAATTGTATGGACTTTAATCCGGTTAAATGTTTCGTTGTAAGATTTTCTCGCAATAGATCCACATCCAAAACAGATTATCTAATCAACAGGCATCCAAACCATAAACTCGATTACATTCGCGATTTGAGAATTACCATTGATCCTAAATTACGTTAATAACTACATTGACAATATTGCCAGATCAGCACGGAAAATTTTTAGATATACATTTCGTAACACTAAATCTTAAGAAAAATCACAACTAAAGGACTAAACAAGCTAGAATATGGTTTAATTATTTGGAACCCTAATTATCAGATAAATAAAGATCTGGAAAGCATTCAAAGATGGTTCACCTATCTCTTTTCCTATGGATTGTATAAAAGATCGCCATATAATCATCAGACTCGATTTAACCTAAGTTCTTTATCGGATATACGCAAAATAAATGATATGGTTTTCTTATATAAACTTCTAAATGGAGTCATGGACAACGCGGATCTTTTGAGCAGAATATCTTTCAGAGTTCCTCTGAGTTCTTCGCGAAATTCTGTTTCACTGCTCGCTTATCCCTTCCAATATTGGCCATTATTCGACCATACTGATATTGGCTAGTTCATAAAATGAATTGGACTACAGAAAAACTTTTAAGTTGACGTTTTCCACCTAAATGCAGCCCACTTTAGGAAGTAAGTGTCGGCTGCACTTCCTTTCTGTAAGTTTTGGTTTGTTTAGTTTTTACTAGTTATATTTATAACTACGAGTAAGTGTAATTTAATAACCCTTAGTATAGTTTTAGTTGTAGTTATGTTGCTAGTTCATAAATAAAGAAATAAATATAGATAACAGATGTCACTTGCAAGGAGAAAAAGATATATTTTATCTTATCGAAATCACCTCGTCCTATTGTGAAAATCCATACATTTTTTAAATAACTTAAGAATAAATAATGTAATTATATAACTGTTTCACGATGGTTTATTTTGGAACGAAAATTAGGTCAAATTTTAATTTATTACTTATTTTAGCCTACAAATGATTCTTATTATAATATTTCCTCCAGTTATGTGATTTTTTGCTAATCGTTTATAAACTTTATTTGAACATAAGAACATAAATAACACAATTTAAGTTTCGTGGATCTCAAAGATAAGTATATTAGAAGTTTAATCTATATAATTAAGAGAAATAAACAATCTAAAACCGTTAGTGTATGGGTGTGTGTTAATTGCTTGCGTATTTCTGTGTCTGACTGTGTGTGCCGGTATTTGTGTGACTGCGTATGTATGTGTTTGGGTCTTTGTATTTCTCTCTTTATGTCTTTGTATTATGTGTGTGTTTGTATGACTGTGTTAACGATTAAGTGTTCAAGAGTTAGATTAAAACGTTTAACGTTTCATCAAAATCAAGAGTATAAACTTTTATATTTTCTTGCTTTTCGTTTGCATACTAGAGATGAGAAGAAACCTAATAATACAGTTTTAGTTAAAACCGATTACATATTCTCTTCTTTTGAGGTTTTCTTAATATAACCATTTATATAGCAATCAGATTTGTTGGCTTCCATTTATCTGACACAGGCGAAGTTGCACGAGTCAGCTAGTTATATAAAATACGTAATTAAACGTCATGTAACATATAGTATTTAAATTACAAATCACGTATTCGACTGTCATCAATAATGATTTATATTCGTAATTGTGTACACACAAGTAAATTACATCATGAATACTAAATAAAGATTATGGGGACAAAGTTCAATTCACTTTGTTGGCGAACATCACAGATCTGCGTAGCAAATGTACTTTAAATTAAAAATAGCCTTTATTTGAATAGTCTTAATTATCTTTGATAAATCGCCATTATTCTGTCCGTTGGTAACGAATCTATAGAGAACAAATTGCCAACAAATTTAGTAGTTACTGTTTTAAATATAACTTGTAAAACTGAAGTAAAATTAAAATATATTTTCATCTTACTAAAGTTCCATCATATAAAATGCCATAAGCACAATAATAACTTATATTATAAATCTTTTTTTGACCTAAAATAAGGCTTTAAAATCTTTACCTGATTCTTTATATTAACGCCTGTATTTTACGCCCCTTTCTCATTATATGCACTGATAATTTTAAAAATAAATCATTGACATAATTCGTAATGCTTTATTAGATGAAAAGTATCCCAATTTTATGTTTAGAATTCACTATTCCCAAAAAGTCAAGTTACGGAGTTCCAAAGTATTATTTTGGATAGCTAAAGTTTTGCTACCCTTTCACTAAAAGGTAAATAAGAAAAAAATCAATTCAGTTAAGCTAAAGACATTAAAATATCACGAATACTTACTTGCTTGGGACGACCATCGCACAGAGAAAGGTTGCTTTCTGCGGAAACCTTATAAAAGGATACCTTTTTTAGTACCCAAGGTTGATTTCAGAGAGCAGAAAAACCGGAAAAATAGCACCTGGTACACCGAAACAGCAATAAATGGATGATATGGGAGTGGACCGGTCATAATTACGCACAATCAAAGAGAGAAAGTTTTTCCACCGATTGCCCTTTGAAGAAGACACTAGATGATGATGAAAGTGAGTTGTGTTGTTCTCTAACTCTGGACTCGTGGAAGGCTTTATCACTTTACCAGAAAAGACTTTACCAAGCAACAGATTTGTGTGTCTATTGACTCATCATGATATCTCTGGAACTATGGTTCCAGAGATATCATGATGAGTCAAAGTCAAGGCGTAAAGACTTGAAATTTGGTAGGAATATTTTTTTTTCCGACTAGAGGTCAGGTAGGCCAAGAACGGATTATGCGAAATTTCACTCGCGTGGGGGGTTGCGGGGGTATTACTTAAAAAAAAAATGCAAATTTTCACATTTAAAACAAAAATTCAAACTTAACATTTACAAACTATATCGTTTATGGCATGCAACTTGGACAGAATTTTTTTTACATAATGGAAACGATCAAAAGTAAATTTTTGGAAATTCAACCCCCAAAGGGTAGTGCGAGGATGTTTCGTATTTGTAAAACAATTTGTCTAAGTAAAAAAAAGAAAATGCTACCAAAACATTCCACGCAGACGAAGTCGCGGCTTCAGCTCGTATATATATAATAGATATCCAGGTATCTATTGACTCATATCTCTGGAACCATAAGGCGCAGAGACTTGAAATTTGGTAGGAATATTCCTTTTGTCGAAATTATTGGAAATACCAAAACGGATTCCGTTTTTTACCACCGGATAAAGCCCTAATCTGTCTGCAATTAATAAGGAGTAGAAGAGAGAAATTTCCCACTGGCGAACTATATTCGTCATTGAAACACCCCAACACTTGACTCTATTAGTTATTCCTGTCGCTGTGGGGGCAATTTGCCGTCATTAGCGAGCGCAGACGGTACGAAAATAGCACCGTCCCCCACAAATTGAGTGACAGAGGACGCTGTGCGAATGTATCCTGTACCATTGTACCGTTTGCACTAACTAGGGTTGTCATCAACTATATTGTGTTAAAGTCGAATGAAGGACGACAGGAGATATCTTTTATAGACTTCTTCGTATTAATTAAATATAGAAATACGAAGAACTATAAAAAGTTATACGCAATTAGTTTTTACTTTTTAGGGCATATTAATTTGCATTGAAGTCGGTTCTTTTTTTTTAAATTTATATATATATATTTTTATTTTTAGTGAATCTGAA
Source organism: Elymnias hypermnestra (assembly GCA_015832385.1). Taxonomy (NCBI): domain Eukaryota; kingdom Metazoa; phylum Arthropoda; class Insecta; order Lepidoptera; family Nymphalidae; genus Elymnias; species Elymnias hypermnestra. The sequence goes on along the minus strand of JACTOM010000063.1, from coordinate 6,855,840 downwards.
GTACACTAAGAAATTGTCTGAATATGGGTATACTTAAAAAATGTGTTACTCATATGAAACAGCAGCACTTAAATGAAACAACTTTACAAAGTGAAATTTACATTTATACCACCGAACCAGGGGTTAAACCCGCAACCTCACACGTTACATTTCGGTTACTTTGTCACCCCGCTACCAAGTCTTTTATATGGTAATAGAGCTCATTACTAATACGCCAAAGTCCCTCCCCCCACTCGGCTACCACCGCTTCACACATAATACATCTTAAGTAAATATTGCAATACAGTAACAAAAATATATATGTATGTAGCAGCCCATTAACGTCCCACTGCTGGGCACAGGCCTCCTCACTCATATAAGAGAGGGTTTTTAGAGCATAGACCCACCACGCTGCACAAGTGTACTCTTTATTCCTTCGCTCTCATAATCCGACGTGACGGCAATCCGACACGACCGGAGAGAGATCAGGAGCAGGACCGACCTTCGGACAAATATTGAGAAAATCTTAATAGAAAACTCAATATTGATTTTTGAATTGGCCCGACCCGGGACTCGAATCCAGGACCTCGTGTCTGTAGTCGAACATGCTAACCACTAGACCAATGAGGTAGACCAACAAACATAAGGTCATTGCAATTTGATTACAGACAGTTAGATATTCTACCACAAATCGCACCCTTACTGTAAACCGTTGCGGAATTCCATTGATCATCATATTTAACTACGACAATTACTTCATTATACCTACGCTAGGGTAGGTGTAGACTCAAATATCCGGACAGTCCATACAAGATTCTGCCGAGTATAGTTAATTTGCTCCTAAGAAGTATTCCGACACTTTGTCTTGTACTTGAAGTATATATTTTCCAATAAAAAATGAATCATCGAAATCTGTTGTCGTGATCTTGAGTTTTTCGTTCAATTGTCGCGCACATGCTTAAAGTAAATTTAAGACTTAAACGGTTTTCTCATGGATGCCATCATCAGAACCGGACCAAAAAATGGGACCTTTTAGGAGGCACCACCTTTCATATAAAAAAGAATCATCAAGATCTGTTAACCCAGTCCTAAGTTATGAGGTAACAAACATAAAAAATCTAAACAGACGAATTGATTCTCCTTTTTTCGAAGTCGGTTAAAAAGAGTTATAGAAAGAGCAACATTTATTCCTATAAATAAGGTCTATAGTGAGTCAATATTAAAAGATACAAATATGCCGTCATGGAAATCCTTATAGTATTTCTTAAAAGTTTTTTCGAATCGTGTTTAGCTGTTAGCCCTACTAACTTTTTATAGCGTAACCGGAAAACCGATTTCGTAGCGCACTCAACGGAAGTTCCCTAAAAGTATAATTTTTCCTATTTTTGGCAACTAGCCTTCCATGATTAAAAGGCTATTCAAAAGATTCTTTCAATTCAACAACTAAACGAACAAATTCTTTAGCTTTATCTTTTATTTATTTATGGTGGCATCAAAAAAGGGTGACACTAAACTACGGCGCCATTTATAAAATATATTCCTTGATTGTAAATTAAAATGAAACCTGTTTTACGTCCTAAATGCAATTCAGCAAAATTAATAACAAATATCAAAATCGGTTGAGTAGTTTCGGAGTTTGTCGCGTCCAAACTGCGACAGGGTTTTTTTTACATGTTATGATACTTATTATATGCAAATAATAAGCATTAATATTTATAGGATCGAATTGGCAATATAAACTATTATCGCATCCACCTGAAGATACTCCTTGATATGGGTCATGAAATTGAGTTGAACCTATGAAATAGTACATGTGAAATTTTTCGTTGTTCGTAGATATTAGCACTTATTGGGGTCATATCGTGATTTGATTCATATGATTTTACCTTACCATGTTAAAACGTTTGCAGTTCAATTTGTGATTATAATTTATTTGCAAGATATTTTTCAATAATATTATTACTTTTTTCAGTATACTCGAACATAATTGTAACAGTAATATGTGAGTTCAGTGACAGCGACTGAAATCCTTTAAAACGGCTCGACTGACTGCGATGAAACCAATTGTATGTTCAAGTAAATACGCGTATGATATCTGAAGAATCCGGGTCTTCGCTGACAGGAATTTGATACAGCTATGGAAAGAGGATATTGCATCCCCATCTGCAGGTTTTGTTACGGTGGAAGCAGTTCGACGCAGAGGTTATGTAGGAAACACGGATCCCTCTTATTTAGACTGGTGCAGGTATTGAGTGGGCATGGATACTTTGCTAAGTACTTGCACCAGATAGTTGGGTTTGAAGACTCACCCGAATACCCTGGACAAGTGTGTGGAGCCCACGTTGACACATCACAGCATACTGTGGCAGTATGCCCGGCTTTGAAGCCCTAACGGCACCACCTGATATCTCTGGTTGGCGGTGAGCTCTTTGATGGTCATAGTCGGCTTTATGCTCAGCATTGATAGAGGAGCGTATCGCGGACAGTATCTTCCTTCTGTGAATATCATCTGACAAATGGAGGCATCAGAGGGGGTGAAGGAAGCTACAGCTGAAGCCACCTCTGTCCGTAGCCAAGGAGCCAGGTGACGTTCCTTTGCGCGTTTCTTGCTAATCTGAATGGTCGTAACAGATGATGTCCGGGGTCCTAGAGAGTAATGTCCCCACTGAAAATCTGGTATTCCTGTTCAGGACGCTGAGGTATTCTGTTCCTCAGCGAGTCCCGCACTCTTGGTTGAAGGTATAACTTTCAGCCGTGGTGCGTAAATGCATTTCCCAACGAAAAAGAAGGTAAATTAAAGAATTGTTTAAATTTATAACCACTATACTTTCATTATAATCCTTTATCTAAATGGCTGGTCTAATTTTCATAAAAAAATAATAATTTCATAAATGGAAAAATCTTACCACGGGATCGGGAACTACGCGAGTGACACTATAATTGTAGTACTATATATAGTTACAAAAGATTTTTATTTTCAGTGTCCAAATATTGTACAGGTGACAACCCTATCAATTTGTTTATATTTGTTGATAGTAACCAAAGCTAAGGCGGCAACTACACGAAATGACAAGATTGTACTGACGACAGATATTTGGCATTTCTCATAAATTCATACAAAATATTTGGCAATAGTATTTGTGTTACTTAAACAGCAGTATTTTATCTTGTTTTTTTGGAAATATGTTGATTAAAATTATCAATGTTGGCTTTAATTTTAACAAATATAGAGTCTTTAGTCTTTTAGAGATTCAAATTAAATGATCTTAAAATAAATATTTACATAAATTTTAGCGTTTATATTCATTAAATAATTTGCTTATCAACGTCTTTTCGGATAAGGTTATTAACACTATTATAATCCATCTGCTGGACACAGGTCTCCTTAAAATTGTATATATTTAGAGCATAGACCTATCAATCTACTCGTATTTATCAGTTGTTGTCATTTGTATCTTATATTTTTGTTTAAATTTCGATTCGGGTATCATCATGAATTTTATTATCTTTCTAGATATATTAACGTGTGTATTTCTCTGATATTTTTCTGCTTGTCAGAGAAGAATCCAAGAAATGGGTAAGCATTAAGATCGATCCAGATATTCATGAGTTAGAAATGGTGTAACGAACACAATTCTGCTTAATGTTTCGATTTTATTTTAACATTGTATCAACATATTGTACATTTTTAAAGATATACTTCACAATATTTGTGAAAAGCGATAATTTTAACTTTTGCGATACAAAATAAATCTGTCAGAGACATCGTAGCGAAGGAAAGGGTTATAAAAGAAGAAAGTAATACTTTTTTACGATTGCGGGGTTATTTATAAAATCTCTAAAACTTAATTCATTAGACTTCAAAAGGAATCTTAATTGCGCCAAGTGCGACCTACTTCTACGGGTCTTTTTTCCCCGTTTCCATTTAATTTTTAATTGGTATTAATAATAAAAAACGGCTCTAACGAGCTTCTTTTAACTTTGTTCTCTTTCCATGACGAATTAGTCTAATTACAAAATATTTCGTCCAGCTGTGTTATATAAATATCTTCTTCATAATATTCTAAATCGATTCATAGTTATGATAAAACTACCACATTTAGATAGTTTATTAAACCTTTAAATAAAATGAAACAATTCATTTTTTAACTGTATTTACTGTGGCTACATATAAAATAAGGCATTAAGTGTAGTATTAAAGGAACATTATGTTCTTCAATTCCTAACTGTTAGGTAATATTTTTGTATTTACGAGTATATATATCAATTGCTTAATAAAATACACTTTTACTCAACCGCTGTACTTCAAATACATTGCTATAATACTGTAGCTGATGACACTTGTTGTTATTTAAGTGTATTCAAATATATTTGTTTTTCAAAAAACTTTACAGCGATACCTATTGAAAGTTATGTTGCCATGTAATGAATTGAATAATTTCATTATATTTAAACCTAATAAATGTCGCTAATCTGTACAAAGCCTAGTGCCAACAACTCTTAATGCTTCACACAGTTTCCTGGTGCGGACATATCCATTTGATTCAACGAGCTAAGCAATAATTTCCTCGTTATTCTTGACAACCGGTGCAATAAACTGGTTACCTTAGCCTATATTTAGATTTTAAGTTTATTTCACCTTTATTCTTTTGTTTATTCCTACTATTAGTACAAACTCTTTCTATGCATATGTATATATACATATAATCGATTTAGCATTAAAATCTCCGACAGATAGGTAAGATGACTTGAAATTTGGCTCAAATGAATAACCGGTTTCCCTATTTCCACGAGATCGTAAACTACGTGTGTAATACCTCGGGAAACACAAACACACACACAAGTATCTATAATAAAATTTCGAAATTACTCAAGCGGTTTTAATGACTTTTGTTCAATTTTAGCGTATTTGTTCGTACTTAAGACAAAATAGGGAAATAAGGTAAGTAGCAGCCTATTAACGTCCCACTGCTGGGCACAGGCCTCCTCGCTCATATGAAAGAGGGTTTTTAGAGCATAGACCCACCGCGCTGCTCCACTGCGGCTTGGCAGGTATAGTATACAAGTGTACTCTCTATTCCTTCACTCTCATAATTCGACGTAACGGCAATCCGACACAACGGAAAGAGAGAGATCAGGACCAGGAACCCAGGGCCTCATATATGTAGTCGAACATGCTAACCACTAGACCAATGAGGCAGTCACATATTGCATAGGATGCATTTTAATTTATAATGAATATCATTTTATTGAGAATTATTTTTTAAACCGATAATTCATTAAAACAGGGAATAACAACTTCTAACACCATATTTTAGAGTGAAGAAGGTTTAGAAATCATTTGTCGGTATGAACGTACGCATTTTTAATAAAGAACCGCACTCTACATAACTTTAAGAAATATGTCAAAAACGTCCTCTTATAGAAGGCATATTGTAATTTTGAAGATTATTTAAGCGATAAAAATGTTTGGACTTGACTCCAGTTTCACACGGAATCAAAATGTTATACATTATAATCTACAAAAGTATATTTAACCGCTCAGTTTCTTATCTGTTACCAAAGAATAGACTACTTACGATTCAAAGATATTTATCAAATAAAAAGTCAATGTTTAAAACTAAAAGGTGGTGATTAAAAAAAAGGTTGCAACTTATTTGATTATTTTTCTGAAACGCCACATTTGTTCAGATCAAAGCGCAAGTTACTTTGAAGATATATAAAGCCTTTTTTTGGGGTATATCCCTTTGTATCGAATTCAATAACAATACGAATTTACTACTAATTCTGGCTTGAAATTGCTGCGTACTTTATCATATTTGTGTAATGTAATAAATAATGTACTTAGCAGAAACAGTAAAGCCTACTTTTTCTGCTAAAGTTAGCTGCTTAAGTTAAGCTGCTTTTAAATGTGAATGTTTGTATCTTTGAATCCTTGTAACATAATCTCACAAATTTCGGTAAAAATTAGAACATAAAGTTCTAAAAGATAAACCTTGCTTCTATATTTACAACTGGTATAAGTGGCATTATATGTTTAACTCCAGTTTTTATCGCTATCACATTATTGTCTTTTCTCTTCAATTTTAATTCCAAAGACGACGTAGAAAGCTGGTACATAATGTAGGTTAACTTAAAGAGATCTTTCTATTTTATTTTACAGTGATAATAGAATAATGAGCACTTATCGGTACAAATCATATACTTGGCACTGTATTTTGTCGTATAATTCTTTACTACAATATTTACATAATCTTTAAATTTCTTTGAATTCAATTCTGTAGTTGACGCACAGAAGTCACCGTACACAATGTAGATTAAATAAAGAACCCCACACATTAACAGACCGCTTGAAGTTGAAAATGACCGGATGACAGGGCATATTACAAGGCTAATCCTTTTATGCACCTCAATCAGTCGGGAGGCCATCATCATCCTAAACTGTGGCAACAATGGCTTCCTATGGCATTCCAATCTTCCATCCTGGATGAAATCGAATCGAGGTTCAAGACGTTGGCAGAAGGTGCGCAATTCTGTACCTTCTATCACCCAACATTCTGCGATGGATAACAGATGTTTCAGGAACAACCTTCCACTCCCACATCAGTGTCTCTTTATGTTTTACTAGCAATCATCACCTAGTAAATGCATTTAGGCATAAAACCCGAACCAATGGACCAGGTGTGAAATAATACCAAGCGGATCACTAATATCAAGCGGAAGTCTCTTCGTCCATGAGTGCAACACCAGAGGAGCAAGTAACACATTCCTACCTGGTGTATTGGATATTTGATGAGTCACTAAGGATTCACGGAAAGGGAAGCAAGCGGTGCGCGAGTATGTACCTAGAGACCATTCTGCCTTAGTATGGTGTAAGGTGCGATGCGATTGTAGGTTTGATTGTATATTGACTCCACCAACGGTGCAACCGAATCTAGAAGATAACGGAAGTCGAGACCCTGTGGCATTAAATGGCTACACACTAGGGGTTGAACATAAACTCTGAATTCAAAACTGTAACGGATCTATGTATCTCGGCTCGTCTCTAATTAAGAATCATAATTAAGGTCATTAGGCATTTGTCCCATTACTAAGACTTAGATTCGAGCATCACGTACATGCTGGATAAATTAAAAAATTATTGCCCATAATATCAAACGGGCCAGTTTCCATCGACAACGACTGCAGGCCCAACCAGACCCAATCGGTTGTATGAAATTCCGGATTTAAGTACTGTAGAGGATGTCCAATGTTTGTCGCTCTAGGTTGATGGCAATTCCGTGGGGTGTGTGGGTGGGACGTAATCCGTTTAGCACAACCTGCTCATGCCCAGCTGGCGATCTATGTGTGAATAACTGAGAGGGCAGTAGACTGTACGTGTATGGGTACACTTTAAACCCAGAAAGCTTTCTATTTTATTGTGCCGTGATCATAGAGTAATGAGCGGTTCATGGCAGACAAAAGCGAGCGGAACGGATGCCTGCATCGAAGCGGAAAGGGAGCGGGTTCATTGTACGTTCCCGTTTGTCCACATACACGTGAAATGCGTTTTATGTTTCAACTTTTATACAATGTAACATGACGTTATAACACTAGGAATAGTTATAATGTCTTTTGGGAAACACACTCAATATAGGGAGTCATATTTACATGTTCATTTCACATTTTTTTATAAGTTTCTTCTAATACCACTACAACTACCCTACCAGCAAAAACGTACCGCCAATCAAAGAGATTTATGTTCCGGTACGATGCTGTGTAGAAACCGTAAAGGGTATATCGCCTCTTAACAGATTAGCGCGCTTCCATCTTAGACTGTATCATCACTTACCATCAGGTGAGATCACAGTCCAGCGCCAATCTGTCAGAAAAAAAAACAGTAAAAGCTCACGCATGCACGAAAAAACATGACTCATTGTTACACTCGGAATGAGCTGATCTTAGAAGCGAGAGCGCGGAACAAGCGATAGAGAGGCACGATAGGCTTAAATCCAGCGTTTTAAGAATAACAAATTTTCATTTATGTTTTCTTATGAGAACATCACGCAAAATTATCATCAAATATTGATATTTTGTAAGAGAAAGACCCAATATGAATACCTTATAACCTGTATTCTAGCAAAACTTTTGAAATAACAAAGATAACCCGTAAAATAAAATTTCCATTAAGTATTTACAAAGTGAGACCACACTTAGAGTATAAGGCATTTCAATTAAATTTTGTATATATTAGATTTTATTGATTTCATATGATTCTTCGTTTCAGTGCCCTTCAACATGGCGTGCGTCGATAATTTATTCAGTTTATATGGAGAATATAATTCCAAATTCTATAACCTTCGTGTAAATGAAATTTCATGATTTATAGCCTCTCTATTAAATATGCTCTTCATTGATATCACGATGGAAAGCAAAGTATTGTATTAACTAAACTGTACGATAATACTGCAACTTCTTTAGGAACTAAATAATGTCCAAAAGAAATAACTCTATTTGATAAATACAGAAGTTATTATCTTATTAAAAGATTTTTCTATTCTGATGAACAATTTTGCATTTGTGGGATACTAGACGACTTCGACGTAACACCTGTGTATTTCCTGATTCCGCGGGAATATGGGGAAATCCTTAATTATCGGATCCGATTGTGAAATTTGAACCTTTATTGAATTCACCTGAACACATAAAGACGTTAAAGGAAATGATTCGCGAAGGTTACCAGGTGTTCACATACGCACAGTGGAAATATCTATATATGTACAGAAATAAATAAAATTTGTGTCTAATTTTGATAGCTCTATATACACTTATAAATTAAAAAGGCATATCTGTTTGTAATTTCAAATAAAAGGCTTATTACTAAAGGCCTACGAAAATATACGCCATTTATAATGTTTTTTTAGAGTTTCGTCTGTCTATTTGGTCCAGCTGAGGTGTGTCTAATTTATATCAAATTTAACCACAACGGATGGTGGAAAGGTCTATTTTAATAAATGTATTTCAGCTATCTGTCAGAAAACATCCAGGCAAAATCAATCCAGCCGTTTCAGAGATTAGTCGAAACATATAAATACACTCGTAAGTATCGCATATATAATTAACATTGTTTATGCAATGTTTAAAGTGGAAAAAGCGGTAGAGATGAGAGCGTTGAGAAGCATGAGTGGATTGAAACTGAGTGACAGAGTAAGAAATAGGGTGATAAGAGAACGTTGTGGTATAAAAGAAGACGTAGTGACTAAAATTGAGAAAGGTATGCTTAGATGGTTTGGGCATGTAGAGAGAATGAATGAAAGGAGACTGACAAAAAGGATTTATGAGTCAAGAGTGAATGCGAAAGTTGGAAGGGGAAGACCAAGGCGAACGTTCCTGGACCAAATCCAGGACATTTTAAATAACGGCCAGGTCAAGAGTACTCTAAACCGACGAACTTGTATGAAAGGTTTAATGAGAATGAAAGAAGCGAAGGAGATATGCAAGGATAGTGGCAAGTGGAAGGATGTTGTCTCTGCCTAGCCCTATGGGAATGAGGCGTGATGCTATGTATGTATGTAAAGTGGAAAGTTTTATTGGTGTATATTTTGTTTCTATACGTATTGTAAAGCTTTTTATTTTCATAATAAAATAATATATGTCGGAGTGTAACAGCCTGTGGAACGCTGTGTTGGAGTGCAATAGTCTGTGGAACGCTGGCGCCATCTGTCTGTCGGAGTGGGGCAGAGTCGATAAGTGGCGGTCCAGCACGTCTCTCCGTAGTTCTCGAGTAGCGCTCGACCGAAGCGGTCCACTGTTGGAACGGTCGAGTTCCTAGCTATTAATGTTAATGAGTTTGTGTAGATTGATATCGGGAACATTAAGTGATTGAACATTGAATAATTATATAATCTGAATTAATTAATAAAGTGTTTGATTGCACCAACATTACCCGCGAACGTCAACAGTATAAGCAATTAAATTATGGATGCCATTAATGACGATGATCCACACGCCCCTACGCTTTATGCTTCTCTTATTCTCCAACATATATATTTTCATATACATTTAGTAAAAAGCTTTATTAGTGCTGTTACCGAGACGCTGCTTGTCTATATTGTCACTTCGTTCCGTTGACTCTATTCTAATTTTTATATACTGTCTGACCCATTTGGATAAATAAAGAACAACAATGTGTACATAAATAAAATAATAGGTATTCAACGATTTATGTTCAGCGTGACCCTTTCTCTTTTATAGCTGGTTTATTAACGTCGCACGCAATATTTTATCGTTATCTGCAAAAGCCTTGCACACGGGACACGACCCTTATTATCTCGAGGATTATGAGGTGAACTAGGACGGACTAGGAACTGAGTAAACATTGCTTATTAAGATAATGATGTCCGTCCTACATACCAACTGATATGAATCCATAACACAAGCCAATTTACTGAGATGGCGCGGTAATGGTTCGTTTCATATACTATGTAATCTCTGGATAGTGATGTTTAAGGAAAAGTTTTTAATAAATTAGATTATTTATTTTACAAATAAGACACATATGGATATATACTGTAATGATCTATTAGCACTGTTTCACTGCAAAGAGCTTATTCATTAAAAAAAGGTATTATTCAGGTAAAAAGGTTTAGTATTTTTAGCGTGAAAACGCAGAAGATAGACTAAGTTACTAGTAACCGGTAATATCAATTTAAAACACTTATAATATTATTTTTTAACGATGGCGAAAAGGGTGAGAATGATAAAGCTTGGCCGGTGAGAATATTTTGGAAGGTGTAAAAAGAGAAATGTAAGAGAACGTTGTGGTATCAAAGAAGATGTAGTGGCTAAAATTGAGAAAGGTATGCTTAGATGGTTTGGGCATGTAGACAGAATGAATGAAAGGAGACTGACAAAAAGGATTTATGAGTCAAGAGTGAATGCTAAAGTTGGAAGGGGAAGACCAAGGCGAACGTTCCTGGACCAAATCCAGGACATTTTAAATAACGGCCAGGTCAAGAGTACTCTAAACCGACGAACTTGTATGAAAGGTTTAATGAGAATGAAAGAAGCGAAGGAGATATGCAAGGATCGTGGCAAGTGGAAGGATGTTGTCTCTGCCTACCCCTATGGGAATGAGGCGTGATGCTATGTATGTATGTATGTATGTATTTATATCTGTCTATCTCTGTATTCTTTCTTTAACACTGTAATGCACATCTACCAACGACTTTTCTAACATTAGAAAGGTTGGCTGGTAGATAAAGCTTTGTAGCTTTAAGCCCGCCGTTTGCACTCTGTGCAATAAAGTTTATAAATAATAAATAAAAATAAAATCTCGCTTAATTTATAATGTATGTACCTTAAAATAATATTTTTTAGTTACGTATTTATATATATATATATATATTTACATCTATCTACATTTCACCTCCAAACGAAAGGCTGTCATTGTACACTTTTATCACAATTAACTAATTTTCTTTTTTTAAACTTTGTATGTATGTGTACAATAAGAATAAATAAATATTTGATGCAGTATATGAAGACGGAAAACTTAGTATTAGATCAGTATCCGCAGTGTTTCACAAACTTGATGTATTTAAAAAGCACAATCAAATCTACTACGGTATAATTTACTAATGACATGAAAATTGTACACGTTGTACTGTTTAAATTTTTAACAGTTTGTTTTTTTTATGTATATTATTCAACAGATGAACCGAATTTAAGGGGCTTACAATAGCAGTAAAACAGTGTTGTAGGGCAATCATAGGCTAATTTCCACGCATATGAATAATGGCACATTTAAACACGACAACGCATGGATAAAAGTAAGTAAGTAAGTAGCAGCCCATTAACGTCCCACTGCTGGGCACAGGCCTTCTCACTCATAAATGGAAGGGGTTTTAGCACATAGACCCACTACGCTGCGCCACTGCGGATTGGCAGGCAAAGTACACAAGTGCACTCTCTATTCCTTCACTCTCATAGTCCGATGTGACGGGAATCCGACACGACCGGAGAGAGATCAGGCGCAGGACCGACGGCTTAACGTGCTCTCCGAGGCACGGGGGTGGATCACACCGCCAACTTCCCAACTTCGGGCAAATATTGAGAAAATCTTAATAGAAAACTCAATATTGATTTTTGAATTGGCCCGACCCGGGACTCGAACCCAGGACCTCATGTCTGTAGTCGAACATGCTAACCACTAGACCAATGAGGCAGTTAAAAAAAAAAAAAAATTATAAAAGTAACAAAAAAAGACTTGGTGCAGAAGGTTCAGAAATCATATGTTGTTTAAGCATAATCACTTTTTACAAGATACCCGAACCACTGTTGGGTGTAGCTCCACATAGTTTTAATAAATGTTAAAAACGTTCTATTACAAAAGGCATATTATATGTTTTGGTCATGATTCCAGTTTCACATGAAAGCTACACAAATTTAAAGTAGTAACGGCTGAGTTACTTGCCGGTTTCTTCTCAGCGTAATCATCTCAACAAATCAACCGGCGGTTGATTTGTTACCAACAGACATACTTGTGACGATTTAATGCTTTTTGAGCCTAATTATAGATATATATTTCGATTTCATTTGATTTGGATAGATAACGGCGCCCATACAACCTTTCGTGAGTCAGTTGAAGAAGCTCACAGGTTAGATAAGTGATTTTACTGACCAGTGTTCATCTATCGCTAATTAAATACTTATAGTTATGTTAGTGCGTTTATATTTTTGAAGTTATAAATCGGTGAGATTTTTCTACCGCTAACAGGTTACCACTAAAAGAGAGAGACAGAGATTATACTTTATTGTATACCACCAACAATACATGAAATAGCTACCATAACTTAATTTGAGCAGCGATTTCTGGCAGGCAACCTTAGGGTTAAGGAAATTTTGTTACGAAAATGGGTAGGTGGTATCTAGAAAGTGTATCTTTATATATATAAAGTCGTCGTTTTAGTGCACGGCGTTGTCGTCGTCGCAACCGACGGACGTCCACTGCTGGAAAAAGGTCTTAATGAATTCTAATGGGCCGCTTGTATCTAGCGGCTGCCAGCGACCCGCCTGATGTCATCGGTCCACCTGGTGGAGGGTCTGTCGACACTGCGTTTTTTAATTCTTTTTTCTTTAAGTTCTTTAAGTGTACATGGAGAGGTAATGAATCTTGACGAGGTTTATAAATATATTCAAAGAATTAGCCTCTCTGATAAGTAGCTCGTTTTACAATTCAATTCTCTGTGCCGCAAATGATTGCCCAAAGAACATAGTTTTACAGGGAATAATATTTAGTTTAAGGCTCCGGGATGGCCTTGAACATCTTCTGTCCGAATTATTAAATATAAAATAATCTTTGAGATAGGCTGGAGCACCATGATTAAATAACCCACAATACAAAAGCGTATATAATGGTAAAGGTAATACCTCTCATTGTTTGTTTGTAACTAGCCACGGCCGAAGTTTTCTACCACTCGAGACTCAGAGAAATTACAAATTTCAATTAGCCAAATTTGCCCTGTAGGACATCAAACCTAGGACTTCCCTCAGTGAAACGGAATGTTCGCGATATTGTACCACAGATATCAGTAAACATGTGAATAAACAAAAAAACGGTTATCAATATTTAACTGCAGACTATAATTACAAACAATAATTTTCCACTCCGCATTTATTAATTTTCACATAAACATCTGCCTGTCTAAATGTATATTTATTAAAGAGAAATAAGGATTAGAGAAAATTAATTTAACAACTGGAAATGACAAGTAAAAAAGATGAATATAGAAATTTGCGTTTCAAATAAATTGAATTTGATGAAAAGAATTTTTTATTAATAAACTGTTCAGATTTCCTTTTCAAAAGGAACACTTTTTTTAAATTCATTTAAACCAAAGGTCTTTGATAGACTTTTAATTAATAATAACTTTATACATAAATTTATATTACTTGTCTACATATTTCAATACTGAGTTTGTTTTTTTGAACGCTCTTATCCCTGGAACTACTGGTCCGATTTGAAAAATTCTTTCAGTGTTAGATAGCTCATTTTTGGAGAAGACTTTAGGGTATCACCACTAAGACCAATAGAATCGATGCATCAATAAAGAAGGTTTAGAAATAGCTTTCTTTTTCTTTTTGAGTTTCCACTGTATACGCTGCGTAAATAGTCAAACTACAGACAGAATTGTTCTTCTTTAAAATATGTAATTAAATTTTCCTTTCTTTTTTATATACATTATATCTAAACTAGTATTATAAAGAGGAAACATTTGTGTTTTTATATGTATGTTTGTAAAGTTTTGACACAACAACCACTGGAACGATTTCAATACTGTTTTCAACATTAGAAAGCTGCATTTGCATTGACCGATATCGGCTATATGATGTTCTCAAAAAATAAATTAGAGATCCTTAATAAAATATAATTGGTGAAAAAATTGGTCACATAAAATCTGTCATCGCCTGCGCTAGGGAAACTATTGATGATAGATCAAAAAAATGTTCTACAATATTATAGAAGATATTGAAATCTACAAAAAAGTCTGCGATACTATTTGTCCAACTACTGTAGTTATGCAACTGTAACTACTTTTTTTACATTTTAAAACTTAATAAAAGGGCCAACCAAAAACCAAACCATATTATATAATACATACTTCTGTACGCTTCAATACCTCAAAAATACTTTTTAAAATATTAAAACCGGACATTCCATTTAAAAGATATAAGGAATTTTAAAAAGGCAACAAAGACAATAGCGATCCTTCTAACTGGGCTTGCGACTGGTGAGTTAGCTGATATTCCAGGGATACCAATGATACCCACCGATATACCTATACTGTTTTTATTTTTATCAAGCTCAAAATTACTGGAGCAATATAGAAAATTCTTTCGTCCTTGGACATTCTACGGCAATAATGTTACGAATTTAAAAATATATTAGATATGTTCTTTGTAAAGAACAATATTTATATTAATTAGATTAAGAATGTAAGTGTGTATCTAATAATCTGAAAGGAAGTTATTAAAAACTAAGTAAATGTTCGCGACTTTTCCCTTTCGCCTAGAAAATAGTATATTTTTGTTTGTAGTATAGAATCTATATTGTTCACGATCTTTCCCTTGCGTATAAATGAATATTATAGTTATAAATTTGTTTGTATTGTTTTTCCTAGAATAAAGTTGTTTGTGCAATTATTGGCCAATCATAAGATATACTTTTTCATAAATAAAAAAGCCAACTAGCGTCGTTTGCTTGTCACAATCGTGTACGCATGTCAGTCGTAAACACGACATAATAGAAAGCCAAAAAACGGCGTAAACTTTCCTGTTGAACAACAGTTCGATCGTACAGTATAACCTCGTCTGGTGACAAGTAGACGGCGGGGCGTTGAGTGAAGAATCTGGTGGCATTTTCATTGATCCTGAATCGGCAATCTTCACAGTGTGAGCTGTCGAAGGGGCTCACAGTAAAATGATTTTTTTGTGATAACAAAAATAGATCTACCGTCTAGCTTAGTAGACCACCCACTGTCACGAGATTGGTTATCTACGTGGGTGAAACCGCGGTGCATTGCTAAGTAACTAATGCCTGGCTTACTTTGTAATGCCTGTTTAGATTATTTCAAGCTATCTTACACAGCTATATGAATAATCATCGAACATAACGTTTTTTTAAATTACATTTACAGAACTTATAAAAGGAATGTTTTCGTTTTATCATAATGTTTTTTTGTAGATGGGTCTGTTGAATTTAATAAAGCGTGTGATGTGTAATTAACATGTTTTAAATATTTATTTTTTCCGACCGCTTTATGCCCGTAATGTAGAGGAATAATTGTTTTCTTTATATCAACAACGGATGGATGGACGGACAGTACAATTTTTTTTTAGAAAGTGGGAAATTTGTACTTTTTGAGTGCCTCGCTGAGGTACTAACGGAATCGGGGACAACGCAAGTGATACCTTGGGAAAAAGTCACTTTTCAATAATATTTAGTTGTGATTGAAATTCGACCACAATTCATTTAAATTATAAGTTTGAACATAATTAGGATTCTATTATAACTCCAGTTTACCAAAGACTACTCAAAAATTCCAAATGTCACGACATCAATTGTATACGGCTAAACAAATTTTGATAATTCTTTTGTTATAATCGAGAGAAGGTCTGTATGAAAAAAAAATCAACAAAGCTATGTAAAATATCAGCAATTTGAAGAAAACCTAATAACCTTAGTAACTTTTCTAATGTAACCTTATTGCGTTTGACATAATTGTCAGTAATTGAAAAATATGCATATATACTCTATGGTCTAGTGGTTAGCATGTTCGACTACAGACATGAGGTCCTGGGTTCGAGTCCCGGGTCGGGCCAATTCAAAAATCAATATTGAGTTTTCTATTAAGATTTTCTCAATATTTGCCCGAAGTTGGGAAGTTGGCGGTGTGATCCACCCCCGTGCCTCGGAGAGCACGTTAAGCCGTCGGTCCTGCGCCTGATCTCTCTCCGGTCGTGTCGGATTCCCGTCACATCGGACTATGAGAGTGAAGGAATAGAGAGTGCACTTGTGTACTATGCCTGCCAATCCGCAGTGGAGCAGCGTGGTGGGTCTATGCTCTAAAAACCCTCTCTCACATGAGCGAGGAGGCCTGTGCCCAGCAGTGGGACGTTAATGGGCTGCTACTTACCTTTACTACTAATTCTAGTTTGCAATGCCTGCTACTTTATCATATTTGTGTAATATTATAGATAATGTATTTTAGCAGAAAAAGTAAAGCCTACTTTTTCTGCTAAAGTTAGCTGCTTAAGTTAAGCTGCTTTTAAATGTGATATTTTGTATCTTTGTATCCTTGTTACACAATCTCACAAATGCGGTAGAAATTAGAACATAAAGTTCTAAAAAATAAACCTTGCTTCTATTTACAACTGATATAAGTGGCATTTTATGTATAACTCCAGTTTTATCGCTATCACATTATTGTCTTTTCTCTTCAAGTTTAATTCCGAAGACGACGTAGAAAGCTAGTACATAATGTAGGTTAACTTAAAGAGATCTTTCTATTTTATTGTACAGTGATACTAGAATAATGAGCACTTATCGGTACAAATCATATACTTGGCACTGTATTTTATCGTATAATTCTTTACTACAATATTTACATAATCTTTAAATTTCTTTGGATTCAATTCTGTAGTTGACGCACAGAAGTCACCGTACACGATGTAGGTTAACTAAAGAACCCCACACATTAACAGACCGCTTGAAGTTGAAAATAACCGGATGACGGGGGCAGATTACAAGACTAATCCTTTTATGCACCTCAATCAGTCGGGAGGCCATCATCATCCTAAACTGTGGCAACAATGGCTTCCTATGGCATAACAATCTTACATCCTGGATGGAATCCAATCGAGGTTCAAGACGTTGGCTGAAGGTGCGCAAATCTGTACCTTCTATCACCCAACATTCTGCGATGGATAACAGATGTTTCAGGAACAACCTCCCACTCCCACATCAGTGTCTTTTTATGTTTTACTAGCAATCATCACCTAGTAAATACATTTAGGCATAAAACCCGAACCCATGGACCAAGAGTATGGGATCCAGCGAGAGAGAAGTCTCGCAATACTCACTAATATCTAGCGGAAGTCTCTTCGACCATGAGTGCAACACCAGAGGAGCAAGTAACGCATTCCTACCTGATGTATTGGATAATCGATGAGTGACTGAGGATTCATGGAGAAGGAAGCAAGCGGTGCGCGAGTATGTATCTAGAGACCATTACACCTACTTTGCTGGTTTACAAGATATCTTTCTCAATCAGCAGCATAAGGGGATATAGCTGAAATTTCCAGATCAGGCATTCTGCCTTAGTATGGTGTAACGTGCGATGAAATTGTAGGTGTGATTGTATATTGACTCTACCAACGGTGCAACCGAATCTAGCAGATAACGGCAGTCAAAAGCCTGTGGCACTAAATGGCTACAAACTAGGGGTTGAACATAAGCTTTGAATTCAAAACTGTAACGGATCTATGTATCTCGGCTCGTTTCATCTCCAATTAAGAATTACGGCTCATTAGGCATTTTTCCCATTACTAAGATTTAGATTCGAGCATCACGTAGATGCTGGATAAATTAAAAAATTATTGCCCATAATATCAAACGGGCCAGTTTCCATCGACAATCCAATCTGTTGTATGAAATTCCGGATTTAGCCACTGTAGAGGATGTCCAATGTTTGTCGCTCTAGGTTAATGGCAATTCCGTGGGGTGTGTGGGTGGGACGTAATCCGTTTAGGACAACCTGCTCATGCCCAGCTGGCGATCTATGTGTGAATAACTGAGAGGGCAATAGTCTGTACGTGTATGGGTACACTTTAAACCCAGAAAGCTTTCTATTTTATTGTGCCGTGATCATAGAGTAATGAGCGGTTCATGGCAGACAAAAGCGAGCGGAACGGATGCCTGCATCGAAGCGGAAAGGGAGCGGGTTCATTGTACGTTCCCGTTTGTCCACATACACATGAAATGCACTTTTATACAATGTAACATGACGTTATAACACTAGGAATAGTTATAATGTCTTTTGGGAAACACACACAATATAGGGAGTTATATTTACATGTTCATTTCACATTGTTTTATAAGTTTCTTCTAATACCACTACAATGTAAGAGTTATTTGACGGCCTCGCTGGCGCAGTGGTGCAAGTATTCACTTTGCTAGCGGAGGACCCGGGTTCGATCCCCGGTAGGACGAATTTAGAAAATTATCTTTTCTAATTTGTCTTAATCTGGACTGGTGGGAGTCTTCTGCCGTAGCTAGTTACCACCCTACCAGCAAAAACGTACCGCCAATCAAAGAGATTTATGTTCCGGTACGATGCTGTGTAGAAACCGTAACGGGTATATCGCCTCTTAACAGATTAGCGCGCTTCCATCTTAGACTGTATCATCACTTACCATCAGGTGAGATCACAGTCCAGCGCTAATCTGTCAGAAAAAAACAATTATATTAAAATTTGTAATATCAAAGTAACTGTAAAACTCACGCATGCACGAAAAAACATGCCTCATTGTTACACTCGGAATGAGCTGATCTTAGAAGCGAGAGTGCGGAACAAGCGATAGAGAGGCACGATAGGCTTAAATCCAGTGCTTTAAGAATAACAAGTTTTCATTAATGTTTTCTTATGAGAACATCATGCAAAATTATCATCAAATATTGATATTTTGTAAGAGAATAACGCAATATGAATACCTTATAATCTGTAATTTAGCAAAACTTTTGAAATAACAAAGATAACCCGTAAAATAAAATTTCCATTAAGTATTTACAAAGTGAGACCACACTTAGAGTATAAGGCATTTCAATTAAATTTTGTATATTTTAGATTTTATTGATTTCATATGATTCTTCGTTTCAGTGCCCTTCAACATGGCGTGCGTCGATAATTCATTCAGTTTATATTGAGAATATAATTCCAAATTCTATAACCTTCGTGTAAATGCAATTTAATGGTTTATAGTCTCTCTATTAAATATGCTCTTCATTGATATCAAGATGAAAAGCAAAGTATTGTATTAACTAAACTGTACGATAATACTGCAATTTCTTTAGGAACTAAATAGTGTCCAAAAGAAATAACTCTATTTGATAAATACAGAAGTTATTATCTTATTAAAAGATTTTCTGTTTTGATGAACAATTTTGCATTTGTGGGATACTAGATGTTAGCTTTCCAGCATCGATAAACAGCTGTTCTTCGACGTAACACCTGTGTAGTTCCTGATTCCGCGGGAATATGGGGAATCCTTAATTATCGGATCCGATTGTCAAATTTGAACCATTATTGAATTCACCTGAACACATAAAGACGTTAAAGGAAATGATTCGCGAAGGTTAGCAGGTGTTCACATACGCACAGTGGAAATATCTATATATGTATAGAAATAAATAAAATTTGTGTCTAATTTTGATAGCTCTATATACACTAATAAATTGAAAATGCATATCTGTTTGAAATTTCAAATAAAAGGCTTTTTACTAAAGGCCTATAAAAATATACGCCATTTAGAAATTATTTTTTTTTAGATTTTCGTCTGTCTGTTTGTTCCAGCTGAGATGCGTCTAATTTATATCAAATTTAACCACAATGAATAGTGGAAAGGTTTAGCTATTTTAATAAATGTATTTCAGCTATCTGTCAGAAAACATCCAGGCAAAATCAATCCAGCCGTTTCAGAGATTTGTCGAAACATAGAAATATACTCGTAAGTATCGCAGATATAATTAACTTTGTTTATGCAATGTTTAAAGTGGAAACTTTATTGGTGTATATTTTGTATCTATACGTATTGGAAAGCTTTTTATTTCCATAAAATAATATATGTCGGAGTGCAACAGTCTTTGGAACGCTGTGTTGGAGTGCAATAGTCTGTGGAACGCTGGCGCCATCTGTCTGTCGGAGTGGGGCAGAGTCGATAAGAGGCGGTCCAGCACGTCTCTCCGTAGTTCTCGAGTAGCGCTTGACCGCAGCGGTCCATTGTTGGAACGGTCGAGTTCCTAGCTATTATTGTTAATGAGTTTGTGTAGATTGATATCGGGAACATTAAGTGATTGAACATTGAATAATTATAAAATCTGAATGAATTAATAAAGTGTTTGATTGCACCAACATTACCCAACAGTATAAGCTATTAAATTATGGATGCCATTAATGACGATGTCGGCGGAGATCCATACGCCCCTATGCTTTATGCTTCTCTTCCTCTCCTATTCTCAAACACATATGTTTTCATATACATTAAGTGAAAAGCTATATTAGTACTGATAACGAGACGCTGCTTGTCTATATCGTCTCTTCGTTCCGTTGACTTTATTCTAATTTTTATATACTGTCTGACCCATTTGGATAAATAAAGAACAACAATATGTACATAAATAAAAGAATAGGTATTCAACGAATTATGTTCAGCGTGACCCTTTCCCTTTTATAGCTGGTTTATTAACGTCGCACGCAATATTTTATCGTTATCTGCAAAAGCCTTGCACACGGGACACGACCCTTATTATCTCGAGGATTATGAGGTGAACTAGGACGGACTAGGAACTGAGTAAACATTGCTTATTAAGATAATGATGTCCGTCCTACATACTAACTGATATGAATCCATAATCCAAGCCAATTTACTGAGATGGCGCGGTAATGGTTCGTTTCATATACTATGTAATCTCCGGATAGTGATGTTTAAGGAAAAGTATTTAGTAAATTAGATTAATTATTTTACAAATAAGACAAATAGGTATATATACTGTAATGATCTTTTAGTACTGTTTCACTGCAAAGAGCTTATTCATTAAAATCAGGTAAAAAGGTTTAGTATTTTTAGCGTGAAAACGCAAAAGATAGACTAAGTTACTAGTAATCGGTAATATTAATTTTAAATACTTATAATATTATTTTTTAACGATGGCGAAAAGAGTGAGAATGATAAAGCTTAGCCGTTGAGAATATTTTGAAAGGTGTAAAAAGAGAGGTGTAAGAGAACGTTGTGGTATCAAAGAAGATGTAGTGGCTAAAATTGAGAAAGGTATGCTTAGATAGTTGGGGCATGTAGAGAGAATGAATGAAAGGAGACTGACAAAAAGGATTTATGAGTCAAGAGTGAATGCGAAAGTTGGAAGGGGAAGACCAAGGCGAACGTTCCTGGACCAAATCCAGAACAATTTTAAGTAAGGGCCAGGTCAAGAGTACTCTAAACTGACGAACTTGTATGAAAGGTTTAATGAGAATGAAAGAAGCGAAGGATATAAGCAAGGATCGTGGCAAGTGAAAGGATGTTGTCTCTGCCTGCCCCTAAGGGAATGAGGCGTGATAAGTATGTATGTAAAAAGAGATAATAGAAAAAATATATTGTAATGGTGATTTAAAAAAACTAGCTGGAGATGTAAAGCGATATTGGAAAATATATTGTAAAATGCTGAGTTGGAGATTTTTTGGCGTGGCTGTCCTTACAATATAATATTAGTAAGTATGATATAATCCAAGGATAGTTCGTTGTTTGTTAATAAAGTGAATTATGTATCTTCATCATAGACTTATATCCCTTCGAAGAAGTTTAGGTACACAACTTTTGGACATGGGACCTTTGTTTAGTTGAACTAATGAAATAAATTTGTTGCTTAGAGGACCCAAAAGGGATTTATTTTGAGTGATTAGTGTTTATTTCGGTCGTGATAGGACCTGTGACATCCATATTATGAAATTTATAAATTTTAGGTATTACAAAAGGTCCAATAAGTCCTTTTCACTAATATATAGCCTTGTGTAAATTCATACTTATATTTATATAAGTACCTCAGTACAAATGTGCGTTTCATATAATTATACATATAACGTCATATAGTAGTATTAGCAAAAAGTTTATTAATAATAAACGGTTTTGATCTTGATTGAGTGAAAAGATACTCCTATTATATTATTTCGATTATCAAGTTATAAAGGAAGAGTGTGAACTGATAGTAGATATTGAAAATTATACAATTACGATAAAACTTGGTCTATAAAGCACAGGTGACATATATTCCTAAGCGATTTCTTAAACTTTGTTAAAAAAGGCTGTAGTAATGGAAGAAGTTAGGCAATAACATAAACATTTGTAGAAATATCTATTCTTTGACATAAATATATATGAATACAATGTAAGATATATATAAGATATTTTCAATCACATTTTAGGACAATGAATTGCTTATTTATTCTTTTTTTACATAATACGTTCTATATTTGTAATAACTAACTAATATGCCTCATATATGAACGTTTGAGAAAAAGCTCAACAGAGCTTTACTCAAAAAAATATTTCATAAAATATAGTTTTTTCAATTAACTATTCATGGATATGTTTTTTCTTGTCTAATCATTTTCGCCATAGAAATACGTTAATTTAAGACTACATTTGATATATTAACATATGGATTGTCCGGAATAATTAATATGTTAGCAATTCAAATAACAGGTGAACGTTTTAATACATGAAATTGAACTAGAAACACTTACCATTAATTGAAAAACCACACCTAATTGAGGTTATTGACCTGATAATATCGACGAACCCACTTTTTGCTTTTACATTTCATCGAACAAAAATATAAAAGACAAAATTAATGCTTCCTATCGTTCGGGTTTTATAGCAGCGGAGTAAAAAAGGTCGGCATTCAGGTTATTTTAAACTTTGATAAAATTGACAATCGATTCAAGTTCTTTGATCTTAAGATATAAAAATATCTAAAGTGTATTTGTTTAAAATGTGGTTTTGTTTTCTATCTACTGTATTAAAACCCAAGTTACCAATTATTTTAGTAAAAAGAGTGAATGTACATCATATAACTTACGAAATAAAAACAAACTTGTTATAATTTCTAGCTGCATAAAAGTAATAACTCATTTAAGGGTAACTGTATACGTCTATATAATAAATTCCCACAAGACGTTATAGAGATGTCAATTAATAAATTCAAAGTCTTTGTTAAGAGAAAGTTGATCGAAAAATCATATTATGAGTCGCAAGATTACTTAGATGATGGAAACGCATAGGAGTGAACGAATTTATCTAATTTAAGTTGAAATATATTTAAATAATATGATATTGTAATGATGATGGTAACAAAAAAAATACCCGACTGAGTTTGTTGTAGGCTCTTCTCAGATCAAGGCGCGAAGGAACCTTCGTAACATTAGATTTTAAGTTGTTCTCGACTATCACTATCAGACGTATTTAGAATCAGTGTGAAAAAAATATTATTTGACGATCCAAAAGTGCTGTAATATGCCTACTTGAATAAAGATATTATGATTTTATTTGATTTGATTTATGATTTGATTTAGGGTTATTGGTACAGATTTTCTAAAGAATCAACCGTTCATTTGGTCATTGTTCTTAGATGTTTGTTATATATCTCTGTTTGAGCACAAAAAATTAAGTCAATGCCTACTCAAACCTGTAATATTGTATTAAATGGTTAATATTTCGCAAAAAAATATGTGTGACTAAATTGTTCCCTTTTATTAGTTCTACAATGTAGTTTTAAAATGTAGACATCATATGTCTACATTTTAAAATTAGCCAATCTTTAAAGATAGATTTAGTTACTTTGAAAAAGACAACAACCTTTTTCGTAGTAACTAAATTTTTCTTCCTATTTTGTTCTTCTAATTTGTTTTAAGTGATGCAGGCGAAGTAGCACAGGTTATCTACAGTTTGTTCGCTATAAACTGTAGTCTTATTATATATAATTTTTGAATAATGCTTCTTAAGCCTTTATTGAACAAAAAAAAGTGGTAAGAAACGGGATCCAACTAAATTTTCTTGACCTTGGATTCCCGCCGGAATTCTTTATAATGAACGACAAAAAATAAAAGCAGAAAGTAATTACTTAACTATTTTTCATTTCCATTAAGTAGAAATAATACAAAAGTGTATCAAATTAATTTTTTGAAATGAAGTCATTTTTTGATCCTATAAATATTTGAAAAGTGCTTTGATATTTTGTTAGTCTTTCACCAGTTTATTAGGTTTTCTAGACTTTCAATTACTTCAATTCACGTGGAAATGCGTCAACAAGATGCTTGTGTAATCTTGTATTGTATGAGGAACTGGGTTTGGTTCCGGTGTAGGGTTAATTCAAAGTTTATTAATGAAAGAAAAAGGAACATAGTATGGTCTTATGATAGTGTATACACCTTGATGCTATCATATCATATATTGTGATATTTGTTTGCGATTAGCCATCAGTTTAATGATCCACTCAAACTCAACTATATTTTGGTAATAGTATAGCACCATCTGATGTAAGCTTTCCTCTGTAATGAGTTTAAGAAGTTCTTGCCTTGCAAGAAGGAAATGCCTGACACTAATCTATATATATAAAAATCAAATACTCTTCGTTTGTCTCAAGAAAGGCTGGACTGATTTGTTTCTGAATTATTTGTGGAAGTCCAGGGAAAATTTAAAAGGTGAGTTCATATGAAAAATATGCTTGGGATATAGAAAAATAAAAATTTCGCTTTCCCTTGGAAACTATTCTCACCTGTCAAAGAAACCGGTTAAATTGAAAGTCGTTCAGAAATCAAATTAAATTTAAAAGTGAAGGGTTTTTTTTTTGGATTTGAATGTTAAACGATCGATGTTCGTCCCGTCGTTCAGAAATTAATGAAACTTATGTTTTTTTTATTTGTTTTTGACATTTGACATTGACAACCACTAATTCCTGATCGCGATTATATTTTTTTCACGCTTTGGTGGGAATCTCTGCATTTTGATTCCGTATTCCGGATTAGTTTTGTTTTTTTGTCCCGGATAAGTTTTGACCATATTTTTTACTAAAGTTGAAACATTCTGCAACTATCGTTCAGCTTTTTTATTTATTGATTTTGAGGCTATACGAAGTGTGAAAGTCGTAATGAAATATCGTGTCGTCAGGTCGTCATGGCGTAAAATAAATCTCGTACCCGTAAAATATGAACAAGCACAAAGGCTAGGTCGCCTGTGACTCTTTTATATTGTCACTCTCGGTATGAAAAGAAATAGGGCACTTTTAGATCTGAGAACACAGTAGAGAAAAATGGGACAGCGTTGTCATAAATATAAAAGGGAGTTTGCGAAAAAAACTCGATGAGTTTTTCTATTTTAATCACAGCGTTCGCTGCTATTTTTAGATATAACGAAGGTCAGTGTTGCCATAAATAAAGAAACTATTTCGGTAAAATATATTATACAATCTTTATATAGGTGAGGGTAGTTTTATATATTTGGAAGCTTATTTGTATGACGCAATGTTAATCTATTTTATCGTATATATAAATAATGCCAAACCTTTGTTGTACCATAACTGTTGGTATTACACTGTTGTGGAAACTTACCTGAAAAAGAAAAACAATTTTAAATACTTTCTAATGAAAGTGCGTTTCTGAATTTACACTTCTAATAAATGGCGGCAATTTTGTAAACAACAAACTTGTGTAGACATTAAAATCTTTTATTTTACTAAATGTTTCCTTAATTTAGCACTGTTTTTTAATATATACAGGAACTGGTAAGTAACAGTGATGACATATTATAATATAGCGAAGTACATCCAGCTTTGGTTGTATTTTAATGAGATTACAATACAATATTTATCATTTTTTATATCTAGTCCTTATTCCTTTAACAAAACAATAACTAATTTATAAGACAGCATTTCATTTAAATAGATACTTTGCTATTAAATAAGTGAGCTATGAAATAAAGTATTGCGAAAGTCCCCATTTTCAAAATTTAATCAGCGAAGTATAAGAAAATTGAATATAAAACGTGAAATATGTATAAACTTATAACTGTACTATGAGCCATTCATTAAGAAAGTTCTAATTAGTTCGGTACCATTTGCTTTTGTTGAAAGTTCCAAGCTATCGAACTTTCGATGAGATTTCGAACTACCCTACAACATGCTGTTTAATACAGCTCTTCGAAGTCTCCTTCCATAAAAACTAATTTAATTTTGTTATACAAAAGCTATACAAGTTTCGTTGAGTCATAGGGTTTCTCATTACGGTGTTACTATATCTCTACCACTTTTATATTTGACCAAATTGGATACTGTATGTGTAATTAATAGATAACTATAATAACATTTTATATTTCCGTGATAATATTTATTTATGCAGCAAAAGAAACACACAATTTTAATACAAGAAAAAAAAAACAAACTTGTAATGCCATATTTTAGAGTGATGAAGGTTCAGAAATCATTTGTCTGTTTGAGGATACGCATTTTTAATAAGATACCCGGACCAATGTTGGGATTGCCTCCACATAGTTATAAGAAATATGTTAAAAACGTCTTGTTACAAAAGGCATATTACAAAATTGATGTTTATTTAAGTGACAAAGATGTTTGGACTTGACTCCAGTTGGATATATTTAAAGGAGTAACCGTTGAGTTTCTTTTCGGTTTCTTCTCAGCGTAATCAACTTTCTGAATCGATGGTTAATTTGTTTCCAACGGACAGTCTATTGATGAATTAAAGCAGCTTTTTAAGCCTACTTGAATAAAGAATATTTTGATATTTGATTTTAAAATTAACGATTTATTTGTAATTTTGACAACTATTCTCAACCTTGGTAATAGTTTACTGAAATCACATAACTATTAAAACGAAATAATTTAAACACATTTTGCAATCACAAATGAGTAGTACAGTAATAAAGAATTTTTCTTTGAAATACTGTCTTAAAAAGTTAAGATTTTAGACTTGATTCGTTCTACGTAAAGTCATGATGGTCTTGTGATGAGTTGACGTGAATTCAGGTGTTTGAATCCTGGGTAGGCATCGTTATGTTTCTCTTTATAAAACTTTACGTACTTGATTGTTCTATTCAATCTATCATTGTGTTTTTGAGTTTTCCTCTTATGAGTGAGGAAGCCTTCTATGACCTAATGACCAACCTATTACCAACGGTGCCATCAAGTACTTCATGATCTCGAGAACCTATTGGGAAATTCGTAAATAAGCTGCAAAATTACAAATAAAAAGCGAATATTTTTGAAGATCACATGAGTGAGTAATCTGACTCTTCATAAATATAAACAACCTCGAATAGGTTTTAAACTAGTGGGGCTGAATCCAATATTTTGAATATTTTGAGCTAAGTAATAATATTTAGAGTAAGTTTTTTCTTTGATTTCAATTTCCATATATAATAATCGCTTTACATATGTACTCTTATGTTATGGTAACCATTATAGTCCATTTTTTGCATGATTAAAAGCTTATTTTTATCTTCGCATTATGCTTTTTTAATACACCTTGTTTGGGGCACATCGGTTGGCTTCGAAACTGTCCAATTGATACAACTAGATGCGACATACATAAATAAATAAATCATTTATTCAGTCAATAGAAAACGAAAGTAGCCTAAATACAGAAACTACTCGTTGCTAACGTAAAGTTAAAAAAGAAACAAAATTATCTATGTTATCCTAATTTAATCTACATATTGTCTGAAAAGGGCGTTGCCTCATAACAACAGACATAAGTAGAAACATTTTTTATGTATTATATATATAGATTACGAGTGTATTTGTGTTGCCATGCGTTAAATAAAGCCTAAGTCACCGTAGAAAGGTGTCACGGGCACACGTGGGCACGTGTTTAATAGGATTACACAAAGATACTGCGTTGTGTATAAGTATTTCACAGTGACAACAAGAAAATCACTCTAACCGAAACGTGACATGAGATTAGGTAAAAATAGCAGGAAACTTATGGCCTGCTTACACTGTACGAGTTTGATTTGGCAGAAGACAATTAGTGTAACTATATTTGAATGAATATCCTAGTCTAATAGTGGTAAAGTGAGTTATACCCTATTAACATCTTACTGCTCTGGCTCCTCACTGGAAGAAGAGAGGATTTCTTAAGCATACCACTACACTGTTCCACTGTTGATTTTTCCTATGAAACAATCTGTAAACTGCTGCTTTAGATTTGACGGCCACCTATTTAACTTGAGATTATAAATCACACTTAGCATTGGCTGTGAATGATTCGTAGACGCGATTCTATGTACAATAATCCACACATCTTTTCGCAAGGTCATTATCGTTGGCCAACAACAGATAGCTAATAAATATTTTGTTCCATGGTAACTTTAAAGATTACTATTCTAAGGATGCCTTAAAACTGATATGTCAAGATTAAATCCGTGTCATTAAATTCCTTTAATTTCAATAACTAATCTTCCATCTCGTTTTAAGGTAGTCTGGAAAAAATCGCTGATTAGCGATAAGACCGCCTTTTTGTACATTTGCTTGGGTAAACCTTGTGATCATAATTTGTAATTATATTTCTCTAAGGTGTACAATGAAGAGTATTATTATTATTAAGTTAACGTAGATAAACAAGCCCACAAATTTAAATCATTGGAATCTTATTATAAACTGGTTTGGAGTAAAACATTTGTGATGCTAATAAAACTAAATAAAAAACCTGAAATTGTAAAGATTCATAATATAAATAACTTCAAAAATATATCAAAAGATCGTATAATTGGCATGAGGCTTCTATCGTTGCTTATCTATCATCGATTAGAATGCCATAAAGTAAATAAGTAGCAACCTATTAACGTCCCACTGCTGGGCACAGGCCTCCTCACTCCGAGAAGTGAGGGTTTTTAGAGCGTAGACCGACCACGCTGCTCCACTGCGGATTGGCAGGCATAGTATACAAGTGCACTCTCTATTCCTTCACTCTTATAGTCCGATGTGACGGGAATCCGACACGACCGGAGGGAGATCAGGCGCAGGACCGACGGCTTAACGTGCTCTTCGAGGCACGGGGATGGATAACACCGCCAACTTCCCAACTTCAGGCAAATATTGAGAAAATATTAATAGAAAACTCAATATTGATTGTTTAATTGGCACGACCCGGGATTCGAACCCAGGACCTCATGTCTGTTGTCGAACATGCTAACCACTAGACCAATGAAGTAGTTTAGAATGCCATGAATGAATAGAATAAGATGCAAACTACACACGATAAAAATTAGGTACTAATCGACTCGCACATAATAGTAAATTGAAAACTGGTCATTTATCTATGTGCAAGTAAGAGACTACTCTTTGAGAATGTTACATTATTTAAAGAGAAGTGATAAAGTTGTCAAGATCTAGAGAGGTACTAATCGAATTACAGATAATAGTCACTTGGCTAATTTAGTAACAAAATACGAGTATTAAGTAGCATGTACTAAATAGAATAGCTTGAATGTCAGCTCGCGTCGTGTATAAAGCACATTAGGATTCGGACATAAACGACTGTCCCGTAGACATGTAAATCTTGACGTTTAACATAAGTGTATGCAGTATGTAAACAAGGCTTTTTGTGTAGATCGTATATAGTTCAGGATAATTTAAATATTAAAAACACCTTCAGCGAAAGGGAACTATCGTTATTTTCCTTGTAATTTTCAACGTAGGCATCCTCATTTTGTATAATAAATAATAAAATAAATATATAAATATGTCGGAGGGCAGGTGTCTGTGGAACGCTGGCGCTAACTATCGGCGTGGAACAGAGTCAATAGTGACAGTCCGGCGGGAGTCTCTCGGCAGTTGTCGAGTGGCGCTCGACTGGAGCGGTCTACTGTTGGAACTGTCGCGTTCCTAGTCATTATTGTTAATGAGTTTGTGTAAATTGATATCGGAAACATTAAGTGATTGAACATTATTACTCCGAGTTTAATAAAGTGTTTGATTGCACCAACATTACCCACGAACGCCCACAGTATAAGAAATTAATAACGATGTCGGCGGAGAACCCTACGCCCCTGTGCTTTATGCTTCTCCGTTCTCTCTTATTCTCCGACATATATAATTTTATTATATTTATTGCAGAATCTACCCAACTTTGTCGTAGATCCACTCTAACTTGTTTTATATTAACAAGTTAGCGTTTGCCTGGTGATAGTAAACGTAATGGTAAGCGATGATATAATCCAAGATGGAAATGCGCCAACTTGGTAAGAAATAATTACGTTTTTAATTGTTGTCTGCTTTAAGTCCCACATTTAATTGCACGTAGACAAAGTCTGCTAATATATAATACTATAAATTTAGCCAAAATACTATCACCATAACCCAACTATTGTATTCTACAAACTCCAGTTATAATCCATTTTATGTTAATTTGAAATAAGTAATATAAAAAAAATTAAGTTCATTCATACGTCATCTACGACGGCCTTGCTGGCGCAGTGGTGCGACTACTCGCCTTGCTAGCAGAGGCCCCGGGTTTGATCCCCAGTGATTTGTCTGAGTCTAGTCTGGTGGGAGGCTTCGGCCGTAGCTAGTTACCACCCTAACAGCAAAGATGTACCGCCAAAAAAATTAGATTTGTGTTCCGATACGATGCTGTGTAGAAACCGTATGTCGCCTCTTACCAGATAAGCGCGCTTCCATCTTGTATCATCACTTACCATCAGGTGAAAGCACAGTCAAGCGCTTAACTGTCAGCCATAAAAAAAGCACGCACGTGAGCTTTCAATAGATTGCCCTGTAAAACTTTTCGTAAAATAAATTTAATGAATGCATATATTTGAAAAACTTTATTAACAATACAAACTTAAATTAAAATTGAAACTGCATCCAAATTAACAATTGAAAAAGTTAATACTGTATGTCGGAGTGCAGTAATCTGTGGAACGCTGGCGCCATCTATCTATCGGCGTGGGATAGAGTCATGTGTCGTCAGCTCGCGGCAATGCAAACAATGATGACGGCGAAGACGACGCAATGTCAGTGGCAACACTCGGACTCGACCATTAAATTAATTGACCTGGATGGATCCGCTAGCGTTACCAGCGGGAACCAGCCCGTATGGGCAAAACAAAATTCCACGCATCAAATTGATGTCTGAGGAAGATGCCCGGGTAAGGAAGCACTGCCTCGAGGCCCGCAACCCTCAACTAAAGTTGAGAAGAACCCAGGAGAGTCAGCTCGCGGCGAACTTGCCGGTTCTCGGGCGACGATTCGCTGGAGCGGTCGACTATTGAAACTGTCGCGTTCCTAGCTATTATTATTAATGAGTTTGTGTAAATTGATATCGGGAACATTAAGTGATTGAACATTATAATCTGAGTTAATTAATAAAGTGTTTGATTGCACCAACATTACTTACAAACGCCCACAGTATGGAAATTATGGATGCCATTAATGACGATGTCGGCGGAGAACTCTACGCTTTATGCTCTCCTTCTCTATTATTCTCCGATATATATATTAATAACTAATTCATGGAAATTCGCATCGCCTTAATCAAATGTTTGTTGAAGGTTCGAGGTTCAAAATATTCTTTTGTTTTATCCTCAGACGTACTTAAGATATCCAAGAAATTTCATAAAAGTCAGTCGAGCCCTTGAGGAGCAGTGCGTTATCAAACATTGTGATACCGAGATTTAACTTATTAAATATCGTGAGTGTGAACTAATAGGAATAATTTATGAAAATAACACATTAAGCCGTCTACATGCCACTGTATCCGCGTTCTATCTTTTACGTGTATCTTTCCTACGTTTGTTAACATCAAATTGTTTCGCAAGTTGCCAAAACGACGCCATAAAAAAAACAAAGCGTACTTTGGCTCGCAATCAGAGAACGATGTCAAATGTGTCTGTAAATACACAAATGTATTCTTACTAACGAAAATCTTTCAAGCAATTTACTTTCGGTAAATAGTTACATTGTAATTGTAAGCTATTTTAATCTTCAGATCATATGTCTACCTCAAGCATTAGATTTTTTGTTGCAACTAACAAAAAGAAAACTGTTATTTTATTTTTGGGTTATCATATAGTATATGTATTTCATTGAAACTTAATAAACATTTTTTATCAGATTCTTATTGGATTATATATGTNATATTTTCCCATCAGTTTCATTAATCTATTATAATAATATATATAGAGATAAATATATTGTTAATAAAAATGATGTTAATAATATAATGTCCGGGAGACGCTTACTCGTTGCTTACCTAACGTTTGTCAGCCACACTTTTCTTAAAAACAAATTAAAAGTGCTTGGGTATAAATGATACACATATCATAAGTGAAACTTTTTTGACAAACTATTTAAGTCTTGTTTATATTTATACAAATCTAAAACTTTAGATTTCCGAGACTTATAGAGAGGGAAAAAGGAATTTAATGAATTTAATTGTCATTAAAATATTAAGTGACAGAAAAAGACGCACTTCGAGTAGGGATGATCGTTTCAATCGGCTTGATGTACGTAGGAAGTCCCGTTTGACGGCCGTCCAAGCCCGACATGAGTTAGAAATAGTGCGGGTAACCGTAAGTGAGCGTACGGTACGCAGAAGGTTCGAAGAAGCTGGTTTCTGTTCATTTGTGCCCGCCAAGGCTCCCAGGCTCGAGGTAAATCATCGTAGAAACAGGTTAACCTTTGCTCTGGAACAGCCACTTTGGAACGCGGACCAATGGAATAAGGTATTGTATAGTGAAGAGTGCAGAATTCTCTTAAATCAAATTTACGGCAGGCAAAGAATATACAGACGCTAAGGAGAACGATACATTCAGACAAATTTTAAAACTACAGTTGCATACGGTGGTGGATCAATAATGGTTTGGGCGGGCATTTGTTTGGGAGCTCACACAGACTTGGTAGTGATTGACACACGGAGTGTGACTACAGAACGCAATATCAGAGAAGTTTTAGAAGAAAATGCCGTACCGTTTGTCCCATATATGGGTGACGATTTTGTTTTCATGCAGGATAATCCTCGGCCGCATACCACTCGGGTTACTCAAGCATATCTTAATGATATGAATATCAATGTTATATGATATGAACCCAATAGAGCACGTTTGGGACTTGCTGAAAAGAAAAGTTAAGTCCAGAAATCCAGCTCCTGCCAACGTGGGTGAACTGCGAATCACTGTAGTTGAGGCATTGTGACCCAAGAGACCATCGATTACATCATTCTCAGTAAACCTAGACGGGTAGAAACTTTAATAATAGCACGTGGAAGAAATACGCAATATTAATTCACCATTTTTCTCATTTAATTAATTGTTATTTTAATTTTAATTTTCACTTTTCCCGGTTACATTAAATGTTCAAAAATGTGCCATTTTTCACAAATAGTCTTTACTCGCAAAATGTTTTCTTAATGTGATCTCATTTTAATTAAAACAAATGAAACTTTAAATAACAAAAGAAGTGAGGTAAGTAAAGTTTAAAATAAAACCATACTTTTTTAAATTTCGGACTTTTTGTGTTCCGCTTAATATGCCGGTGTGTGTATATTTATTTTAGAAAAAAAGCAATACGTGCGATTTATAAGACGTTTTCACGACAAAAATAAACAAATATCCATTTATAAAATGAAATAATCCAGGTTTTAAAGTATCCAACTCATATGCGCATAATGTCTGCCCATCTCGTTTAATGGGTACTTCCGGACCATTAAAATGGACGCGCAACAGCGATGATGACAGTGTTTACGATGGATATTGAGGATAATCATTATCAATTATTCTCGTTTACCTGTACCCTATGAAACGAAAAATCTTTTTGGAATGAAAAATGCAATAAGCGAGCTATGTTCTTTATTTGCGGGTATTGATGATTGGGATAATGAGACTTCTCTCTCTCGTCTCTCTCTCTGAGTCTCGTCTGAGTCTGACTGACGTTGTCGCTGATTATGGGCATCATGCCTCAAGCTCAGAGTCACTCAGCGTGTTATGGAGAGGGCTATGCTCACAGTTTCCCTACGTGATCAAATCAGAAATGAGGAGATCCGTAGCAGAACCAAAGTCACCGATATAGTCCTACGAATCGCGAACCTGAAGTGGCAATGGACAGGGCACATAGTCTGAAGGAGCGATGGACGTTGGGGTCCGAAGCTGCTTGAGTGGCGACTCTGCACCGGCCGACACTGTCTAGGCAGACCACAAGGTGGACGGGTGACATAAACAGGGTCGCTGGTAGCCGCTGGAGCCAGGCGGCGCAAATCGGGTTTTGTGGACGTCACTACCTGATACCTATGTCCAGCAGTGGACATCTATCGTTTGAAGTGACGACGATAACGAATGAGACTAAGCCATCTATGTAATGCTCGTACAAGTTAAATAAGCTCGTGAATGTACAAATCACGTTTGTATGTGTTTTTAGATGATTTTGACCTTCTTTAATGCACTAATACCGACTCATGGGACAAGCTAATGAGGCAGTCCTGCAATACATACTAAAATCCAGTGGAACTCTCTTCATCCATGAGTGAAACACCAGGGCTTCAACTTTCAGATTTGTCCGTGGTGAACGACGAGATTGCTATTGATTGGAGTGCACAAGTTGAGCTGTCAGAACTAGAATCTTTCTACCGTACAAATTATCTAAAATCATAGTATGTATCCGTTAATAATATATTTTTTTAAGTATGAAAAAGTTACAGTTCAATTAATTATGATGTAATTACTCTAGTGGAATTTCAAGTGAGAAAATCGAGTCATTAGCGAGGCCAAATTCGCCCTTGCCCTCGAGTGCTTCGCACAGTTATGAGAGCAATTTCAAATTTAACCAAGCATTGAAAATCGCTAATTTTAATTTTCACCGAGCGAATGAATCGTGTAGAATTAATATATAAACACTGTACTGTTAAAAAAACTCTGCCTATCCACAGTGGAGCGTGATGGGTCAGTGCTCTAAAGCCCTTTCTTCTATGTGACAAGAAGCTTATGCCCAGTAGTGGGAAGTTAATAAGCTGCTATTCCAATAGTAAGATAAATAGCACTTTACTAAGAAATGATAAATGAAATAAGTCAAGCTCATGTAATTCATAAATAACATTAGATTATTTATATAAATTTATGGAGCCATTGTATTAATATTTTAATGCTTTACTTACTATTTAATTTGAATTATTCATAAACGTTTGAATAGTTTACAATGCAATAGAGTAGTTTTATCATCCGACTAATGGATACCCATATGGTTATATTAAACTATTAAAACCACTAACTTTGGGCTTAAATGTCTTGCTTGTTAGATCACAAGAATTTCTTGCTGCCTGCAAGCTGTTGATATCCCTGAATTACTCCAAGGATGTCCTGGTTTCTTCGTGATGTTTTTCCTCCCACGTAAGTTTTATAAAAAGAAATTAGTGAAAATCAAGATTCGATGTCGGAATTCTTAACAAAAAAGTGCCTCTCGATTCTAATATTATTTGGTGATGATGTTAGAGGGTCACTTCTAATTATCTAATATATTATGCAAAGTTACTATAAAAAAAATGAATATGAAAGTCAATTCCTAAACTTAAAACTTATTATCATGTTTCATCGACTGCAAATAAAAAATGTACAAGATCTATTTTATATACAGGAAGTTTAATTAATATTGAAAAAGCTGAGATATGTAGCAGCCTATTAACGTGTGAGTAAGGAGGCCTTTGCCCAGCAGTGAGTTTGGGCACAGGCCTCCTCACTTATAGGAATATGGGGTTTTAAAACATAGAATTATGAATGGATAGTAGGAACTTAAAACAATAGGGCTAATTCCAATTTATTTAAATTGGTTTTATATGAAAGATTCGTTTGGGTTCATTTAAAAAGGGACGTCTCTTTAACAAATGATTGATTGCATCCTGAAAATAATAATGAGTTCGCGCTGGCACGATCTTAATAGGATATTACCCCAATTCCTTGACAAATTCCCGCTGTACTGGAAAGCGAATTTTTTATCTATAATAAAGGACGACGTTTATTCCTTAAGCGTTTCTGCTTTAAAAAATCCTTATTTTCCTCGCCTAAGAGTACATTAACTTGATGGTATGCAATCATTGTCTTTATCAACCATTTTTGAGATTACTTTTAATCCAAGCAACAACGTGATAAACAAAAAGGTTCCTTTTTTATAAAATTTACAATTTTTGTGAATAAATTTAAATAACTGAATGAGTAATATGCTAATAATTGTAACTACTTTTAAGCTAAATAGAATTTCACAACAAGAGTTAATAACCTAGCTAAACTATTATTTAATTTTAGTAAGCTCAATAAACTTTCTTCTGAATAAATCTACCCCTGGTTCGGAATGTAGTATCTACTGAGAAGAATCCAGCAATACAATAGTTACTCTTTTCTATTTATGTTATAATTAATATAGAAATACAATTGCATCATCAAAATCCATTAACATTGAATAAATAACACACCATTATCATTATGACACATTAATAAGACTAAGGGTTTTATTTATTTTATTTATTTATTAGGTTTCCAACAGAACTTATTACTAGATAAATGGTAAAAAAAATATATGTACGATAACTCAAGGTGAGTAATATTCTCATTAAAGGAAACAACGACATGATATAAAACAAAAAAGTGCATATGCAGACTACTATTACAAAATGAAAAAAATATAAAAATATAGAAAAGAAAATTACAGTATTATGAGGAAAATAATATAAAAAGAAAATATATTTAATTTTAAATTAGATTTATACACTTAGCATTGTATTGGAGAGCAGCCCGGTTTACTAACACAATTAACTTAAAACACAATAACTGGTAGCGTGGACGTTGATTAAAACTGAGAATTAAACTAGCTTCTACCATACATAACCTTTTATAACGTCCAAAAATAAGGCAATTATGTCTAAACAACAATACTGCTAAATACCTTTGTTAATTATATTATTTATTTATATATTGTTTTCACACTTTATCGAGCCACACATTATAAAAAAACATACAAAGGAAACTTAAACTAATCAATTAGTGTCGCACAAAGTTTCAAGTATCTACGCCTTATGGTTCCAGAGATATTGAGATACCTGGATATCTCTTATATAAATATATCAATTACAACGCATCTATAGCTAATTAGCATCAATTACAATATTTAGAAATCCACCAATGACAAGCCCTTCGTTTCTCTGAATACGGTTTAATATACGAACCGTATTTTTTCATTACAATACTATTTTATTTTAAATATACTTGAATAAATGAAAATTAATGTACAACATTACATAATAAAATTGATCGAAATATTAAACATTATAACAGAACAGAAAATTAATCAAATCCAAGGTTTTTATAATCTATAATGGCTACGTAGACTCATCGCTGGCTGTCACGAGGTCGACCTTCGGATAAGGTTCACTGTTTAATATAAAATGGCTAATTTCAGGAGTCGCAAAGCGTTTAAGTATTTCTTTAACACGCTAGTTTCCTTCACAAATCACAAGCTGATTACCATTTAACATGAAACTGGTAGGTATTTTAGATTTAATCGAGTTAAGTCGTTTAGGAACTGGCGGCCTTTTGTGTCGAAGGACGATATATTTATTAGCAAAACTCTCGTAATAAGTACTCTGTTTCGATAACAGAGACTCTGGGCTTTATTTCCGGCTGAACAAATTTAGAACATGGGAGTTTTTGAATTATTTTAGGTGTGTATTGGTAGAAGGCTTCGATCGCGACTAATGTTCGATTTTACCAACGATAAAGCATTAAATACTTAGGGAACTGTTTAGCTATAGAAACAATCCCGTTAACTGGATTCTAAATGTGTTTGGAGACATATAAACCTTAGGATAGATTAGTAAAATCGGACATGTTTCGTTTCCATTTTAAAAATGGACGGAAGAGTTGGTTTTATCAGAGGGTCGTCGCTTTAACCGATGAACGTCCACTGCTGGACATAGGTCTCACGTAATGATGTCCACAAGGCCCGATCTTGCGCCGCCTGGCTCCAGCGGCTACCGGCGACCCTCTTTATGTCGTCAGTCCACCTTCTGGGGGGTCTCCCTACACTACGCCGCCCGGTGCGGGGTCGCCACTCCAGCACCTTCGGGCGCCAACGTCCATCAGTCCGTCGGAATGTGTGCCCCGCCGATTGCCACTTCAGGTTCGCGATTCGTAGGGCTATGTCGGTGACGTTAGTGCTGCTACGGATCTCCTCATTTCTGATTTGATCGCGTAGAGAAACTCCGAGCATAGCCCTCTCCTAGCGTAGCCTATCAGATGATATATATGTACAAAAAGTACGAGCATATAAAGTACACATGTCAGAAGTGAAACTTCTTTGGCAAACTAATTTTTAACTATTGCTTATATTTATAAAAATCTAAAACTTTACATTTCCGAGACTTAGAGGGAGGGAACAAGAAAGATATGTTAGGAAAATTAATATATATAAAAATGCCACGTATTGTTATCAATATTAGAAATAATTAATTAAATTTCATTTTTGAATTTAAAATTTAGAAAGCAGAATTTATGATAAATAGTATATTAAATGATTTAATGACGTTTGGCAATTGAAAAAGCCACATGTTATTTGTAAATATTAAAACTATCTAACCTTCAAACGTATTAGCAATTAAAAACGCTGCACACGTTCGTGACACTAATGACGCGTTTTATCCGTCAAAATTTTACCCTCATGCGCCTAATGAAGTTTAACTTCAAAGGAAATCGTATCAACAGAACTTAAAAAGAGTTAAAAATGTCTCTGTGTTTTTAATTAGCATTTTATTATGGATATTTTCTATACAATACTTTTGAGCACATAATTATTAAAAAACACATCCTTGTCTTTATTTATTTACTGATTTTAAAACCTTTGTATATCCTGTATCCTGTAAACGTGGTCGCTGACTATGGGCCTCATACGAAAGCTCAAAGTCGCTCGGCGTGCGATGGAGAGGGCTATGCTCGGAATATCTCTACGTGATCAAATCAGAAATGAGGAGATCCGTAGCAGAACCAAAGTCACCGACATAGCCCTACGAATCGCGAACCTGAAGTGGCAATGGGCGGGGCACATAGTCCGACGGACCGATGGACGTTGGGGCCCGAAGGTGCTGGAGTGGCGACCCCGCACCGGGCGGCGCAGTGTAGGGAGACCCCCCACAAGGTGGACCGACGACATAAAGAGGGTCGCCGGTAGCCGCTGGAGCCAGGCGGCGCAAGATCGGGCCTTGTGGACATCATTACGTGAGACCTATGTCCAGCAGTGGACGTCCATCGGTTGAAGCGACGACGACGACGACGACGATCCTGTATCTATATGTATCCTGTATCTATATGAACACATCTATTATCTTTCTGTATAAATAATCATTTTCAGATTTACCAGAGAAAACTTGCACCATTCAAAACCAAATTGCAGTTACTAGTTTCTATAATTAGAGTCCTATTTAATACATGCCTTATATAAGTCTGTGCGTTGTTTCTCATAAATATAAGACGACGCAAAAAAGTGACACGTACACGTGTGTATAGATTTTAATTATGGATGTCGCGTGCCTTACCTGTAATAGAAGACGTACTTTGCACTTTTGACACCGAAATGTACTTAATGTAACAACTGCGTCGATATAATTACATATTAATAAAGATGGCAAGGTATAAATGATTGTAAATTATACCATATTGAGTTAAAGTACATTTCCGAATGCCAATTTGGTATCAGCTTGGTGGGTCTATGCTCTAAAACTCTCTCCCCTATGATCGAGAAACCCTGTGCCTAATAGTGGGACATCAATTTGTTATTTACCTTTTCTTATCTTACATTTTCAATTAATAATAAATTACATTTTCAAAAAATACTTTTAAATAAGCCGACTTTTAAAGGTATCGGATTGACTGCCTCATTGGTCTAGTGGTTAGCATGTTGGACTACAGACATGAGGTCCTGGGTTCGAGTCCCGGGTCGAGTCAGTTCGAAATATTTGCCCGAAGATGGGAAGCTGGCGGTGTGATCCACCTCGTGCCTCGGAGAGTACGTTAAGCCGTCGGTCCTGCGCCTGATCTTTCACCGGTCGTGTCTGATTCCCGTCACATCGGACTATGAGAATGAAGGAATAGAGAGTGCACTTGTGGATTCCGTTGCCCAACAAAGACAGTTCCCGCGAGGTGGTTGGTGGCTTGCCAGATTCTCCAGGCAAGCCACCTTCGGAGTAAGTGCTTGGTCATTGGCCGAGTGACTTTGTCTCTATTGATGTATGAGTACCGCTAGGTTATAGCCAGTATGAGACCGCCATAACCTACAACAACCTCCCGAGTATTCCAGGTATCCACGAGGATTTCCCAACGTTAATTTAAGCTTATTTTAATGTAGGAAAATTATATTTTAAAGGTTTCATTTCGCAAATTTTCCATTCTGACGGTAATTTCTACGTAAGTTACAAGGTAGAGGCTTTTGTGCTAAGATGTTATCACGACAGCGCTTGGCCTTCAATTAAATTATTGGATCGAATAGGCTTTCCTTGTTCATGGTTTTGCGAAGCGTTTGATATTGTAATTCTCATGAAATAACGACTTGCCTCTATATTACATCAATCGCTGGTCTCCATGAAGAAAGATGGATCTACAAAAGAAAGACGTAGATCCGACTTTTTTTAATAGAGACCAGAGATTTAATCGAAAACGCAAGCAAACCGTAAAATAAGTGATGAAACGATTTAACTACTTGATCCCTGAACTAATATGGAATCTGTTCCGATATTCAGTATAGGTGCTAGAATAGTTTAGATTGAAACTTCGATCCGATAAATACCGGATTGTCCCATATTTTCACGGTACCGTGAAATACCGTGATCGACCACTAGAAAAATGGAACCCTTTGACCCACTCGAATGTGTAACGTAAAAAATCGCCCGTCGTGTATAATTGCCAAGAAAATCGATAATGCCCGGCTATTTCTTACTTTTTATTTATTCACAAAGGCATCCAGTTTAATACCCTGTAATTTGCAAGGACATAAAATGAAAAGAAAAAAAGGGACATGTAATAAAGCTTAACAATTTAAATCTTTTGGTTACTGAAGGTTAATTGGGAAATCGTACTATAATTTGAAGGTTTACTTAAAGGATGAAAAACCGAATGAATTGTCCTAATCTAGTAATGATGGTGAGACAAAAAAGGACACCCGTCTGACTTTGTTCTTCTCAGAACAGGCGTAAAGGACCCCTCGTAACTTAAGATTCTTAATCGCCTTAAATGTCATCGTCAATTCTATGTTATAAATAATATATCACAACAGGTGGGCCTGAAAATAAACATGGATAAGACGAAAACTATGTCTAATATCCATATACCGCCTCACCTAGTCATCATTGAGAACTCAGCTCTCGAAATTGTTGACGAGTACACATACCTGGGACATATAGTCCAGCCAGGTAGGTCCAATTTCGAGAAGGAGGTCAACCGCCGAATCCAACTCGGTTGGGCAGCGTTCGGGAAGCTACGCCAGATATTTTCGTCCGATAACCCTCAGTGCCTGAAGACCAGTCTTCGAACAGTGCGTGTTGCCAGTGATGACATACGGTTTTGAGACGTGGTCGCTGACTATCGGCCTCATGCGGAAGCTCCGAGTCACTCAGTGTGCGATGGAGAGGGCTATGTTCGGAGTTTATCTACGTGATAAAATCAGAAATGAAAGGCGCAGTGTAGGGAGACCCCCCACAAGGTGGACCGGCGACATACTCGTAAAGAGGGTCGCCGGTAGCCGCTGGACCCAGGCGGCACAAGATCGGGCCTTGTGGACGTCATAACGTGAGGCCTATGTCCAGCAGTGGACGTCCATCGGTGGAAGCGACGACGACGACGACGACGACGACGAAATAATATATGGAGCAAAATCTATTTGATAATTCAAAAGTACTGTAAAAGCCTCCTTGAACAAGGACTATTTGCATTTGTGTTTGATAGTTTTTATATATATGCTGGATGAGTTTGGATGAAATATTCGAAAAAAATTGATAAAGAATGATTAAGGTCGATAATAAGTTCAAATAAATAGTAGCTTTCCACGTAATCGGAAGCTTCGCGAGTGCCACCACCAGTAAAAACAGGTTTATTATTTATTTAAAGTTTGATGTTACTTTACAATAACTGAGAGATTAATCGTGATAATTTAGAAATAAAATTGAGATATGCTTCTTGTATTACATTAGGAATTAGTGTATATATACATATATAGTTAAAAAAACTGTAAGTAGCAGCATACTATAACATTCTGCTCCTCCTCAGATGGTATTTAGAGCATAGGTCTACCAGCATCACATGTCCTTCTTACCTAAAAAATCAGAATCTATGTCAGTTGAAAATACATACTCAAAGGCATTCTTTAACAAAACATTGCAGGACTATTCAAATTTCCTATTAATACATAAAAAAATAACCCTGAGATAGCGGCAATGGATTGGAAAATAGCTTTTCAGTAAAGTGCAATCAACTGGAAAGAGGAGACATGGAAGGCCAACACATTTGTAGAGGAAAAACATTATATACTGATATAAAATAAAAATTGTACGTGTTTCAGTTTTCAGGTAGAGGAAGTAAAACTTCTTTGGCTTATATTGTATAAAAATCTATAAAATACTTGTTGGAGAAAAAGACAGAGGAGCATAAAGCATAGGGGCGTAGGGTTCTCCGCCGACATCGTCATTAATGGCACCAATAATTCAATTTCCATACTTTGGGCGTTTGCGAATAATGTTGGTGCAATCAAACACTTTATTAATTAACTCAGATTATAATGGTCAGTCACGTAATGTTCCCGATGTCAATTTATACAAACCCATTAATAATAATAGCTAGGAACGCGACAGTTTCAAAAGTCAACCGCATCGGCGGGCAGTCACCAGAGAACTACCGAGAGACGCGCGCCGGACTGCTACTTATTGACAGATGGCGCCAGCGTTCCACAGACTGTTGTGCTCAGAAATACTTTTTTTTAAATTGATCTAATTTATAAGTCTTTAGTCGTAGTTTGTTTTTAAATTAAAGTGTGAGTAAAGAAAAGACCTAATAGACACATATAAGATCATATAGAAGTTTTATTTCAAAAACCATTACTTGTAATACATACATAGCATCACGCCTCATTCCCATAGGGGTAGGCAGAGACCACGTCCTTCCACTTGCCACGATCCTTGCATATCTCCTTCGCTTCTTTCTATTTCATTAAACCTTTCATACAAGTTCGTCGGTTTATGGTAGACTTGGCGTGGCCCTTATTTAGAATGTTCTGGATTTGGTCCAGGAAACCTTGCCTTGGTCTTCCCCTTCCAACTTACCCATTCACTCTCATAAATCCTTTTTGTCAGTCTACTTTCATTCATTCTCCCTACGTGCCCAAGCCATCTGAGCATACCTTTCTCAATTTTAGTCACTACATCTTCTTTTATACCACAAAGTTCTTATAATAAGCTACATTAAATAATTTACTTTATAACAACTTGTAAACGTTTGTATAATAAACTCTTATAAGATATCCAGATGTTACTTAACGAATTTAAAACCTATATCAATAGAGAGTTTCAAGAATTATAACATTATAATTTGTTTGATTGAAGTGATATTGTAATGATGAGGTAAAGAAAGAGAAACACGACTCATATTGCTTTAGCTTCTTCTAAAAACTGAGCACGAAGTAATCTTTGCAATGTTTGATTTCAATTAATTTGATTCAATTATGCTATCGGTCATAACTAAGAAGAAAGATGACGATTTACTTTCATTCACAGCTCAAAAACGGTAGATCAGTTTATGCACATTTTCAACTTAAAAAACTTTATTACATTCATAAAAATTAAAGTGTGAATATATACTATAAAATTCACTTTGTATAATCAAAAAAAAAATGGGCGAGTTATAGGTAACGAATATGTCTTTGACTTCAATTATCTTGCACAAAGAAGTCCAATGTATAAAATTATTAAACGATGAAGCCTACTTTATATACTAATATGTTTAATAAGCAGAAAAATAAAAAAAAATCTTCAATAATATGAATCCCATTAGTCAAAGCGCTCTCGACCTAGATCTATTATCAGACTTCTCCACCGAAACTTGAGGAGGCACGGATTGCTTGAAACATTTATATGTCAGTCTGAACTATGAACAAGTAT
Source organism: Elymnias hypermnestra (assembly GCA_015832385.1). Classification (NCBI taxonomy): domain Eukaryota; kingdom Metazoa; phylum Arthropoda; class Insecta; order Lepidoptera; family Nymphalidae; genus Elymnias; species Elymnias hypermnestra. The sequence continues at coordinate 6,811,372 of JACTOM010000063.1, read as the reverse complement.
ATATAATACTTCATATTATGGTTGTCTTGAAGAATAATTTACATAGCTATAGGACATGGAACCTTCCTCTTGAATCAATATATCGATTGCTAAAAACTGCGTTGAAATACGTTCAATAGTTTAAAAGATCTAAGCGAACTATGCTAAAAATGCATTAATGTAACCCAAGAAATGAAAAAATTGATCACAAAGAATCTATCGCGTGCGCTAGTTAATAAAAGTGCCGACAATAATCAAAACTATATTATTCACACCTCTGTATTAATTCTAATTCTATTAAAGGTCGTTTCAATACCTGTAAAATACTTTTTAAATTATAAAAATTGGACATTCCATTCAAAAGATATAACGAATTTAAAAATGTCCATCTAAGAAAATAAGTCCGACTTAGTAGATTTTCCATTGCCACGAGATCAGTATCTACGTGGGTGACACTGCGGGGTTTTGTTAGTACTATATAAAGAAGATACACTTCTCGAGTAAATAAAACTTTGAAAATGCCTCAGAAAGTCATTTTCTACTTCAACAAGTGCACTCAAAGTTATTTGTCGCAATTCGTTGCGAGATTTCTCAAGCCGCAATAATGCTGACTCGAAGCACCCTTGAAACTTTTATGACATCATTGTAAAAATAGAGAATTTTATTTCATTTTCCTGTGCCTATAATTTTTTGGCATAGGGATGTAGCTTTTTGTTAAAATAATACTAATAAACATTGGTGGAACAGGTGAGAAAAAAGTCTTTTTCATTTGTATTAACATTAATCTCAAACATTGATGTTAACATGGATATTCCACGGCATTCTAACTAATACTCCGGGGTTAGATTTTTGAAGAGAAACTTCTTTAGGCGCATGAGGGTAAATTTTTTATGGATGAAACGCGTGATTAGCGTCACGATTATATGTTTGATATGTTTTTGTACTAATTCGTTTGAAGGTTAGGTAGATTTAATATTTACTTCATTTGATAAACTACTTTTATAAATTCATTCGTGGCATTTTTATTTACAATTCCTCCTTTGAGATTTCACTAAATTATTTGTGTAAATTTTCGAATATTTTACTGACAATTAAATTCATTAAATTCCTAACATATCCTTCTTTTTCCCTCTCTCTAAGTCTCGGAAATCTAAAGTTTTACATTGGTATAAATATAAACAAGGCCTAAAAATTAGTTAGCTAAGGATGTTTCACTTCTGACACGTGTACTTTGAACGTACGCACTTTTAATTTTTTTTTTATCAATAAGTATAAAAAATGAGGTAAAAAGATAGTAGTCAATTCATCATTTGTTTTATCATTTCCTTGCCCTTATCCGACTAGGTGGGTTCGGCATAGCATGTCTCCTTTCGCCCAGTCACTCTAATAGCTGTCATTTCTACATTCACACTCTTACACACATCCTCTTTCACGCAGCTCATCCACGCTTTTTTGGTCGTCCTCTCCCGGCCCTGCCGCTTACCATCATAGGGTCCTCTTGCATACACGGCTATCCTCCCTTCTCATGATATGTCCATACCAAGATAGCCTTCCACTCCTTAAGTTCTCTGTCACGGGTGCAAATTTTATACTTCCTCTAATATAAATTAAATTGTAGTGCTATTATTTTGTTTGTAGTGAAATAAAAATACTACAAAGAAAAATTTAATTTTGAAGTATTTTGTCATTAATTTTTGGTGAAAAAAATAAATAAATCAGATTGCAGTATAATTTTTTTATTTGTCATGAGTTAAAAAATGAAATTAAATAAAAGTACGCGAGAAAAATATTTATTTTTGGACTATTTATCATAACAATTAAAAAAAAATACTACAAATCTTTTAATTCTTGAGAAATTTGTTTACTGTAGAAAAAAGATAGTAAAACGGTAAAAAAAAAGATAAGTAGCAGCTCATTAACGTCCCACAGCTGGGCACAGGCCACACCACTCATATGAGAGAGGGTTTTGAGAGCAAAGACCCACCACGCTGCTCCACAGCGGATTGGCAGGCATAGTACACAAATGCACTCTCTATTCCTTTACTCTCATAGTCCGATGTGACGGGAATCCGACACGATCAGAGAGATCAGGCGCAGGACCGACGGCTTAACGTGCTCTTCGATGCACGGGGGTGGAGAACACTGCCAACTTCCCAACTTCGGGCAAATATTGAGAAATTCTTAATAGAAAACTCAATATCGATCTTGAATTGGCCTGACCCGGGACTCGAACCTAAGACCTCATATCTGTTGTTGAACATACTAAACATTAGACCAATGAGGAAATTAAAAGGTAATAGTGATTTGTAATCCAGCTTTTCTCGTTAGTTCTTAAATAAAAATACTACGAGAAATATTTTCATTTTGGAGTATTTTACGATTGATTTCTGTAGAAAAACGCAATGGATTACAATGCAATCTTTATTATATGTATTCAAGTAAAATTGTTAGTAGTAAGTAAAAGAAGTCCACGATAGCCTATGTCTATCTTTAAAGTGTGATTCACTATCATCAATGATATTTGCTCTCTCTCTTCTGTGACGAAGTTATGCACATTAGTTAGAAATATCTCATACGAAGACCTTAGATAAACTTACACGTCTAAATTTTATGAGAAAATATTTGATATTCACTAGAAAAGATAAGCCAAAGTAAACATGTACGTATCACTTAGATAAACTGTTTGTACTTTCTAACATACGACAGTAATATTTAGGTAACAAACTGCGTAGTATCATTTTGTTTTGTTAAAATTTAGATGTCTATCTGTAACGTTTTTGAAGGGATACTTCTTATAGAGTCTATTAGTATACCAAAACCAATGTATTACGTAAGGATTGTTCATAAATTCACTTAAATACACACCTATTATAAACTATATTTATTAAATTTAATTACTACAAGTGGAGACGAAACAGTCGTTAAGTCAAGAATTGAAATAAAATTAACAATTAATCACTTATACGACTGCAATAAATAGTTTTTGTTGATAAACATAAATAATTTTAAGACTTCAAAAATGTGAACAATTATTATAATTTATTGGTGACATAAATAATTTAAGACAGAAGCATCAAAAAATGTTTTTTTCTCGTTTAGATAAATATTCACAGCAGAATATGATGACCTCGTTAGAGCAGTGGTACGAGTACAGACGTCCCGGGTTTGATCTGTCTGAGTCTGGACTGGTGGAAGGCTTCAGCTGTGGCTTATTACCATCCATCTAGCAAAGACGTAACGCCAATGAAAGAGATTTCTAATCCGGAATGACTCTGTGTAACCATAAGATGTAAATTGCCTCTTAACAGATGCACGCGCTTACATCTTAGACTGTATAATCACTGACCATCAGGAGTGATCGCAGTCCAGCGCTAACTTGTCAGCAATAAAAAATAATAATCAAATTGTAAAAATGATGCTTTAGCAACAGAAAAAGTGTTAATGTCATTAGTGCGTTTAATTTTCAGGCAGCTTCAATGTAAAATGAACTTTTTTAAATTGTGTCACTATTTTGCGCTGTCACACCAAAACTACTAAACCGATTGAAATGAAATTTTACTATACAGAAAGTCTAGAGCCTGAGAAAGGACATAGTATACTTTTTTATGTAACAAAAGAGTTGTATTGTCATTTTTAGAGCAACAAGTTCGAAACTCATTTTTTTAGGCTGTGGAGTCGAAATAAATAAATATCCTTACTAACATTATAACATACATACATAGCATCACGCCTCATTCCCATAGGGGTAGGCAGAGACCACGCCCTTCCACTTTCCACGATCCTTGCATATCTCCTTTGCCATGCTTATTAAACCTTTCATATAAGTTCGCCGGTTTAGAGTACTCTTGACCTGGCCCTTACTTAAAATGTCCTAGATTTGGTTCAAACACGTTCGCCTTGGTCTTCCCCTTCCAACTTTCCCATTCACTCTTGACTCATAAATCTTTTTTGTCAGTCTTCTGTCATTCATTCTCCCTACGTGCCCAAACCATCTAAGCATAACTTTCGCACTTTTAGTCACTACATCTTCTTTGATACCACAACGTTCTCTTCTCATATAACATTATAAATGCGAAAGTAAATTTATCTGATGCGCATTCACGCCAAAACTACTGAACCGATTGTAATTAAATTTTGGTAAACAGATTTTGGTAACCTGAAAATGGATATAGGCCACTTTTTAATCCAAAAAAAAGAGTTACAAGGATTGAAGTATCCTCATTTTTAGAGCTACAAGTTTTAAACTTATTTTTTAGGCTGTTGAGCCGAAATAAATACATATCCTTACTAATATTATAAATGCGAAACTATTTCTGTTGTCTGTCGCTTTTAAAGTCGCGACTTTCGTCTGCGTGGAATGTTTATTGGGTAGCATTTTCATTAATTTAGGCAAATTGTTTTACAAATAACAAACATACGTATTAATACTTCAATGTGATATTTGCTGTGTACTGCAAAGAGTTAATAGTCCTTTTTTCAGATTTGAAAAAAAAAATATTTAAAAGAAAATTTGATTATGTGAATTGTATTGATTTTGGTTCCAGAGATATCGCGACACCTCAGCAACCCCCCTTGGGGGTGGAATTTCGTAAAATCCGTTCTTAGCTGACCTCTACTCGTCAAAAGGTATATTCCTACCAAATTTCGAGTCTCTACGCCTTATGGTTCCAGAGACATCGTGATGAGTCAATAGTTAACTAACTACTATCTTTCACTAACTTACATGAGTAGAAAACAAAAATATATGTACTAATAGTAATATATAGCGTGGTATGTTGTAGAAAAATTTATATAAAAATTAAATACAACAAAATATGATGAAGATTTGAATACAAAATTTGGATTAAAGTTCTGTTGACGATAATAAAAGACGATTATTTAAAATCTTATCTTGATTATGTTTGCTTGTGATCAGGTTTGGTAAATATTTATGCAATTAAGGCGATAACAAGAGCAAACATTGTACTAAAGCAACGATAGTCTTAAAAAATAAGTATAAAATTTTGTCTGTAGGTATCTGTGCCCATCGGGTAAATAAATTTGAGAAGGCTCGTGGAAGTAAGATATTATATCTTCTTTTTATGCCGAAATACATAAGGGTTTACTTTTAAGGCCGTTTTAGAAAAAGAATTATTTTGATAGGTATACAGAATGGGGCACTTTCTTCAAAGGAAACACAAGTAGGTTTGGCTTTCATAAAAAGTTTATTTAGTCTAAATTTATTTTTTGTTGTGATTAGAAAATTATATCGGCTAAATGGTGACCGCGATTCGGCTCTTTTTGAAGCATTTTTCATAACTTTTTGTTCAGTTTCGTGACGAATAATGTCTTTAAGCTTTTTTTTTATTTATAGCCTTAGCAGGCAAACGAGCTAGCGGGTCAACTGATGTTAAGTGATTACCGCCGCCCATGGACACCTGCAGCACCAAAGGGACCACCGATGCGTTGCCGACCTAATAAATAGGAGTTTATTGGCCTCTTGAATTCCGGTAAATCATACTCAAGTGGGAACACCGTTGATGGGAGTTCGTTCCACATTATGCATGTGCACGGAAATAATGATTGACGAAACGTACTGTGGCTGAGGGCCATGCATCCAAGGTGTGCGGATGAAATTTATTTCGCCGGTATCAACTCAAAAAGCTCCTCAGAACATTTTCCGTTATAGACACGATAGAACACACATAGAGAGCTAACGTCCCTACGGTGCTCCAGCGTTTCCAGCTTACTTAATAGAGAGTCGTCGACAATTCGTATAGCCCGCCTCTGTATCCGGTCAAATGGAAGCAGTTGGTATTGGGGTGCTCCAGCCCATAGATGAGAGCGGTACTCTAGGTGCGGTCGGATTTGGCCCTTATCTAAAATCATCCTGTGTTCGGGCGTAAAGTACCGCTTGGCTCTATTGAGTATTGAGCTTTTTAGAAGCCAAGTTGGCTTTGGTTTTTAATCATTTAGGGCTTATTAACATGGCCCCGCCCGCTGCTGGGGACCCGAGATCCTCCTTCCATCTTTGGTTCACGGCTCTGTTAGCTAGAACCCTGACCCTCTTTATCTCATCAGCGTCTGGTGATTCCCCTCTGATTCTCGCGGTTGCTCTGCACTGGTAAGCAGCCATAGCTCATAGCTCCCATGTGGGATCACCTGCCAGGAGTATCGCTGCCATCCATGACATTGTACGGTACCTCCGTATAGCTCTGATCGCTATAATACTCTGGATCGTGGGTCTGTACTCTAATAACTGCTACTTACATACGTACATAGCTAAACTTTTATACAAGCCCAAGTTGAACGCCATAGATGCTAATGCTCCACTACACGTTGCTTGAATGTGGAAAAAATAAAGTATTATAACTAAAGTAATATTTACTAATGTTATAACTGGTAAGCAGCCATAGCTCATAGCTCCCATGTGGGATCACCTGCCAGGAGTATCGCTGCCATCCATGACATTGTACGGTACCTCCGTATAGCTCTGATCGCTATAATACTCTGGATCGTGGGTCTGTACTCTAATAACTGCTACTTACATACGTACATAGCTAAACTTTTATACAAGCCCAAGTTGAACGCCATAGATGCTAATGCTCCACTACACGTTGCTTGAATGTGGAAAAAATAAAGTATTATAACTAAAGTAATATTTACTAATGTTATAAGAAAACTACACTTGTGATAAGATTGGTTTGGATTAAAAATAAGTGGCAGTAATCATGATTTGGATTTGGGCCAGACCAATTTCATAATGTGACCTAAATTATAGTCTAGGTTTAAAATATCAATGCATCGTGTGGAGCTGTGTTTGAAAAATGAAACTATGTGTCTTTTTTTAACAAAACTAATTTTTAATAGTATACGTAAATGATCAATTTCATCATAATAATATCTCTGAATAAAGAATTCAAAATCTAAAGGTACGAGGGTTTTTTCGCGTTCTAATTCAGAAAAGAAGAGCTCACAACAAACTCGATAAGGTATCCGTATTCATCATCATTACAACAAAATTCCAATTTATTGTATTTAATTTAAAATACAATCCCAAATTGTTTTATCTCTAAATAATATATGAAATTACAATTTGGTTTACCATTTAATGCAACAGGTTGATTTTTAACAACGTTACATTAGAATAAATTAACTTTTTTTTTATAAAAATAATTAATTGAACCGTCTCATTATTTTATACTCAATTAGGAATTATTCTTGTTAATGCAGCTTTCACTAACTGTTTATGACATTATAAAACAGTATATTATATAATCTGTAACCGGTTTTGAAACTCAGCTGTTATCAAACGTGATCTGAGAACTTTATCTAAACGAACATTATAATGAGAAAAAATTTATGTTTTTGAATGTATTTTCGTCTATATAATAAATGAATTATGTGTTCGACACCGGTACGCGAAGATTGTTTTGCTTTCCAGCATAGGCCTCCCCTAGAGCTTTCCATAATGAGCGATCGCGAGCTTACCTTCTCCATGTTACACCTGCTATTCTGCGGATATCGTCGTCCCATCTACGACGTTGTCTCCCTTTTTTCCTTTTGTTTTGTCTTGGACACCACTCTGTCACATCTCTTGACCATTTGTCTTGTTTCTGCCTACCTCCACTTTAATTTTTTTATACAGTAGGTAATATCAGTTACTCTCGTTTGCTTTCTAATAACATTTAATTTAACTTTATCTTTCAGTTTGATAATGAGTAAACTTCGTTCCATACTGTGGCGGCAAGTTTCGAGCGAGTGAATATCACAATTTGTTAAACTCCACGTTTGGCATCCGTATGTCATCACTGGTAGAACGCAAGAATCGAATATTCTTCTCTTGGCTTTAAGTGGCACACCTGGATTTTTCATTGCCTCTTTGAGAGACCAGTATCTTTTCCATGCCATATTTATTCTATTATTAACTTCTTTTCTAGTGGTATCTCTTGGAGATATGATTTGCCCGAGGTATGAATATATCTGTACATATTCTATCTTTGTGCCGTTGATCGTAATTGGGATATATAATATAGATAAAGTAAAATGTACCTATGTAAGGATTGCTAAATAAAGGCTAATTATTATTATTATGTATTTTTGTAACGTTTTCACAGAAAAACTTCAGGACATATTTAAAATATTTCAACATTAAAAAGCTGCATTTTCATTGAGCGACAAAGGCTATATTACTTTTTAAAAGAAAAATAGGGATTCCCAATATAAATGCATTAATGCAAAAAAAATGTTTGATAGTATTTTAAAACGTATTAAAATCTACAAAAAAGTCCACAATATCATATATCCAACGACTGTAGTTATGCCACTATAACTACTTTTTTACATTTTAAAAGTTAATAAAAGTGTCGACAATAATCAAATCATATTATACCTTAATATTAATCTTTATCATATTCAATGATATTTTATTAAAATCGAATATTCCATTCAAATGACGTCACGAATTTGAAAATGGCAATCTAAAGAAAATAATGTATCTATCTAGTCTTCTCTATAAAACTACGTCAAATGTTCTGAGATGATGAAGTTAAACAAATAAATCTCTTCTCTAATCTACATCTATATAAGAGATATCCAGGTATATATTGACTCATCACGATATCTCTGGAACCATAAGGCGTAGAGACTTGAAATTTGGTAGGAATATTCCTTTTGCCGGGTGGAGGTCAGCTAAGAACGGTTTTTACGAAATTCCACTCGCAAGGGAGGTTGCGGAGGTGTTCCTTTAAAAAAATCATATTCTCCCATTAAAAAAACTTCACATTTACATACGCTTCAAATATTAGCATTTTATCTCTGGAACCATAAGGCGTAGAGACTTGAAATTTGGTAGGAATATTCCTTTTGCTGGGTGGAGGCCAGCTAAGAACGGATTTTGCGAAATTCCACTCGCAAGGGGGGTTGCGGGGGTGTTAATTTAAAAAAATCATATTTTCCTATTCAAAAAAACTTGAAACTTCACATTTACAAACTATATTTTATATGGTATGTAAAACTTGGTCTGAATTTTTTTTAACAAAATGGAATCAAAAGTAAATTTCAAGTGTGGGTATATTTTTTATTTGTAAAACAATTTGCCAAAATTAACGAAAATCCTACCAAAAAACATTCCACCCAGACGAACTCGCGGGTTCAGCTAGTATTTATTTTTAACAATTTATAATAATCAAGTTAAAATTTATTGAACCAATTCAAAAAAGTTTCAATACCTGTAGAGTTAAATTAACTAATGTCGGACATTCTACGTTAATAATATTTTGAATTTAAAAACGTATTCTTTAGTTAAACATTCGTTATAAAGCAAATTCTGTATATTTTTTTTCCTTTTTCATTTATTGAATACCAACAAAATACACATACATTAACAAACATCATTCACAGTGTTTTGCTTAATGGTATTTTAATTAAAGATGAAACTACACGGTCAAAACTTTAACAACAACGTAATTTATTTGTATATATAAAGTAAAACTTAAAAAGAAGGTCAACAAAATAGTGAAAAAGAAAATTGGGCTTACAGGCTAAATAACGACGAGTTTTTTTAAATACGGCTTTGGAATCACGAAAAACATCTATTTCATTATTTTTTTGGACAAGTTCGCTGTATGACCTCATAATCCTATTCAATGGAGATATTGATTAGATTATCAATGTAAGTGTGTGTCTAATTAACTGAAAGGAAATAATTAAAAACGAAGTAAAATAAAACTTTTATCTTAACGAAAATAAATCTATAGTCCGACTTAGTCGACTTTCCACTGTCCGAGATCTACGCGGGTGAAACCAAGGGGCATTACTAGTCATTCCTATTTAGAATCCCCTTTAATCGAACCTTGGACTGTAACAATGTATATAGTTGATTTTCCAAGATTGATTAGACAATCAGAATCCTTGACTATCTTCAAGAGACGTTTGAAAGAATTTTATCTAAGTAGTGCACAATAATTACGTTTGTATATTTAGATGTGTATGTCTGTCTATTAAATCATATATGTATGTATGTATTTATGTAGTCTATATAATTATTTGAATATATGTGTATTTATATGTAAATCTATGTATGTATATGTATGTGTGTGTACTTGCATTTCTAGTAGTAGAAATTATAGTAGGATGTTTCATTGCACTTACCCAGTAATTTCATGGGCTACTATCTCCAAGGTTGTCTGGAGGAGATCGCTTAAAGCGATAAGACCGCCTTTGTACACTCTTATCTAAAATTCTGTTAGTGTTATTTTTTTTCAAAATCTGTATGTGTGTGTGCAATAAGAATAAATAAAATAAATAAATAAATAAACAATTATTAATAAAACAATACCTGAAGAATGTAGCAGAACAGGAATTGCTTTATTGAGCAAAGGGTAGATATAGATGGAAGGCATTAGAGGAGGTCTTTGTCGAAAGACTAATCAAATCAAATATATTTTATTGCAAGATCAAGTGTACAATACATAAGTAGATTATGTATTGTATATACGTACGATATTATAGATGTTGCACGCCATTGTATCGTACATATGTACGATACAATGGCGTGCAACATCTATAATAGGTTCATCCTTATGGCAGGCATCTACATACATACATACATATGTACATACATACATACATACATAANCGGTCCACCTTGTGGGGGGTCTCCCTACACTGCGCCGCCCGGTGCGGGGTCGCCATTCCAGCACCTTTGGGCCCCAATGTCTATAGGTCCGTCGGACTATGTGCCTCGTCCATTGCCACTTCAGGTTCGCGATTCTTAGGGCTATGTCTCCTCATTTCTGATTTGATCGCGTAGAGAAACTCCGAGCATAGCCCTCTCCATCGCACGCTGAGTGACTCTAAGCTTTCGTATGAAGCCACCACGTTTCGGAGCCGTAGGTCATCACTGGCAACACGCACTGTTCGAAGAGCTTTGTCTTCAGACACTGAGGGATATTGGATGAAAGGATCTGGACTATATGTCCCAGGTATGTGTAATCGTCTACAATTTCGAGTGCTGAGTTCTAAACGATGACTGAGTGGAGCGGAACATGGATATTGGACATAACTTTTGTTACTTTATTACCTTGAAAGTAATCTAACAGTCTTTTTAGAACTAAAATTCGCTTATTTCTAAATTTACAAAATTGTCTTATAATAGAAAGGTAAGTTTAGTTAAAAAGCCAATTGATTTCTTTATATCTAATGAATACAAAAAAAAGCAATGTCATGTTAAACTGTTTTCTAACATAATAAATAAATAAAAAAGTGCGTGCGTACAATGTACACATGTCAGAAGTGAAACTTCTTTGGAAAACTAATTTTTAAGTCTTATTTATTTATATTTATACAAATCTAAAACGTTAGATTTTCCAGACTTAGAGGGAGGGTTAAAGGAAGATATGTTAGGAATTTAATGTATTTATTTGTCATTAAAATATTAAGTGTCGAAAATTTGTGTGTTTTTTGTCAATATCAGACATTATTAATTAAATTTTGTTTTTGGATTTAATTTAGATTTTTATGAAAATAGTATATTAAATGAAGAGCGGCAAATTAAGATGCCACATATTATTTTTAAATATAAAAAGTACCTAACCTTCAAACGAATTAGCATAAAATACGCTGCACATCTTCGTGACGCGCCTCAAGCGCCTAAAGGATATTTGAATAAAAATAACAAATATTATGCTATCGCATGTTGAGCCTTTAAACCAAAATACATTTGTATTCTTGTACTTGCCCTTGAAAGGCCAACCTTATTTCATCCTCTCGTTACTTACCTGTAAATAGAGAAAAAAGACTTATTAAAAAAAGAAAGAAGTATTAAAGAAAACATATTTATATCTATTCTACCAGCGGATATTTCGTCAAAATCAGTTCTTCAATTATGAATATTAGGCGAAAAGGGAACTCTGGACAAAACAAATCTATCAAAAACAGTCTATTATTCATTAGAAGATAAAGTATTTCTTTTAATGATCGTTCCTCATGTACTTTAGATAAAAAAAAAACTGTTGATTTTATAACTCTTTCTTTAGCCTATAATAAATAAATGTTTTTACTTAATTTGTGGTTATTGGGAAATTAAAAAGAACACATTTGATACCTATTACAATTACTGGACTTTTTTTTTTGCGCTGGGAAATACCTTTACGCACCCCGATGAAAGCTTAATTCCATCGGGAGTGTGGGACTCACTGATAACAGAATCCATGAGTGAGATCACTAGAGGTTCCCTAACTGCATTCCACTCTAGTGACCCGGTTGGTACCGACTATGAAGATCTACCACTCAATAGAGTGAGGCATGAAGTGCATAAGTGCGACTTCTGCCACCAAGCCTCCTCCGACGGCGAGGGAACAATTACTGGACATTGCCTTACACGTATTTAGTGAGAGATAGTTAAATTTTGACGTTATTAATTAAATCTGACGTAGCTATTACTAATCGATATTAATTTACATAATACACATTTGTAATATTGCACGTAATGTAATGTTCTTACATTAAACAATTTCAATTTTAGCATTACTGAAGTTCTTGGTAAGGTGACCTCTTTCAGATATTTCAATAGTATTTTCTTACTGAGGGACAGAAGTGCCTCATTCTTTCCTGGTTAGATTCCACTGGCGCAGATGCGCCTAACTCACTTTTCCTCACGATAAACTTGCAAAAACTTGCTTATAGAAATGTCAATGGCTTTATATACTAGATACTGGAAGCCGTTTTTAAAATTCGATTAAAAGAGTACTATTTGGCTCAAAATTGCTGACAAAAACATTATATTTTGTTTTGTTAATTCTCTTTTCATATCTATATATTCTTTTCTATTTTATTCCATTATTATTTAAAATTAAACCTAAGCATATATTTATATCTGGCACTGATCTGCCCATTCATTAGGTGCTTTATATATTATATTTTTATATAAAAGATGTATAGGTACTTGAAGAGTCCTTGTAAGAAGTGGTTAGCCAACTGTCTAGCTTGTACACTAGCTGAAAATATATTTGGAGCAAAAAATAAACACTGTTTTGGCTTGCACAAAAAGTTAGGTCGATGGCCTTTGCGATCTGCGTACAGATCTCGTTTCGAATCGACTGGTTATGTCGCTGACGGTACTTCCGATGAATTTCAAATGAGATACAACGCAGTATTGCAGTCGATTCAAGTCCTACAACATATATATATACAATATCATTGGTTCTCTCTTTCCCTATATATGTCTTGTTCAAATTTTCAAATGTCAGTTCGTTTTATCAATTCATTTCTATGTGATAACTTCAAGAAATTTGTGTTAAAATAGCAAAGGATTTGATTTTAAAAATGTTTTGTTTATTGTCTTAATTGCGCTTGCAATTTCTTATTTTTTGGACTAATGGAAGACTAAGCTGTAGTTACCACTTTACCAACTTATTCTACTATTACTGTGAAATGTTCAATAACCTAAGTGATATAGACATATTTAATGAATGGAATGTCCTCAGTGAAGAGAAATATTAAATCTTACCTGTTAAGTAAAAAGTAAAAAAAGAAAAAATTGTTGTGATAAGTGCACAATAACGCTATGTTTTAGTTATTAGTGGAAACTTTACTGATGTATGTATTAGTTTTAGGTGAATACCTATATTAGTCTATAAGTAAAGTGTTTGTTTCCCAAATAAAAAAAAATAAAAAATATATAAAATTACTATTTAACTTCCAGTACGTTGCTGTTCGTGGTTCGTGGTCGCTGACTATGGGCCTCATACGAAAGCTCAGAGTCGCTCAGCGTGCGATGGGGAGGGCTATGCTCGGAATTTCTCTACGTCATATATCAAATCAGAAATGAGAAGATCCGTAGCAGAACCAAAGTCACCGATATAGCTCTACGAATCGCGAACCTGAAGTGGCAATGGGCGGGGCACATAGTCCGCCGGACCGATGGACGTTATGGCCTGAAGGTGCTGGAGTGGCGATCAGCACCGGGCGGCGCAGTGTAAGGAGACCCCCCCCCCCACAAGGACGACGACATAAAGAGGGTCGCCGGTAGCCACTGGAGCCAGGCGCCGCAAGATCGGGCCTTGTGGACATCATTACGTGAGACTAATGTCCAGCTGTGGACGTCCATCGGTTGAAACGACGACTTTGCTGTTTAGAAACTAAGAGGTAAATTACCTTTTACCAGGTTTGCGTGCTTCCATCTTAGACTATGTAATCTTAACATTAGCTGGCTTGCTTTTGAAATCTATTCCAACGCCTATCTCACCCTGGATTGATTATTCTAAAAGATTTAACTCATTCATTATCTCTCTCACTTATCATTTCCTTAAAGCTTGGGGTCGTGACTTCTCCTAATGTCTTTCTAGTTATTGTGCGAAATGGACTGTATCCGAGATCTTGGTTTTGAGAGTGCATAGGATTCCTTCTCCTTGGTCTTTTCCCCGGTGACAATAATGTAAGTTATCGCCGGCTTCACGAGCTATGTGGTCCAAAAATCAAGAGTCATTCAAGGCACGTGATGGAAAGTCTTGGTTGTTCTATGTAGTTCAGTTCAACTGGAACCGTATATTCCACTCATCGATTAAAAGGTTAGGTAACTCATCTTCATCTTTTGTTTCCGAGAGTAAAAATGGATCGCTCATTTTACAAAATAGATTTCAAAAGTAATGCAGCAGATGAGGACTAGAACCTACCAATGACAAACTATTTTAAGCACTAAATTTGGAAAATTCCGAAAAAAAGCTTGCTACCTCTGTCGGCAAATTGTGGTATACATTTTAAGATCATAATGTAGATAATATGAAAAAGCTGTGACACGTAAATATTTATAGTACATACTCTCATGTTAAATGTCAAATAAATTTATTGACAGACGCAGCTGCTGCATACAAGAAACGTTTGCGAAAATATATGTTACTAGCTAATTCCTGCGGTGTTAAACGAGTCAATCCCGATCATGTGGGAAAACGTGAAAAAGTGACCGTTTATTTCAACAGAAATCTCGATTATTTTAGAGAAATTTGATTAATACTTTATCATTTCCTATAGCATTGCGAAACAATACAAAAATAGAAAGTGACAGTGCAGTATCATGGATCTCAGAAAACGATTGATCTGCGGTTTGACCCAGAAAACGTTGTACGCTATAGAAATTCGTTGACTTATTTTTCTATTGCAAAGTTCCTCAAAGTGGCACGAGTATGCTATAACTGTTTTTTTGCATTACAAAACCAACTTCAGTTAACTGAAAATGGGGTTCTATAACATATTCAGAATTTAATTATGAAGCGACGGTAACAATTCCTAAGTAGAGATTAGTTTTTCTACTATTAGCTCACACTTTTTTCATAAATCCATCTATATCCTCGCTTTCGTCCCATATCAGTTGGGATCAGGTTTTTTGGTATGTTAAACCATGTGCTTTGAATGCATTTTCTGAGCAGATATTATTGTCCTCATATCTTTCTTATTCATCTAAGTTGTGCGCAGGCATCCACGGCTCTTTTTCCCTTCTATTATGTTGAATATAGACTTTGTCATGTGGCTTTCATTCTTTATTATTACGTGTCAAAACCAACGCTATCTACTTTAAACTCTCCTTATAAATATCTTGTTCAAATTTCAATTTTATCACAATGGTAGTGGATGACACTTTAAATTAATACAGTTGTATTAAATAAATCGTTAATTTAATTTTTTTATAATTTTTTTCACAGCGCTTTTATTGTAAGCTCGGGTAAAAGGTGTAAAGATTTCATTCTATATAATGAGTTTAAGAAGTTCCTGATGGATAGTATAAGATTTAAATTACTTTTTTATTGCTGACAAGTTAAGCATTTGATGGTGATCTCACCTGGTGATAAGAGATGATGCAGTATAAGATGGAATCGTACTAGAATGCAATTTATTTGCTTGGCGATACGTCTTTGCCTGTAACTAACCAGCTTACGCTTAAGCCTCCCACAAATCTAGGCTTAGATTAATAAAGAATAGGGGAATCGAACCCAGGGCCTTTTGATAGCGAAGCGTGTATTTGCACCATTGTGTCTACGAGGCCATCAAATTACTTCATAAAATAACTAAATAATTTCAGGGCATTTATGCGCGATTTTACCAATCTACTCTAAGTTTTATATATCTCCTAAGTACAATTGAGAACCAATTACTTTTTGATCCTTTTAGGGACTTTGATATAATGGAACAAAAGTGATTCCAGTTGAACAGAGAGATTTAAAGAATGTCTTTGATTCAATGGTATGTCAATACAATAATGAGGATTTCTTGGCAGAAATGAGCATTTATCTCTAATTCATGGTCAACGTCCAATAACGCTAGTAGGTCATGGAGGTAGTTACTATTTTATAAAATGTTTGTCTAAATAACCTTTCTTGTAATTTAGTACGCTAGAGTGTTACGAGTAACATATGTTTCACTCTTGACATTTGGTTTATAATGCGGTACAGCTGCGGCTAACAAATTTAAATGTGCCTGGCCAATACACCGACTGACTGAATGTACATGTATATTCTAACATGGTATCTATAATTCCTACATATGATGAAACAAAACCCTCCGCCTCGTCGGTCTGTTGATGATAAACTCAAAAGTAAGTAAGTAACAGCCTAATAACGTCCCACTGCTGGGTACGGGCTTCCTCACTCATATGAGAAAGGGTTTTTAGATCAAAGACCCACCACGCTGCTCCACTGCGGATTGGCAGACACAGTACACAAGTGCACTCTCTATTCCTTCACTCTCATAGTCCGATGTGATGGGAATTCGACACGACCGGAGAGAAATCACGCGCAGGACCGACGGCTTAACGTGCTCTCCGAGGCACGGGGGTGGATCACACCGCCAACTTCCCAAATTCGGGCAAATATTGAGAAAATATTAATAGAAAACTCAATATTGGTTTTTTGAATTGGGACTCGAACCCATGTCTGTAGTCGAACATGCTAACCACTAGACCAATGAGGCAGTTTAACTCAAAAGTACTCATTTATTAATAAATAATTTCTAATATTTTTGAGTGTGGTATTGTAAGAGGCTTCGGCCATAGCTAGATACCACCCTAATAGACCAATAGGTGAGATCACAATCTAATACTAAGTGAATTATAAAGAAGCTTTCGGTACGTAATCTATTAAATAATAAAGTCTTTTATAATTCAATTTATTATTTCTTATAAAAGCTATAATAAGACATAGAAAAACCCAAACAAGAAAAGAAATAATGATGGAAACTATTATAAAATCACTATTTAAAGACTTCTTTGATATAGGATAGTTACGTCGTTATATCTTGAAAGTAGTGCTAGAGATATTTTCTTTCAAAAGACACTCTTTGTAGAAACTATTACTATCTTAAGGATCTCCACGTACAAAGGGGACAACTTTGCGTTTGAAATTGTATCTAAGTAAAGCTTTCTCACTGGGATATAGTCGTCTCACTTACTTTTGTTCTTAGTGCGATTAGTTTTACTTTGAAAGAATTGTGTTGCATATTGCGTTCTTTACTTACACGGCCTAAATGTTACATATGTACCGTTTTACATATGTACCGAACTATAACATCCTATATGTACCTATCAATCTAACGTTCACTATGTAAAATAAGTCTACTTTTAAGAACTAAGAAGAACTTATTGCCAAACCTTTCATTTAGAGGTATACATTGGTTGTTTTAGTGGCAGACAATTAAATATTAAAGTTGCTGTATAAATATATGCTTACGTCGTGTTTTATAAAGTTTAAAATAGAAAAGTACGTTAAAGATCTCCTAGAATTACTAATGAATTGGATAGATTAGGAAATGATAGCTTGAACAGATGCATTCAAAACCTTGTTAACCTAAAAACAGAAGAGTATGTGAAAGTACCTCTAGAATTGGATATATTGGATAGATGAAAGGTTGAATAAATAAATGTGAAAATTACGGTTATGATAGAAGAAGCATTAACAAATTAAAAGATAAGAGGGAACTGTTAGATTTGATGTTTTTATATAAAATATTAAATAATGAAGTTGACTGCCCCGAGTTAGTACAGAAATTTTACATCAAATCTCCGCGAACAAATATTCCTCGTAATCCCTGTAGTTTATTTTATATCAAACCCTATAGAACTAATTTAGGCCAGCACTCCCCAATTTCAAGGTTGTCCCATTCCTACAACGGATATTCAATGCAAGACAAACAATTAGACATATTCCACAATAGCCTCGTCGTATATAAGCACAGAATTATTGACATATTATCTAATAAAATTAAGTTAGAGTAAGGAATTTTCAATTAAATTTTATTAAAAATAAGATAATTTAATTAAAATATTGTTATCATTTTTTTTTGTGACATTATCTTAAATTATCGTTATTATCTATTATTAGTACATCAATTAAATATCATTATTTTTAAATATTGACATTAGTTAAAATTTTTTATACATGCTGTGATAACTTTTACTGAAATGTACATTAACCACGACTTTGTTTACGTATTTTTTTTTAGATGTGTAAATGTAATATTTTTTTAGTTATACTTAATAAATAAATAAATAAATGTGTTTATATGCCTAAAAACAGAAGAGTATGTGAGAGTACTCCAAGAATTACTGGAGAATTGGATAGATTGGGTAGATGATAGATTGAATAAATGTGAAAGGTACAGTTACGATTGAAGAAGCATTAACAATTGTGTAATTGGGTATATAAATATATATACCTAATAAAAGAAGAGTATGTTAAAGTACACGTAGAATTACTAAAGAATCGGATAGATTAGCAAATGCTAGGTTGAATAAATCGATTTGAAAGGAACATTTATGATATAAGGTGCATTCATAATCATGTTTTATAAACGTTAAAATAAAAGAGAATTGATAGTACTCCTAGAACTACTGAAGAATAAGATAAGAGACTGGATAGATGAGAAATTGAAGAAATTTGAAAGGACTTTTATGATAGAAGAAGCATTAATAATCGTGTTTTATATACTCTATTATTAGAGTATACCTAAGTAGGTATACTCTAATAATAGAAGAATGTGTTAAATTACTCGTAGAATTATTAAAGAATTGGATAGATCAGACAGATGAGAGATTGAATAAATTTAAATTTGAAAGGGACAGTTATGATAATAAGCGCATTGATAACAGTTTAAATGTTAGCAAGCATGTACGCAGTGCACATGCTTACAAAATTTAAGGCAAATAAACTTACTACTACTTGTACAAAACATGAAACTATTTTATGAAATTTAATTTACTATAGAACAATAACTTTTTCTGATTCTTTTTTATAAATTATTTTATTTAACATTTTATTGTACATGATGAAGTAGTTATCAAGTTTTATTTGCATATACTTGTTTTTTTTTTTTTTAATTTACTCAAATAACATTAGATATTTTGCAATGAAACAAGAGAATTCTTACTAAATATTCAGTCATTAAAATGTTAGGGATGCTCTTTTAATAATTTTTATTATCTTTATAAACGTTTGCATATTTTGTCAGTTAGAGAGTTCTGAATAAATAATATATAGTTAAATGCTGCATGCTTTTCTAAATTCTCTGTATAAAAATTAAACAGATTTTAAACCAATTCCCAATTTGTATTCACATTTAACTTAATACATCTGGTTTGTCTGAAATGGAGGTCATCTGGGAATAACAATGCATTAAAATTGTTAAAATATTTCGCTGAATAAAGGCAAAAGTTTGAGAACGTTCCGGCACAATATCTCGGTCAAATTTTTGTTTACCTTGCGAATAAGCAATGAATCATTTCTGTTTACTGCAAAGTTTTACAGTTACATGAACCGTTAGTAATTATAGAGTGGGTTTTAATTCATTGTTCTAGTGTTAAGGTATTTGAACTAAGGAAATAGTGACGTACAAATTAATGATAATTTGCATATCAAGAACGATCGTTGTTTTAAGCAAATTAATGATAATTTAGACATTTAGAACGAAATTTGTCAAAAGTTAATGATAATTTTGGACATTTAGAAAGATAGTTATTTAAATGAAAATAAATTTATTATAATTTAGGTATGAAGAACCATATAAGATTTAAATAAATTAATGATAATTCAGACGGTTAGAAATATAATTGTTTTAAACAACTGAACAGTGATGATTTAGAACTTTAGAATCATACTTGTTAAAAATAAACAAATGGGAATTTAGACGTTTTGAACGATATTTCTCTTAAGTAAATAACAACTTTGGACGCTTAGAAATATAGTGGATTAAATGAAAGAAAAAATATATTATAATTTAGATATTAAGAACGATATTAGTTTATAACAAATTAATGATAATTTAGATGGTTAGAAACACAATTGTTTTAAACAATTCAACAGTGATGATTTAGAACTTTAGAACCATACTTGTTACAAATGGTAATTTAGACGTTTAGAAGTGTATTTGTCTTAAGTATTAGACTTCCGGAAATTTAGATATTTCAATGTTTTTCCAATTATTATAGGGTAGGTATTGAATTGATGAGCATATTCCTAAAAAGTATAATGTATTTACGTCTTAGTGCCTTTTTTACTAAGGTAGCCACTATGAAAAAGGCCGGACACCAGTGACTTCAGAGTGCATGCAATGTTCGAATAAAATGTGCACTTATGAGTACGTCCGTGTGTGCGTGTGCGTGTGTGCGTGTGTGTATGTGTTATATACTTGGCTAAGACAGATAGTATTCAGAAGATTTTTAATGTAGTATAAATATATATAAAACAGTAGAAATAAAAAAATTCAAAATTTTAAGATAATTAATTTTTCAGTCCTTATCTGTTGTTTATATGTTATTTGGTTAGGTTTTAAGTTTTTGGTAAGACAGCCAGCCATGCTTTATAAACTTGATTACTTGTTTTTTTATAGACATTATCTCTCGAGTCCGCTAATGGGGTATAAATTAGTTTGATATTTTGCAGACTTAAACTAATGTCCTCTCAATAAACTGTAGACTGTCATAGTCGGCATCATCCGGGTCACTAGAGAAGAATGCGAAATGGCTAGTACTAGTGATCTCATCCAGGGATGAATAGGAATGCGCTGGGTTTAAATGGGTTATCTGGTTACTCAACAATTCCTACACTCCTGCTTTGAAAAATTTCTCCTCCTTCGGGGTGCGTAAAAGCATTTCCCAGCGACAAAAAAAATTACTTAAATTAATTTTACGCAGTTTTATTACTATTGATAGAAGGATAGCACTTGACTGTGATCAAACCTATTGGTAAGTGGTCATACGTTTAAAACTGAAGCGTGCTAATCTGGTAAGAAGTAATTTACTTCTTATGGCTTCAACATAACATCGTACCGGAACACAAATCTCTTTGTTTGGCAGTATTGGTGGTAACTTACTACGACCAATGCCTCTTACTAGTCTAGACTCAACAAATTTGAAAATTCAATTTCCTAAATTCGCTCTACCGGGGATCGAATCCGCGACCTTTACTAGCAAAGCAAGTACTTGCTGAATTTGTATTTTTATTCACGTTTTATTTATTTTAAAACAATGTCTATTAATCTAAATATATAAAAGAGATATCCAGGTATCTATTGACTCATCACGATATCTCTGGAATATTCCTTTTGCCGAGTAGAGGTCAGTTAATAATGAATTTTGCGAAATTCCATCCGCAAGAGGGGTTGTGAGGTAAACGTATGTTTCATATATGTAAAACAAATTAATAATAATGCCACCCAAAAAACATTCCACGCGGACCAAGTCGTGGGTTCAGCTAGTATTTTTATAAATGTCAGTCGTGAAAATCTAAAATACATAATTTCATCTCCAACTCGCAAATTGTATAAATCATAAATTGATAATGAAAAGCTTTATTTCACCCAACTAGCTTTAGTAAGGAAAACTTTTCCAATCAATCTCACGTTTTGGGACAGACCAGCCACTGAGATATATTGAGATAAACCCAATAATTAATGGATGTTTGTAAGAGTTTACCAAGAATTATTATTTCCGCTGAGTTATGATGTAAACAGTATATTCGAATGCCTCGCTGGTGCAATGGTACAAGTATGGCACCGCTAGCATAAGTCCTGGGATCGATTTCCTGTAAGGCAAATTGAATTTCATACTTTGTCTGAGTCAATACTGATGAGAGGTTTAGGCCGTGGCTATCACCATACCACCTCTCATCTCTTAGACTGTATCATCATTTCGACACAAAACGACTCTTTTTATATATGCATCAATTAAACTTATAACTTAAAACCTTATTTTTTATTTTATTTATCAGATAAGCCAACAAAATTTATGTACAAATTTATGGATACAGAAGGAGGTAAACAAGAAACAATATTACATAACATAAACGTTACTAATAGGATTATACAGTAATTACAGAATATGAATTAAATTAATTATAAACTAAGAAAAACAGTTACAATGCAAATTTAGCAGTTGAAAGAGAGAGAGAAAAATCTATGGTAATTTTCGCAATAATACAAGAACTTGGCGACGGAAACTTGTTACTTTGGGATCGAAAATATACTTATATATATTACTTATACTTCAAGAGATCTCTTCCAGGAAACAAAAGTGGGAGAATTTAATCGTCAGGTGATGTAGTTGCTATTCCTACAAGTGTTATCATAAATATACTTAAACATATATAATACAAAGGCACATAGACACATATACGCATAAGTATATACTAAGGAAACATAAATAACATGCTGTGGTTAAACAGACAAAACACATACACATCTGTATGTACATACGAGGACATGAAGGCCTTTGTTATCACTGAGAATTAAAAAAACATATAAATACAGATAACGTCCTGCTTTTCTCCTTGACGTGGATGTCAACAAAATTGTTAAATTTATATTTTCCAGACACAAAGTACGAGACTCAAAACGAGTTGTTTATCCTTCCTTGATTTATTATTCTATAAAACACTAGGAAAATTTCTACGGAGCATTGAACTGAAGTTAATGTCTTGGAAAGCAATTTCAATATATTGCGGTATAAATTTTCTCATTTATTTATGGTAAAATATCACGTTAAAAAGGTGTCTCTTTTTGAAGTAAAACTGCTTATGAGAGTTATAAGCGTCGGTTGGGTTTTAGCTTTACTCAGTCACATTTTACTTAGAATAAATAAGTCCATTATATATATGATTAGTTTAAAATAAAATTATATTAAAGAATTTAAAACAATAAAAGCTAAATAAGTTTTACTTCAGGGGTTACAAATGTTACGAAGATAATGACGCGGACCGCAAATGTTTATTTATTTATTTATGCATCACTCAACTTTTAAATTAAAAATAAACATATCATTTAGTATACAAGGGGCACCTTATCCCTAATGAGAGAAGTCTTCCAGGAACCCTACATGCCTACGCGCCATTACCCTAATGTTATTAGGATGATGGCGCGGATCATAAATGTTAGGAAGATGTTGGCGCGGTCGAGTAAAGTTATGAAGATATTGGCACCGTCAACAAATGTAATAAAGATATTGATGCGGCCTGCAAATGTTATAAAGATATTGGCGCGGCCCATAAGTGTTATGAAGATATTGGCGCGGACCATAAGTGTTATAAAGATATTGACGCGGACCGCAAATGCTATGAAGATATTGGCGCGGCCCACAGATGTTACGAAGATATTGGCGCGGACCATAAATATTATGAAGATATTGGCGAGGACCATGAGTGTTATGAACGCCATAACGCAGGCAAAGAATGCTATGAGGATATTGGTGCGCGTAACACTTTATCTAAGGAACTTCATTTTTTTAGAAGATCATATTATGTTATGTTTTAGCTTTTGTTTATCTATCATTGTTCTCATTTACATTCCTGTGAACCGAACTTCAGCGGCTTACGCGCCTCTGGTTGAATACCACTGGTTCACGCAGATGTTATAAAATAGAGATACAATTAAATTACATGATAGGAACTTTAATTCGTGTTTGCATAGCTTCCGCTGTCTTTTATATATAAGTTTTATAATAGCTGCTTCACGATATCGTACTGAATCGGGAACAATGCCGATTCAGTACGATATGGAAAAATTTGTATTAAGTGCAAATGCAAAGTATTGCATTGCGAAAGGAGTCGGCTTACTAAATTTTAAGTAAATCACGAATTATTTTATTTATATGTATAAAACCAATATATATGAAGCAGCTAATTATGTATACAATATTATAAAGAGTAAACAAGGCGAAGTTTGTCGTGAGGGAAGCTCACTCAAGAGATTAAATTCCGCAGTGTAAATAGGTCACTGAACAAAACAAATTAAAGGAGATTTGATTTTAACTTTCTACGAAATAGGACGATGTAAATCAGCAAAACTCCAGATAGGGTAAACTTAGGAAATTACATTTTCTAATATATCTGAGCTTAGAACTGGTGGGAGACTTCGGGCATGGCTAGTTATCATCCTACCAGTAAAGATGTACTTTCAAGCAACTAATTTGCATTCCGGTATGATGCTGTATAGATACATAACTTAATTTAAATTGAATCTTACCAGGACACAGCGTTTTTATCATAACACACCATTAGGAAAGTTAAACATTAACCTGTCCCCAATAAAAAAAAACCAGGGAGATGAAGTAGTTAACTAATAAAGCACCTGTTTTTCACTTTACCAGCATAAATATATCAGTTACCACTAATATTTCTTTTATGTTATGTTAATTAAAAAAAGGTGGTTAACAATGTCTCTGTGATCTAATACAGTGCATATCGCATCAATTATTCACTATTCAAACACATATAAAATTAACAATAAGGCGTTTCATTTTACTATTTCTTGTATTGTGAATACTTTTTCATTTATCTATGTTGAGAATAAACTAAGTTCACCGTAACTAATTTACAATATAAATACAAACAATACCAAAGATTAATCAGGGTCAAGAAAATTTGTATTAAGTATTGTTGTAAGAGTTCTTGTAAGGGGAATAGTCTAAGAGACTATGGATTTTTTATTATTGATTACACCTTGTAAGTTATGATACTGTCTAATATAAAA
Source organism: Elymnias hypermnestra (assembly GCA_015832385.1). Taxonomy (NCBI): domain Eukaryota; kingdom Metazoa; phylum Arthropoda; class Insecta; order Lepidoptera; family Nymphalidae; genus Elymnias; species Elymnias hypermnestra. Next base: position 6,786,409 of record JACTOM010000063.1, on the reverse strand, counting down.
ACAATGAGATGTTTAAAGGCAATTTACCTTTTTATAGTTTGCTCACAACATCGTGTCGGAATGCAATTATTTGTAAATAATAAGACGCGTCTTGGCCACACGTTTTGCTAGTAGAGTGGTAAGTAGCCTCGACTGTAGCCTCTTACCATTCTAGACTAAATCAAATTAGTGAATGCAGTTTCTTAAATATTTCCTATCGGATATCGAACCCTGGACCTCTGCGAGCGAAGAGAGCACTCGCATAATTCCGCCGGCGAGGTCATTAAAAGCGAATGTTTGATTAATATACACTTTATTGTAAAAAAGTACTAAGGTACAAAAAGAAGTAAAGGTGTTTTTAAACATTTTAAATGGCAATTTGTCCGAAATTTGTAGTATCATATATATGTTGAAAGCATTGTTTTAACAAAACCTTAAACTATGTCACTGAAGTTAAACTGTTTAGCAACAAAATTTTGTCGATTATATGGAAGTTATCACTTTTGTATTCATGAAAAGTCGATGTAGTAGGAAGTCTGTGAATACAGAACCGTGGAGTAGTATGAATAACAGGGCCCGTAGACAAGTCACTTCGAAGATTGCTGACGCTTAAAAAATGTATGGGAATGACGTTTCATATCGAATGTTATCGCAAAATGAAACGTCATTCCCATACAATTTTTAAGCGTTAGCAATCTTCGAAAGTGACTTGTCTACGGGCCCAAAGCTTATTGTAAGGTTTACCATAGAAAGTCGGTTTACTTTCATGTGTTTGTAAACAAATATACATATACTTTTTTTTTACAAAAACCTTACGGTCATCTTCTAGACTATACATTAAAGTACATCGAGGTTAACGCTCGCAGTAGAGGCGGTAATGAATGATGCTAATGAAATGAGATTTTCTCCTTAATTAGATTTGAAGGAAAATAAGGTTGGCAAAGAGAATTTAGAAATATGTCGAAAGCCTTTGAATAAGAGTTTTTTTAATATTATTTTGCTATATATATGTAGACTAGTATTCCCTGAGATCTTTATGTAAAGATATTGAATCAAATCGGGTGGAATTAATGCCAATATTGACTATTAAACATACACATTATACATATAATATAATAATAGATATACCACGGCATGTCATCTGCGAAATTCCCATTTATTTTGGCTATTAATTTTACAAAGAACTGGTATTTTTGGCCTTTTTGTTGACAGGTTATGATCTCCCCTGATAGCTCGTGATACGATCTAAGATGATAGTGCGCACACCTTTAACGAGGTTTCGTCTTAATTGCGTCTACACAGCATCGTAGCGAAACTTAATTTTTATACCTTTGTTGGTTGGGTGATAAGTAGTCACGATCTAAAATACCAATCAAATAAAACTACAAAATCTGTACTGCCAGAAATCGAGTCCAGGACCTCTAGTGAGGCATGTACCAAAACACCGACCAATCCTTCAAAAAGTTTATATAACGTTGCCAATTGATTCTCTTAGTCTCTATTCAGATTCTTAGCAAGCAATTGCTTCTTTTATTGCTGATTGGGAGTAATAAAACCGGCCTATTTCTGCGAGGTTGTCATCCTGCAGAAGGCACTACAGAAGCAAAGGGAGCTTATGGCGGACGCTACTCCTTCTTGCCACAACTTTGTTGAAGTGAACTGCTTACTCTGAACTGAACCCTTAATTCCTCCGGGGGCGCCAGAGCTGGATGCGTAAGCAGAGATCCGGATCCCACCATCCGGATGATGGGGGTTTTTTATTTTATTTATTTATTCCGCTGGGTTTTAGTGCGTATCCTGGTACTGCCAGCGTGTCCCCACATCCGGATGGAAGTTTAAACTTCATCTGGCGTACATAAAGCATTTTCCTGCGAAAAAAAGTACTTGCTTTCTTAGCAGAGATCTTTCCTTTTTATGAAATACTATTTATTAAATTGTCTAGGTCCGAAGCCTAAGGCATAGCAACAATACGATATCGTACGCTTCCTATGCTTTGCAAAAATCCTTAAAATGTAAATAACTATCTAGCAGATTAGCGTGATATCATGTATATAAAGGTATCACTGTAAAAAGGTAAGTAGCAGCCCATTAACGTCCCACTAATGGGCATAGGCCTCCTCACTCACATGAGAGAGGGTTTTTTGAGCACAGACCCACTACGCTGCTCCACTGCGGATTGGCAGGCATAGTACAGAAGTATACTCTTATTATATTATAATTCCTTTGCTCTCCTAGTCCGACGTGACGGCAATTCGACACGACCGGAGAGAGATCAGGCGCAGGACAACCGGCTTAACGTGCTGTCCGGGACACGGGGGTGGAGTACACCGCCAAATTTTACCCAACTTCGGCCAAATATTGAGAAAATCTTAATAGAAAACTTAATATAGATTTCGAATTGGCTCGACCCGGGACTCGAACCCAGGAACTCATGCCTGTAGTCGAACATGCTAACATCCTAGACCAATGAGGCAGTTGTAAGACTATATCGTATTATAATCTGCATATATTATAGTCAAGCGCTACAGTATCAATAAAAAATTACCAGAAAATATGTATTAAAGTAAAAAATATGCGTCTTAAAACCGTCAACTTAACCCTTGCTAGGTAACCGTGATAGGAACTTGAACTGTATTAACATTTATGGTCTGGGGAGATTATAGACAAGCGTTAAAAAACAACTCTATTCGAGAATCGATGTCAAAATTAATTAATTGCTGCGCACTGTCTGAAGCACATATTGTCACTTCAGACATCATGCCCTTAACACTTTCATTAATTTTGTACCCATCACTGTCATATGACCTGAAATTCAAAAGCTTTCAATGATATTATTTCTAGAAATACCTTCAATTTACTAAAAGCGTTGCTGTTATAGCAGTTTCGACGCTTATACTCGTTAATATGAACGCTTGATTGATAAAATTATTCAATTATTAAAAGATTATTTACCCTTATTGAAGTTAGAATAATTCTAGAGATATAAATGCGAAAGTATCTGCGTCCATTTATTACAGTTCGCATTTAATCTTGAATAAGGTTTGATGATTTTCAGAGAATGATTTTGTGAGGAAAACGTAGAAATCTAATCATCTTTTACAAATAAAAATGTACCAAATGATGATTGTTATATAATATACACATAAATGCCTGCCAACTTGAAATGGTACAGCTATGCTCTAAAAATCCTTTTTCATATCTATGACAAAAACAAAGCCCTTAGAGACTAATAAATTAATATCAACAAAGCCTTTCATGATTTTAAAATTTATTCGCCTTACTGGTGTTTTTCTTTTATTTTTTAAGTCTTATGTCTAAGGTATAATCCTTAATTATATATTTTCCTTTAACCATTTATAAAATTGTATTAAAAAAACTTATGAGTGAGGCACCAGGTGTTCATTTTTCGCATTGTGTCCTGGTGTCCCAGATGAGTCCGACGGAGGATTCGCCTTATGTTCCGCCTGGTATTCCGCCTCCTTCGGCGGTGAGGAGGAGCATCCACTGTATTCTCCCTCTCTCTCTCCCTCGTGGGCTTTCTTCGCAAAAGAAGGCAACTTTCGCCCAACATCACTCTCTGGAGAGCATCGTACATACAATGTTCTCCAACGAGAGGTCGCCGTCGATCAACGCCACCAGAAGCGCTGAATCGATAGCTGCGCCACACTGATGACAAGCACGTGACTCCTTCCGGCCAATTTGGTGCAGGAATTTCTCCGGTCAGAACCTGCACCTATTTGTAGGAAAGCGTCCCGTGCTCCCTGGAAAGCCTTTGTTCCAGGTGAGGATGGATCACCGCCACAGTGGCCATGCCCGCTCTAATACCAGTATGGATGCTGTTTTTGTTATTAATATCTCACAACATCATTTAAAAAGGTATGACCATTAATTCTCAAACTCGTCTTAGTAGTAAACATTTAATATTTTAAAGACAAAAAATAGGTTGATGATAGTATGTAGATAACGTAGGTTTATGTATTTGTCTTTACTTAGTAATTGTTGGAGCTCTACTGAAAGGCTTATATAAAAACATAAATACCTTACAATGTACAATATTATATACTTATGTCATTAAAAATGATCATTAGTGATCCCATAGGATTACGCCCTACACGTGTACACATCAAAAGCATAATAGCTGCTCGCTAGGGAAGGGAATGTTCTCGAAAAGTCATTAATTAATAGAAGTAGGCAAAAAATATTACAGCCTTATTTGCTACGAGATCATATATACGTAAATCCTATTAATATTGTGGAAAGATTGCGAGAATATACTTTATATAAACAAATAAATTAATATTCAGAATATTTAATACCGAATATTAATTTATTTGTTATAAAACGATGTTGATGACACTTATGTTTTGGATGAATCATAAAATCTAGAAGAAGCATCCAGTATAGTCCATATTTTTTTGCATAAAAAAGGCTTATTCAAATCAACTTCCTCGCTGTAGCTAGCAAAGGTCCCTGGTTCGATCCCCACTGAGGCGAATTTAAGAAACTGCATTTTATAATTTGCTAGAGCCAGGACTTGTAGGTTTGTTATCACCCTATCACCAAATCAAGACATTTGTATTCCGATACGATGTTGTGTAGAAACCCTTGAAGTAAAATTACGTCTTAATAGATTATCGCTCTTCCATGTAAGACTGTATCATCACTTATCATCAGGTGTGATCACAGTCAAGCGCTAATTTAGTAATATTGTCAGCAATTCCATTTGTTTAATTTTGAAATAGCTCTCCTGTAATAGCTTTTTTGAATCGCGTTTTTTAACAGGTCTCAATTTTTTTTAAAGTAATTAAATTACTTAATGTGGACACTGCGAGTACTCTGTAACAAAAATACCTGTGTTAACGTCTACTCTGTGACATCACTTTTTATGTCTTAACCTGAATAATGTTGTCTATATAAGTGCATAATTGTTAAAGTGAACGTATTTTTGAAGTTAAAACTTCTTCACGCACACTTGACTTGGGGAGTGAGCTGGTAAATGAGTGTCGTCACTCATTGAACGTTATTAAAAGTTGATCGAACGAGGCGAAAGGAAATTGAAAGGGAGATATAAGTTAGTGAAGATAGAAAGAGAGAGAGTTACATTACGTATTTATTATTGAATGAAACTTCTTTAGGCTTATGGAGACAATTTTATACGCATGAAACGCGTGATTAGGGTTGCGAAGATTTGGAGCGTTTTTTATGAGTAAACGAATTACGTTTGAAAGTTAGGTAGTTTTAATGTAGTGGCATTTTAATTTGACACTCGTCATTTAATAATTTAATAGACTGTTTTTTTCATAGAATATAAAAAAACAAATGTCATCATATCTCTTTTCTAAAATTAATGACAAAAAACACGCTTTTTTATTTTCAATTCGTCATTTGAGATTTCAATAAATAATTTGTATCAATTTTCGACACTTTTAATATTTTAATGACGATTAAATTCCTAACATATTTTCGTTTTTCCCTCCCTCTAAGTTTCGGAAATCTAAAAATGTAGACTTGTATAAACAAGCCTTAAAAATTACCTAGCACCAGCAATAGAAACTGTCAATGCCTTTAAATATCCCTAATATAAAATGAAATAAGCATTATATAGAAAGCTATTAACTTTTTTAATGGTGACAAACGACATCATTTTTCAATTAATATTAATTTAATGCTTTATAAATGACCGGGTATCTATCCACCATTGGGAAAACATGTAAATTACAAACATTGACCTCTGCGAGTACTTTGTCAATTATACGATGTGTTAGATATAGTAATCCATCAAACCTTTTTTTTTTGTCGCTGGGAAATACTTTCACACACCCCGGAGGAAAAAACAAATTCTTCCAATCGGGAGTACGGGAATAACCAGAATACCCACTAAAACCCAGAGTATCCCTCGTCATCCTTGGGTAGGATCACTAGTGGGTCCCATTTCGTATTCCACTCTAGTGACCGTAATGCCGTGCATAATAACAATCTACAGTTTACTGAGATAGTAGAGCACATACCTGTGCCTATTGCCACCCAGCATCGTTCGATGGAGAGGGAGGACATCAACCGCATCCTCCCTTTGCCTCTCATATGCCTCCTTCAGTGAGATCACGGTCACGCAAAGAAGGCAACCGCCCTTCATCCAGACTGGCTGGTGAGCATCACATCGACTATGCTCTCCAGTGAGAGGTCCCCTCCGATCAGCGACAAAAAGATATGTCACTGGGTACCCATGCCGGACACTCGGCCAACGTATGGTGCACTGTATCTCAAACCCTACCTTTGATATTTTATAAAAAAAGGTGTTTAAGCCCACACGCCAGAAGTGAAATCTTCTTATAGGCGGTTTTAATAATACTTAAAACATTTTTTTTTTCAAAATATATAATTCTAATCTATATATTGATAACAGAAGCAAAACTTATGCAGAAAGAGTACTAAATTTCCCTCACTTATTGCTTATACAGAGAAGGAGTGCACACTGCTCATATATTTTGTTAATTATGCATAATAAGTATATTAAATAAATAAAAAACACATTACTCAAACTGCCACATACACACACGCATATCTAAACTATTATTATGAAGAGGAAACACTTGTGTTTTCATATGTAAGTATGCATGTGTGTTTGTAACGTTTTCACACAAAAACTACAAGAAAAATTTCGAAAATCTTTTCAGCAATGCTGCATTTTAACTGAGCTACATAGGCTATATTACTTAAAAAAAAATAGGAAACCCTATTAAAATGCATTAATGTAACCCAAGCTGCATCATTGCTCTAGTGCTTAGCATGTTCGTCTACAGACATGAGGTCCTGGGTTCGAGGCCCTGGTCGAGCCAATTCGAAATCTATATTGAGTTTTCTATTAAGATTTTCTCAATATTTGTCCGAAGTTGGGTAAAATTTGGCGGTGTACGTCCCCGTGCCTTGGAGAGCACGTTAAACCGTCGTTCCTGCGCCTGATCTCTCTCCGGTCGTGTCGAATTGCAGTTACGTTGGATTATGAGAGTAAAAGAATAGAGAGTACACTTGTGTACTATGCCTGCTAATCCGCAGTGGAGCAACGTGGTGGGTCTATGCTCTAAAAACACTCTCTCATGTGAGAGAGGAGGCCTGTGCCCAGCAGTGGGAGGTCAATGGGCTCCTACTACTTTTAATGTAATCCAAAGTGTAAAAAAAAATGTCACAAAAATTCTGTCCTCGCGTGTGCTGCGAAAAATATTGATGATAGAGCAAAAAAATGATGTATTTTGAAAGTTCATAAAAGTACCGACATGATTCGAACCATATTATTCATAGCTCGGTATTAAACCTTATCCTATTAAATGATGTTTATTAAAGACCTTTTCAATACCTGTATAAAACTTTTTAAATTATTAAAATCGGACATTCCATTCAAAAGATATAACGGATTTAAAAATATGTGTGGCAGTATTGCGGTGGTAAAGCTTTTATGTGAGTACACATTACGCCAAATCAAATTTTCCCTTGATATCGTCGTCGTCGTCGTCGCTTCAACCGATGGACGTCCACTGCTGGACATAGGTCTCACGTAATGACCGCCACAAGGCCCAATCTTGCGCCGCCTGGCTCCAACGGCTACCGGCGACCCGGCTTTATATCATCGGTCCACCTTGTGGGGAGGGTCTGCCTACACTGCGCCGTCCGGTGCGGGGTCGCCACTCCAGCACTTTCGGTCCCCAACGTCCATCGGTCCTTCGAACTATGTGCTCCGCCCATTGCCACTTCAGGTTCGCGATTCGTAGGGCTATGGCGGTGACTTTGGTTCTACTACGGATCTCTTCATTTCGAATTCGATCACGTAGAAAAACTCTCCATCGCACGCTGAGTGACTGAGCTTCCGCATGAGGCCCATAGTTAGCGACCACGTCTCAGAACTGTAGGTCATCACTGGCAACACGCACTGTTCGAAGACTTTGGTCTTCAGGCAAGTTGATATAAAGTTATATAAACCACCCTCATTATAGAGACATACAGCATTTAGTCAAGGAATACAAATAACTTTCGTTTTCCACAAATGAATCTGGTAGAGGTATTATTACGTCTAATCATTTAAACGCCATCAAATTTTATACAACATTAAATTCAATGTATGTTTATTACTGTATAATATTTAAGATATTCCGTTATATATTATGGCCTAGAGCCAGCATGTACAAAGTTACATTGTTAATTATAGTGTGATACTAAATATAATAATTAATTTATGTACGAACATATGACTGATGTGGATGTATCGTCACATATATTCTAACTTTAGATAAGTATACATCTGAATCCGCAAGCGTTACTTATGTTGTAAATGCGAAAGTAACTCTCTCTGTTTGTCGCTCTTTGAAGACAAAACTACTGAACCGATTTTCATGAAATTTGGTAGTAATATAGTCTAGAGTCTGTACGTAGAAGTTCACTATCCAGTTTCCCCATATTCCAATGGAATCTGGATATAAAAGCGAAAAATGACAGCTTACTGTGAGAACACCAGAAATATGCACCAGATTTTCTTCTAGCCAATTATTTAGCATATATTATCCTTTCGCGATGTAGTCTCTCACTAAGAACACGTTACCCCATATTAATACGGAATTGGAATAGAAGCGAAAGTCTCTGAGAGATTTATTTTACCATTTACCCTTTGATTTGACTTTCGTTGACAAGCATGTTCCTTTCGCGACAAAAACTTGCACTAATAACGGAATCAAGAACTACACGGGAACAGCTAGTAGTGTATATATTATTGTGTGTGTTTAATTTTCCAACGATTTTCTGCCAAAAAAATATTTTTTGAATTGTGTCACCACTCTTTCAAAGTAATTATATATTGTATTGTATTTCTATGTATTATATTATATCAGGTTGTGATGACATTTTGATTATATACACACATATATATATATATATATATATACATGAGAGAGAGAGAATACACTTTATGGAACATCATAGACGATACATGAAATATATACAATACATTCATTTTAACTAAAAGTGCAAAAAGGTGGCCTTATCGCTAAATAGAGATTTATTTTAGCCAAACTTAGGGTTATGGGAGATTTTATTAATACAAGGGTCAAGTAATGTCCAAAAATTAATTTAACCTATAGTAATTTGTACAAATACATACTTATAAATAGATACATGTATATAAATGTTATAGACACTTCGACCCAAATATTAATTTAATATTTTAATAACTAATTTAAATTTAAGCCATTATAACTAATGCCGACGATTAAAGTGTTATTTAAGTAAATATTTGAAAAAATATTGTTATTCATTCAATGATAAAGTTAAGTACAGGCTCGATAAAAATATTTTAACTGGTCAAATGCAAATGGCAAGTCGCACGTCTGATTTTTGATCTAGCATGAAATTATTTTAAATTTTCACGTCTTTTAAGTGGGCAGTCTATAAATTGCACTTCCTTTCCTTCAATAACTTTTTGCTAATTTTTCAATATTAAAAGAGTTTCCACGTAGTGAAATCTGCGTCATTCTTTAATGTCATTTCCCCTGTTACGTCCACTCATTGGCATCTCGTAACGTTTGCTGAAATATTTAGGAAACGCGATGACATTCAGCTTTATTAAGATTTTATATAACAACAGACTTATATTAAATTATATGACCGTTTAATGTATGTATCTTTGAATTTACAGTAGCGTTGTACAATAAATTTTGTGTTTTATTAGTTATAGGTTCTAATAAATTAGTGAAGAAATAGTCTTGTCTACCAACTGTGGGTCATTGTCCTTTTAGGTCATAGAAGAAAGGGATAGAAGGATAGACTTTTAATACGAAACCCATAATAACTATTGAGCAAATTTCAAAATCCAAATATTCTTCAAGTAGCTTCAAAAAGCACTTTTGTTTAACCATTATTACGTCCGTTGGTTAGAAATCTACCACTGGTTCGGATTGTTGATTCCACTGAGAAGAAACCGGCAAGAAACTCAAGCAATTACTTCTTTAAGAGAGAACACTTTTATTGTCATCGTCGTCATCGTCCTCGCTTCAACCGATGGATGTCCACTGCTGGACATAGGTCTCACGTAATGACGTCCACAAGGCCCGATCTTGTGCCGGCGACCCTCTTTATATCATCGGTCCATCTTGTGGGGGGTCTGCCTACACTGCGGCGTCCGGTGCGGGGTCGCCACTCCAGCACCTTCGGCCTCCAACGTCCATCGGTCCTTCGGCCTATGTGCCCTGCCCATTACCACTTCAGGTTTGCGATTCGTAGAACTATGTCGGTGACTTTGGTTCTACTACGGATGTCTTCATTTCTAATTCGATGACGTAAAGACACTCCGAGCATAGCCCTCTCCATCGCACGCTGAGTGACTCTGAGCTTCCGCATGAGGCCCATAGTTAGCGACCATGTTGCGACTTTTATTGTACACCACAAGAATAACATAAAAAGGTAAATACAAAAAAGATCAGTACATTGAGGTGTCCTAATCGCTATGTAGCAATCTCTTCCAGGCAACCTTTGGGTTAGTGAGGTTGCTGATAAGTGGAAGGGGTAGAGCGTGGTGACATAAAACGGCGAAGAAATGCATAGAATTTGTGTAATATAAATACATGTAGTTAGTTACTCCTTTACATATAGTTGTTGTAGGGTACAAAGTTTGTTTTTATTATTTTACGAAAAAAAGTGAATGCACCTCATATAACTTAAGAAATAAAAATAAAATTGCTGTTAATTCTAGTAGGTTACATAAAATTGACAAGTCATTCAAGGGTATCTGTATATGTTTCTATAACAAACTCCCAGATGAAGTTACAAAGATGTCTATGAGTAAATTTAAATCTTTGATTAAAAGAAAGCTAATAGAGAAATTATTTTATAATTTGAAGGAATATTTAGAAGACAAAAAACCGTGGGAGTGAATGAATTGCTCTATATACATCTTGATATAGAATAAATTTTAAACGTATATTGTAATGATGACGACATAAAAAAAAAGTACACCCGACTGAGTTTGTTGTGGGCTCTTCTCAGAACAGGGCGCGAAGGAATCCTCGTAACTTTAGATTGTAAGTCGTTCTTTAATTTTATCATCAGTCATTAATTTAAATATTATATGAAAAAAAAATAAGATCTTTGACGATTCGAAAGTGCAGTATAGGTCTACTCGAATAAAGATATTTTGACGTTGACTTTACTTAAGTTGCATTCACTTTTCTTCATAAAAGAATCACTTTTCTAATACGTAAGTAAGTAAGTAACAGCCCATTAACGTCCCACTGCTAGGCACAGGCCTCCTCACTCTGAGGAGCGAGGGTTTTTAAAGCATAGACCCACCACGCTGCACCACTGCGGATTGGCACGCATAGTACACAAGTGCACTCTTTATTCCTGTACTCTAGAAATCCCACTCGACTGTTGGTGGAACGGGGGTGGATCACACCGCCAACTTCCCAACTTCGGGCAAATATTGAGAAAATCTTAATAGAAAACTTAATATCGATTTTTGAATTGGCCCGACCCGGGACTCGAGCCCAGGACCTCATGTCTGTAGTCGAACATGTTATTCACTAGACCAATGAGGCAGTTCTAATACGTATACGCAGTGAATTGTCATTATTTTAACTTGTTCGTGTGTATATAGAATTCTAGCTTTTTCCGATCCGGGGGAGATTGAGAAACCCGTTGTTTGGGTGTACATCGCGAAAGAATTAAATATGTATGTAAGTTTTTATTCTAATAAGAAATTAATAAGGGGAAAGCAGCTGGTTAGTAGCCTCTGTAGGGTTTTTTCTTTCTTACTTTGGATATTCAATTTACTTTTAAATCGAATGAAGACTATCACACGTGTAAAGGAATGTAGAGTCTAAAGCAGAGTTAACAGTGCATTCATAAAACCACAAAATATTAACATTTCATAGTATAACTAGAGCTTAATAATACAAATATGAAATTATTTATCGCTCCGCTTGAATTAAAGACGATTTCTAATATAGAAAAATAAAAAAAAGTCACTAAATAGATCAAATTAAAGCAAATCTAAATTTCTTTATTCAACTTTGTAATAGTTGTAGTCTTCTTCCTTAATTTGCGCATTGTTTTGAGATGAACCCGTATTAATTACCAATCATATTACTTTCCAATGATATTTCCAAATATACTGTGACAAAAATAAATCCAGAAATATAACATAAAATACGCGAATTAAGTATAATAAGGATCTATATTCTCAAAAAAATGTGTCGTTTACATAATTTAGGACAAAAACAATTATTATAAAATATTTGAAACATTTCTACGAAAAGGCGTAAACCTTAGCTCGACATGATATGATATTTATATAATGAATATGTAAGAATATAATATAAAAGGTAATGTTTCAAAAACAGACAAAAGTGTGTTTCAGAAGATTTCATTATAAGAAGATTAATTCATTACCTAAAAGGGTTTGTTTGTTTTGGATTATGTCAACAAAATTCGCCTGAACAAATATGACAATCCCCGTTTATAACTCATGAAGTTTTATCCTTACATATTTAAAAAATATTCTATATTACTTGGTAAAGCTCAAAATTAACGTATGCTTTACTGAAGTAGGCTTTATAAATCACCATTAGACTGTCCGTTGGTAACAAATCTACCACCGCTTCGGAAAGTTGATTCTACTGAGAAGAAACTCAGTATTTATAACTAACTCTCTTAAACATAATGAAAAACATCATATTTTGCTTCCATGTTTAACTTAAATGTTAATCTCTGCAATAAGTAAGTAAGTAGCAGCCCATTGACGTCCCACTGCTAGACACAGGCTTGTTTATACATGAGAGAGGGATTTTAGAGCATAGACCCACCACGCTGCTCCACTTCGGGATGGCGGGTACATTAAATCCGTAATAAATGAACTTATTTTGAAGTGTTTTAATAGCAGGTAGCTTTAATTATAGGGAATAAACCGTTACTTTCTATCCTGAAATTTCAATGCAAATGGGACATTTTAAGCGTTTATGTAATATATAATTGGGTTTAACTTGTTATATGAACGATTAAACAAAAGGAAAGAATCGACAAATTGTATATACAAATTAATAGCATCTAAAAACCCTCTCTCCTATGATTGAGGAGGACTGTGTCTAACAGAGGGACGTTAATTGGCTGTTATTTACTTTAAATAGAAAAAAATAAACACGTCTTTCTAACAGAGATCATAAACTTTATACTCAAGAGATGAATTGAAGTATTTCTAACAGCATCTAAAAATTCTCTCTCCTATAAATGAGGAGGACTGTGCCTAACAGAGGGACGTTAATTGGCTGCTCTTTACTTTAGAATATAAAGAAATAGAGACCACAAACTTTATACACAAGAAATAGATTAAAGTTTTTAACGCAATTAAATCCATCCAAAATATTATTTATAATACAGTTTGTAGAAGGCAATGTTTTTCTAACGGTATCAATTATTTTTTTTAACTAGATTGTAATCAGAAATCTAAATGTGCACAGTTAAGTCGCAGAGTGTTTTATTTCTTGCACCAAAAAAGTATTTTCTCCCGCAGCGTCTAATGTAAGCCTAATAGCGTGTTTATAACAGAGCTTTCTAATACTAACTTACCAGACCGGTTGTCCCTTCATGGTGTGCTCCAAAATCAAGTGCATCACCCTCAAATACACAGTTAATCATACACATCAGTCATCTTTTGTCACAAGACACGATTAAAAATTCATATAAACCACAGCACTGTTTATACGTCACATCTACAAGACAGCTAACGTACGACTGGCGTCGAGTCCGACCACATACCGCGACGTACTACGGCTTGAGAACGTCAGAAATAGACTGACGTTATTTATAAATGAGCTCTATTTTTCTTGTCATAGAGCTGTATTTTGGTTGTGTTTGTTAGGTGTTTACTACAATTCGGATCGATTGCGTATTCAAACTAGATGCGGAGGAAAGTAAGTAGGCGCATTTCCATGGATGCTGCAGGTTAGGATTTATGGTCACTACGTGGCCGGTGTCGCATCTGGCGCTTTAATATTAATAAATGCGCATTGTATTATACGAACCCGGTTGATAGATTTTTAATAACCCTGTATAGTTGCGGTGTAAATTAAAGATTATTCTAATCTATAAGGCTTGGTCTCCAAAAGTGGGGTACGCCAACCCCTAGACTTGTTAAGATATTACTTGGGTTCTATAGGGTAGAACGTTGTTGTATAAAAGAAGATGTAGTGCGTAAATTTGAGAAAGCTATGCTTAGCTGGTTTGGGAACGTAGAGAGAATTAATGAAAGACTCACAAAAAGAATTTATGAGCCAAGAGTGAATGGGAACGTTGGAAGGGCAAGAAGGCGAACTTTCCTGGACCAAATCCAGGACATTTTAAATAAGGGCCAGGTCAAGAGTACTCTAAACCGACGAACTTGTATGAAAGGTTTAATGAGAATGAAAGAAGCGAACGAGATATGCAAGGATCGTGGAAAGTGGAAGGACGTGGTCTCTACCTACCCGTCTTTTTTTTTTGTCGCTGGGAAATGCAATTTACGCACTAATCCTGACCGATGACCAGCCAGGAGTATGGGACTCGGTGATGGAAGGTCTAAATACCCACTAAAACCCAGCGAAACCCTCTTCATCCATTAGTGTGGCACCAGGTGATCAGCTTTCGCATTCTGCCCTGGTGTCCCGCATGAGTCCGACGGAGGATTCACGGAGGCGGGAGGAGATGCGCAAACATGCGCCGCCTTGTATTCCGCCTCCTGCAGCGGTGAGTGGGTGCATCCACTGCATTCTCCCTCTCTCTCTCATGGGCTTCTTTCAGCGAGACTGCCGTCTTGCAAAAAAAGGCCACTGCCGCCCACTATCTCTTGCTGGAGAGCATTGCGCCTACAAGGCTTCCCAACGAGAGGTCGCCGCCGATCAGTCTCTACTTACCCCTATGGGAATGAGGCGTGATCTTTTTTTATTTACTAAATGTAATAATTTACATATTTCTTCAATATTTTTTTTATTTTTGACATGTTAACAAATTCGAGGTTTCTAAATAGGAAACTAAAAGTCGGTAGGTGAACATCCTAAGTTAATATATTTTGGTATGTAAGTTGTTTGAATTTGTAACAAATAAATGTGTTTTTGTTATTTGGAAAACTATTTTTACGATTCAGTAAAGAATTCTTGGATTAAGGGTTGTTAAAATTGATAAATCTTAAAGACAATAAGTTTAATATGTATAGTGTAAGATATATTTTTTACCATTAAATTGTAATTGGAAATCAAAATAAAAAAGAACATGCTAGTAGTCGCCCAGTGGTCGTAAATCAATCATAGCATGAACATTATATTATTTTATTATCAAGGTTTTACTGTCAAAGGCTATTTCACAGATTTACATTGTCAATTTGCCATTTTTTTTATGCCAAAAAAATATTTGAAATTAAAATAAAAAAAATTTACTAATATCTTCTTTACTGAAACAAAAAACAAACGGACAAATGGTGCCCATTAAACAGTTATATATATTTTGATAATGTCAATAATGATTTAAAACAAATAAGGATGTTTTTGTAAAACCTTTTACATCGTTAGGATTTTTTTTGTGTTGTGCATAATCAGGAGGCGGTTCGTATAAACAAAAAAAAAAATAGCAGGGTTGCTTAAAACATTAGATCATTTCAAGAAAATTTAACCACCATAGTATCTTTTTCGATGTAACCTCCTTAGTGCTTTTGGCAGTATAAACTCTTTTAATGTAACCTTATGGTGTTTGACTGTGATTTACAAATACGTATATAAATGGTACTAGGATAGACTAGAAGACAGACGATAGTACTAATGAAAACTTTGACGATAGGACAAGAAAAATCGATACTGATTAAGAAAAAATAATATTTTTAAAACATTTTGCCTGCCGCATTCGTTCGTTGACCCGAGTTGGTTTTTTATTATGTGTTTCATTCTTGGTTTTATTATTTAGTAAAGTACTCGTAATGTATTTTTTATAAAACTTTCATTTCATTTAGCTGTACTAACACGATGGAGTGTAAATAATGCTAACAAAACGTTTTAAAAATATGACTTTTTAAATTAGAATCGAAATTTCCATTCCATCATCAAAGGTGTCATTATTAATATCGTCTGTCTTCGTTCCGGAAACGGTCTCCTAATACTTCGTATGCTTAACATGCCTGTGTGTGTCAAATACATAGTAGTGTATGTAATGTTTTATTAATTGATATAACGTGGTTTTCAGAAAAGGAGTACAAAGTTTTAGGTGCGATAACGTAGTTTATATCGAAAACTATATCCTCGTCGGAAAATTTCAAGCAAAACGAATAAAAAAATCACCAAAATCAATTGAGTAGATTCAAAGTTCACCGCGGTATAACACGTTTTATATAGATAGTATTTGTGTAGATTGTGTAGATATATCAGGTTTCTTAACCACAAAAGCTTTTTGTGACACTACCAACTAGAAAGCACTGTTCGTGTTCTGAAATCACGCTGAACTGTGTAAAAATATTTTTAATGATCTCGCTTTGAGGTTGTTTCGAAAGCGCTGCGAGCTTTTCACCGTTTCAAATGTCACCGCGTCTGCAATGCCGGGAGCTGTTCTATATAGATATCAAAATTGCATTTCAATTCAATATATCCGTAATACGACGAGGGATTTAATTTATGATGAGGTCCCAGAGAACGTTTTTGATGACGGAATGAATATTATCTATAACATTATATGATACCTGCAAAGTTATGATTGAAACTAAATAAATAAGGAGTATAAAAAAATAGCAGAACTTTTGTTTTCTGTCAAAGAAAACGTCGTGAGGAAACCTGCATATCCCGAGAGTAATTTAGGGATATGTGAAGCCTGCCGTATGCTATATGGGTCTATGCTTTAAAACCCTCTCTCCTGTGAGTGGGGGGGGCGGGGGGGCGAGACGTTAATAGGCTACTACTGACGTTATCTTACCTAAATATGGAGTCTATTATAATAGTAAAGATTTTATTTTACTTTCCTTTTCAATTTACCTTCAGAGGATTTGTTACGTTATCGAATCGCATTCCCAAAGCTGAGTTTTTCTAATGATGATAGGTTAGAGTTATCTAGTTAAAGGTATCTAATCTCACCGCAAAGTTGTGATGATAGAGTCTAACATGGAAAAGCAATAGACTAATAAGAGATAATTTATTCTGTTCGCCACACAGAATAGTAATGGATCGCAAAATTTTTGCTTTGTAGTTAATAGGAAAACATCATGAGGAAAACCTATCCCGATAGTAATTCTGGGGTATGTGTAACCTAGCAACCCGCAGTGTAGCAATGTGATGTGTCTATGCTCTAAAATCTTGTCTCCTACGAATGAAGAGGTCTCTACGTAGCAATTGGAGTTCAATAGGCTACTACTTTTACCTTTTTTTCCGCTAGGAAATGCATTAGCGCACGTGGCAGGGTGTGTGGGTCTCAACGGCAAGGTCAGAATACCCACTAAAACCCAACGACGCCCTCTTTACCCTGCAGTAGGAGTGTCAGAGGCTCCCTTGCGCATTCACCCTGACACTCCCGGATGAAACCGACTGAGAATGTTCAAGAAGGAGACAAGAGGCGTTCGTAAAGACGCCTCCTGCCGCCCAGCCTCCTCCCCCGAAGGTAAGCAGTATCTGCTGCAGCTTCTCGTTCTCGCTCTATTGCCTCCTTCATAAAAATTACGGTTTCGCAGAAAAAGGCAACTGCATTCCATCCTATCTCACTGTCAAGCAAGGCGCCTTCTATACTTGGCAGTGAGAGATCCGCTCCGTTGAGGGACACCAGAGGACGTCGCTGTGGTCCCCAAGCCGGACATTCTGCCACAGAGTGGGCCGTATTGACAGGCGCACCACACTGACGGCAGATAGGAGACTCTTCACATCGTGCTATCTGATGCAAGTACTTTCCAAAACATCCGTGTCCGGTCAGTACTTGCATCAGCCTAAAGGTAAGCGAACGGTGCCGCCTAGCTAGCCATCGTTCGAGGCAAGGACGAATCGCCTCCACCGTGACCACACCCGCACTTGAGGACTCGAGATCATCCCTCCAAACTTCAATCAAGACCCTATCGTCAAGGGCCTTGACTCTTTGGACCTCGTCAATTTCAAGATAGCCACCTCCAAACCTTACGGCAACCCTGCACTGGTAAGTCGCCGCCAGTACTTCCGCTTGCAATTCCCACGGGGGATCACCCGCCATAAGTGCTACTACTTTTACCTGACCTTTTATGTGTATATGTAATTTATGTATTTATGTCTGTCATAAGAATACTCCGAAGTCAATTGTAGTTTTAATGCCATTGCAATAGATTTCTTTTAGATTAGCTGTATAAATCTAAACTAATATTATAAAGCGGAATGATTTGTGTTTTTGTATGTATATATGTTTGTAACGTTTTCACACGAAAATATTGGAGCGATTTCAATCATTTTATCACTATTAGAAAGCTGCATTTTCACTGAGCGACATAGGCTATATTACTTTTTCAAAAACATAGAGATCCCTAATAAAAAATCATTAATGTAATCCAATGTATGAAAAAATATATTACTATAAATCTGTCACTAAAAAATCGCGTGTACTGCGGAAACTATTGATGATACAACAAAAAAATCTTCTACAATATTATAGAACGTATTAATATTACTACTATAGTTATGCCACTATAACTACTTTTTTACAATTTAAAAGCAAATAAAAGTCTCGACAATAATCGAACTATATTATTATTCACACCTCTGTATTAATCTTTATTCTATTAAATTATTGTAGTAAAGACCATTTCAATATCTGTAAAATATTAAAATAGGATATTCCATTCAAAAGATATAACGAATTTAAAAATGTCAATATAAGAAAATAAGTCCGACTTAGTAGACTTTCCATTACCATGAGATCGGTATCTACGTGTGTGAAACAGTGGGGCATTTCAGGTCTAATTTATGTTTGTAATATTACCTATATACGCTTTCGTTTAATTATCTAATTTGTAATGAAACTCCAGTTTTATATGGAGCACATTGGTTTCCTGTTGCTCATTTATTAGACATAAAGTCAGGAAGTATTTTTAAGTGGTCGATCTTTTCCTGGAAGTGTCCAATATTAGCGGAACATTGAACATTTCTCAGTAGGCCAAGTGCTTTGAAAACGGTAGTGCGTATTTCATCAACTCTGTTTACGTTGAAGGATAACAAATGAGGTATCCGATTATAGCTCTCCTGTATGAATACATGTAACGGGTTGTCGAAATATCTATATCTATATATCGGAGCTAAATAGTATAATCGTAGTAACCCGCAAATCCAAATTTTTCACCAAAACGGAATAACTGTGCATATAAGCAAAATTATGTTTTATTACATTACTAATATCTCAAAACATAGAAATTCTATTAACACTGATTTAAATGAAATTGCTTCCGCGGTCTGTTCATTTATGTCTTTCAAAGCATGCAACGGATTTTAATGTAATTTTCAGCAGATTAGAATAGTGATTCAAAAGGAAGATTTAGGTGTCTAATACATACATATTAAAGTATAATTTTTCGAAAAATTCAAGATGTCGTAACAAACATATTTTTCTACGCTTAAATCGCAATTGCTGTCTAAATTGTACGAGATAGATCAAATTATTATACTACAGAATGGTATATCTTAAAAACATCTTTTAAAAATCTGTTATGGTATATATTTATATCAAAATGATAACCCACAGTACCAATTCCTAGCCTGTACATATTGTGTTATTTACCAAGCCATTTTATACAAAACAGTATTATTTGTAATTTATTTCCATACATTAAAGACATTGTATATTTCATAAAGATCAAAACTGCCCTGAAGAGCATTTCATTAAAGTTGATATCTTAGAAGATATTAGAGATTTAAATGCGGAGTAGCACCGATACATAAACATCAAATAGATGTCGCCGTACTTCAACACCCACATTACAGCGGACACAGATTAAGCTGGCCAGCTGTTATATAATATATCGACTAACAAAAATATATAAAAAGAATTAAAATATATTGAAATATTAAAAAAAACAATATCCAAATCGTACGATCCGGTTCAACAAAATTTTAAAGCTGTTTAATACATGTAAAATGTACATAAGGCTTCGTTGTGGATTAGCAGCTCTTATACAACATTGGTTTTATCGTCAATCCCATTATACTAATTCACATATCGCTATATCCATGTATTTAAATAGAAAGGAAGGAAGAAACAACCTTCCCTTATATCAGAGCCACAAATCTGATATTGGAGTCGGCCATAAATGTTATGAAAATATTGATGCGGGCCATAGACTTAATGTGGATATTGGTGCGAGACATAAATGTAATGAAGATAATGGTACGAGACATAATTATAATTAAAATATTGGTGCGGGCCACAAATGTTATGAGGATATTGATACTGGCCCTAAATATTATGTAAATATCAATGCGGTCCATAGATGTAAAGCTGATATTGGTGCGAGACAAAAATGTAATGAAGATATTAATACGAGACATAATTATAATGAAGATATTGGTGCGGGTCACAAGTGTTATGAAGATATTGATACTGGCCCTAAATGTTATGAAAATATTGATGCGGGCCATAGATGTAATGCGGATATTGGTGTGAGACAAAAATGTAATGAAGATATTAATACGAGACATAATTATACTGATGATATTGGTGCGGATCATCTTTATTGGTATTCTAATTCAAATAGCATTTACTTACGCGGGCTGCAACGTTAGTAGGTCGCTGGTTGCCGACCCCTGTTTTATAATATGTAAAAAAAATGTTTTTCATCGTGTCTGCCTGTTCGCGAAAAACTAAAAAGTTACCCAAGTTATTTAGGTGTGGTTACACATGAAGACGTTGACCGATGGACGTTAGTGCCCGAAGGTGACGGAGTAGCGGCCTCGCACCGGAAAACGCAGCGTCGGCAGACCCCCCACCAGGTGGACCGATGACATCAGGCAGGTCGCTGGCAGCCGCTGGATACAATCGGGCCCATTGCAATTTAATAAGAGAGACCTTTGTCCAGCACTGGACGTCCATCGGTTGAGACCACGATAACACCAGAAGATAGATTTTTTAATTGCTGAAAAGTTGGCCCTTTTCTTCGATGAGAAATGCTCTTATGCACAAACCCCGATCCATGGGTCAGGAAAATAGGACTTGTCGAGGGAGAAGGCCTCTCATTACCCAGCGGAAACCCAGCTAAACTCTCTTCATACATCAGCGAGGCATCAGAGGTTCATATTTCGCATTCGACCCTTGTGTCTCGGATAAATCCGAATTCCTTTAGTTCAATGACCGTTTCGCAAAACATTTGGCGCTGGATTGTGTTCTGATCTGATAGTAAGTTACCATACAGTCGAAGCCGATAAGAGGTGATTATCTCATATGGTTTCTAGCCAAGGCTGAAGCCTCCCACCAGTCCAGACTCAGACAAATTAGAAAATACAATACGATGAGTTAGCTATTTTGATATTATATCACTTTTACAATTTTATCATTCTGTTATTTTATCTGTTTGCTGTTAAGGAAGAGTCTTTTGCCACAAGAGTCACATCATTTCTTAAAGAAAGGCTCCAATATTTTATATTTTAAAGAACTAGTTGGTGAAATAGACTATCTAATTTTTATTTCTTAAGTTTGCCATGTCGGGAATTGTACATTCTGCTAGCGAAGTGATTATTGCGTCTATATTTTAGGTTAAGCTTGCTATACCGTTATTAGTCCAAACAAACTCCTCTATTCAAAATCTAGACCATATGATTCGTATATACACAAGCTAATAAACACATTAGCCACCATTCTGTACTCGAGTAAAGATAAACAAGTGCCTTTCAAATATATCGTGTCCAATATTGATCCATGGATAGGTGGAGAAAGGAGATATAAATATTTTGATATTCTTCAATGTATTACAAGTTTATATTAGTGCACAATTAAGGTTGCGAGCACGTGATCAATATATTTTCAAAGAACAATATTTTAAATAACTATTTGCATATAAAGAAGATCGTTTGTTGCTTCGAAGATATATGTATATTTAATATACATTATTTATTTATGCACCACTTCATTTGTAAATTAAAAATAAACATAAAAATTAGTATACAAAGGACTGACAAAAAGGATTTATGAGTCAAGAGTGAATGCGAAGTTGGAAGGGGAAGTCCAAGGCGAACGTTCCTGGATCAAATCCAGGACATTTTAATTAGGGGCCAAGTCAAGAGTACTCTAAACCGACGAACTTGTATGAAAGCTTTAATGAGAATGAAAGAAGCGAAGGAGATATGCAAGGATCGTGGCAAGTGGAAGGATGTTGTCTCTGCCTACCCCTATGGGAATGAGGCGTGATGCTATGTATGTATGTATGTACATAAGACACTTTATCCCTAATAAGAGATCTCTTCCAGGAACCCTACAAGTGGGAGAATTTTATCGAGAGGTGGTGTAAGCGCTATATCTACAAGTGTGATTTTAAATGGAATTAAACATAAATTTATATACATACATACAAAGACACATACAGAATACATACAAGTTAGATAATAAATACTGTTTTAGTTTTGCTTTTGAAAAGGAATAGCCCAGGGTCATCCTTGAATATGTAAGAGGGCATTGAATTCCAAAGCCTTGTTGTAATGACAGTGAATGATTTTCCGTAAAATAGCGTGGTATATAGAGGCCATTCGACTGGTCCAAATGTAATAATAATAATATAATATAATAATAATAACATTTAATACGGTCTCATAAGTAACATGGCGAAGAATTCCTAAAAATTTTGAAAAGAAGTAAGACCATGTGCATATTCTGGCGAAAGCAAATGGGGAGCAAATTCAACTAATTCATGAAACTTCTAATATAATATTTTATGATGAAAAAGTTCAGAAATCTCTTTTGTTGAGCATACGCACTTTTAAGAAGATATCGTAATCAGTTTTAGAATGGACTCTACATAATTTTAAAATATGTATATACAACATCTACACTTATACTAACTTGGAATGCAAAACAAATGTGTTACGTCTGCAATTAAACTTAAATAGTTATAAATCTAAAACTTACACATGATAATAAAAATAAACAAGCTAACACGGGAAAAGAAAGAAAATAAATTAGCTGTTCATTTTTTAAGTTTACGTTTGAATGATGTGGAGAAATCGCCAAAAATATCTATCTATTTAGTGAAGCATTTACTTCTATATCGGTTTTTGCGAGTAGTGGCCTAAATATAATCATAATTGTTACTTAAAGCAAAATTAAAGGTTAAAGGTCTACTTTTTGAAGTATTTTTAAATTTTCAATATAAATACAGGCTAATTTTATCCCGTTTCCAAGTGAATGCCAAATTTTAAATATGTAAGTAATGTCTGAGTAAGTATGGCCAAAGTACACTCAGATTGAGCTAGTTTTATAAGTTAGTAACATATCTTGTACGTCTTAGGAACTAATTCCTTTCAACCAAAATGGAAAGTAGTTAAACGAGCTTAGCAACGTAATGTGCCAGTTATATTCTGTTATGCGCATACATTTCTATTTATCGTAGAGATAAGACGGTCAACGACGTATTGCAAGTTGCAAACCGTTATTATGATACGAAAATCTTAGAAGAGTTATAGACATCTTATTTTTAAGCTCACTGTCACAAATATAGACGAAAACTAAAACAACGTGAAGAAATCTGGATACTCCTCACTAATAAGAGGAGGCCTGTACCCAGTTGTGGGAATTTAACAAACTGTTACGAACCTTGCTTATGAAAATAGTTAGTATACAATTGAAATTAAACCCTATATATATAGCCCTCTTTTTCAAAATCAAAGTACTTTTTATTCAAATAAACCTAAGAGCACTTTTGAATCGTCTGTAGTCTCAGCGTTGGTAATAAATCTACCACCGGTTCGGACAGTTGATTCCGCTGAGATGAAACCATCAAGAAACTTAGAGGTTACTCTTTTAAATATAGCTTTGTAGGTTACAATGTGTAATTCGCTTCTGTGTGCAACTGGAATCAAGCCCAAACATTTTTATCGCTTAAATAATCTTCAACATTATAATATGCCATCTTCTAAAATTTATTTAGACTACGCCCTTTTATTTCGTCAACTCTACTTTAAATACATTTTTTAAATTGTGTAGATTCCAATAGATGTTAATTAAGTTTTATCAATCAGCGCCATATATTATTAAATCTTTGTATCGGCGTGGGGGCAGAGTCAATAAGTGGCAGTCCGGCCCGTCTCTCGGCAGTTCTCGAGCGGCGGTCGGCCGGAGTGGTCGTCTATTGAAACTGTCGCGTTCCTGGCTATTGTTCTTAA
The DNA here is from genome assembly GCA_015832385.1 of Elymnias hypermnestra. Lineage (NCBI taxonomy): Eukaryota > Metazoa > Arthropoda > Insecta > Lepidoptera > Nymphalidae > Elymnias > Elymnias hypermnestra. Next base: position 6,762,083 of record JACTOM010000063.1, on the reverse strand, counting down.
TAAGTTTGTGTAAATTGATATCGGGAACATTAAGTGATTGAACATTATAACTCGAGTTAATTAATAAAGTGTTTGATTGCACCAATATTACCCACGAACGCCCACAGAATAAGAAGTGAAGAAGGCGGAGAACCCTACGCCACTGTGCTTTGTGCTTCTCCGTTTTCTCTATTATATATATATATAAAAGAGATATCCAGGTATCTATAGACTCATCATGATATCACTGTAACCAATAGGCCTAGAGACTTGAAATTTGGTAGGATTATTCTTTTTGACGACTAGAGGTCACCTAAGAACAGATTTTACGAAATTCCACCCGCAATGGAGGTTGCGGAGGTGATAATTAAAAACATTGAAATTTTACACAGCAAATAGCTCATTGAAGTATTTATACGTACATAGCCTAAATTAATAAAAATACTATCCAGAAAACATTCCACGCAGGTGAAGTCGCGGGCTCAGCTAGTTTAAATATATGTGTTAGCAAAAAGTTATTCTATTTCTTAATATCTGTGTACAATAAAGAATATTTATCTATCTAAAAGCTAATAACAATATTAGTTCGTTCTTCTTATTTATAATAGGTGGTATTTGTTTTTTTTTTATGTATGTACCTAATGGTACATAAAAAATGTTATTTTAATATAAAACAGATTTTACTACAGCATAATTACTACCCCAGAATTATCCTGGAATATATACGTTTTCTCAAGATGTTTTCCTTCACCAAAAAGCACGATCAAACACGTGTTTCATTTTTATAAAGAGAAACTTAACGGTATTTTTTTCCGCAGGGAAATGCTTTTATACATCCCTACCACGAGGGCAGGGAGTGTGGGACTCGCTTGCTTAGCCAGGATACTCACTAAAACCCAGCGACACACTCATCAACCTGAATTGGAAGTGTCAAAGGCTCCCTTACGCATTCGCTCTGACACTTCAATATGCAACCGACAAAGAGTGGTATAGGAACGAGGCAAGAGGTGTTTAAAAAGACGCCTAGTTCCACCAGGCCTCCTCCTTCAAAGAAACTTAACGGTGCCTGCCCAGGATTCCTACCCATAGATTCTCTTAATGCGAATCCACGCATATCACCACTAGACTGTCACAGCTTTCAGGATATTATTACTAAATTGAAAATATTCTTAATCAAAATAGCTGTACTAACAGACTCCCTATTTACTTAACTTTCCAGAAATCATTTAATTCGATAGATACTATTCATTTCATCATCAAAAATGTTCTCTGGGGCCCTCTGAAATTTCGTCGTCTGACAGATGTTGCCAGACTGGTATATGTCAGCTACTTTCACAGCATTATGTCACACGGTATTCTACTTTGGGGTAATGCTGCTGATATAGATGATTTACAATACGGGTCCAAGAGAGTCGCTAAGAACCAAATTCAGAGCAGTCAACATAATGACAGTTCACTGCGAATATATATTACAAAACTTGTTGTACGTACATAAAAATATTGACTCTTTTAATATAAAGAGTGAATGTACTTCATTTTATTTAAGAACTTTAAAATAAATATAACAACTCATTTAAGGGTAAATGTATACGTTTCTATAATAAACTCCCACAAAACGTTTTAGAGATGTCAATTAATAAATTAAAAGTCTTTGTTAAAGAAAGTTGACTGAAAAATCTTACTATAAGTTGAAAGATTACTTACATGATAGAAACGCGAGGGGGTAAACGAATTTCTCTAATTTGAATTTTTATATAATTAACTAATATGATATTTTAATGATGATGGTGAAATAAACAGGACAGGAAACGAAGGAACACTCGTAACTTTAAACTTTAAGTCGTTCTTTACTACCATCATCAGTCGTACGTTAGAATTAGTGTGTGGAAAACAAAATTATATTTAAAGATTGATTGTAAAGTACTGAAATAGGCCTTCTTGAATAAAGATATTTTGAGTTTGAGAAACCACGCGTCTTACCATAAGACCATCAAGGCTTTTGATAATATGTATTTGTTTAGATGGAAACAGTAGCGTTTGAATTGTTCGCTCTTTATTACGTAATGGATTATATTGTTAGCAAAGAGTCGCATAGAGTCCATTGTAGTTTAAACAGCTGCAGCGTACCAGAACGACTGTAATGGCACTTTAGCGTCTCCCATCTCCCACTACGCACTCTCCCATATCCTATGCAGACAGTTATTATGTAAGCTTTGATAAAAATAATCCATTTCTATCATTTATTCTTGAAGTGAAACTTCTTTAGGCGCATGATGGTAAAATTTTTACAGATGAAACGCGTTATTAGTGTCACGATGATGTGCAGAGTTTTTTTTATGCGAATTCGTTTGAAGGTTAGGTAGTTTTAATATTTACAAATGACATGTGGCATTTTAATTTGCCACTATACTATTTTTCATAAAATATAAAATAAAAATATTTCATAAATTCTCTTTTCAGCAAAATTTAATCGATAATTTCTAATATTGACAAAAAACACGTGGCATTTTTATTTACAATTCGTCATTTCACATTTCAATAAATTATTTGTATTAATTTTCGATACTTTTAATATTTTAACGACACTTAAACTCCTAACATGTCTTCCTTTTTCATTCCTTCTAAGTTTAGGAAATCTAAAGTCTTACATTTGTATAAATATAAGCAAGACTTTAGAGTTTTAGCTTGCCAACGAAATTTCACTTCTAACATGTGAACTTTGTACGTATACTTAACTTATATATTATGAAAAATAGTATATTAAATTATGAAATGACGAGTGGCAAATTAAAATGCCACATTTTATTTAAACTACTTAACCTTCCAACGAATTAGCATAAAAAATGCTACAATTTTCAAACATAGAAATTTTCAAATATCTCAATATTAAATATGATTATATATGTATTATAAAGTATAACTTAAATCATAAATAGTCTGACAGATACCAACCTAACACGTGAGTTTATAGTCTTCCGTTAAAACGCCCAGACTTCCGGCGGAAGGCGATGGCGGCCGACGAGAGGCGCTCGTGTAGAGATGTTCGCGGCATTTTGACGAAGAAAGAAGAGGGGCAGTGGGTAGTTAAAAAGGCATACTTGGCCAGACAGGGGCTTGTCTATTGTGTTAACGAGTACCCAATAGGCGCCTAACGGACGTGACGTAGTTACCGCATAATTATTAGAAGATACTGTTTATGTCCATTTAATTACTTTATTTATATTCCGATAATTGTTAATAATATATTAATGAATTATTCCACCAATTAATCATCTGAATATGAACTGTCTAAATATTAACTATTCATTTGATACATTGATGAAAATACTATAAATAGGGTTTTAGAATAAATGAGCGTTCAGTTTACGTGTGAAATATAATCGGAGTGTTACTCTGTCCGAAGTTATATTTGTTTTATTGTGTGAAAATCGCAAGTCCTGCGTAATAATTGTTATGTGCTAAAGTGTTATACTATGTAACTGTACTAGTGTAATACTATGATTGTAAAATAAAAATTAATATTAACTCTTCGAGTGTTTAAATTGTCTTCTTTGTAACAATAGCTTTAGCAGTAAAGACTTCTAAAATCATATTGGATTTTGTACCGATCTATCATTGTAAGTAAGCTGTTATTACATAAATATAGTGTCACAACAATTCTAAAAGTCTTGAAACTGCGAATCAATAGTCTCTCTCGTATTGACAACGAATAAAAATAAACAATTTACGAGATGCAATCCGTTTTACGTAACGAAGGCAGCTTTCAATCTACGTCCAAACAAGCGGAGATAAAACGCAGTTGTTTACCCTCCGCCCGTACACCATTTCGTTACGCAATTACTGTGCGTTTCCACGGGCAAACGATATAATCGGATAAAAAAAGGCAAGGTAGGGCACCTTGCCTTTTTTTAAGTAAAATAAATAAATAACCTTTATTTCGTTTGTTCACACTTTACTACACAACTAAAAATACTACATAAGTACGTTAGGAGACGACACAATTATAGTGATAGAAGAAAAATTTTATGACAAAAATGGTAACATCGCTCGGCAATTGTTGGGATTTTACCTCAATTCTGGCCAGCGGCGACCCTTACTTATTTATACAAAAAATAAGTAAATAGAACGTCTGTCATAACTTAATAATTACTAGTGTTAACGAGTACCCAATAGGCGCCCGACGGATGTGACGTAGCTGTCTCGTAATTATTAGAAGTTACTGATTTAACTATTTGATTTATATTCCAATTATGGTTTATTAATTTAATCACGAATTATTTCACTAATTAATCTACTGGCTATGAATTAATTATTGATTTGATAATTCAATAAACGTGTGATACGCCAACAGGGTGTTAGTCTGCCGAAGTTGTTGTGTTTTATTGTGTGGAAAACCTAGTCCTGCGTATTACTAGTTAACCATTCTCACCATACTCCGCATATCTATGCAAGGTAAACAGACTTTAAAAGCAAGTAATTAGTTGGCATTATTCTATAGGTAAGTCCTGAAGTAATATTTTTACAAAATATATATCTGAACGTAACGTACGGTTATTTTTGACAGAGTTCCAAAAAAGGAGGAGTTTATCAACTCGTCTGTGTTTTTTTATGTTTATTACCTCATAACTTTAGACTGGGTGAACCGATCTTGATGATTTTTAATCCAGTTCTGATGATGGCATCCATGAGAAAATCGGATAAGTCTTAAATTAGCATTAAGCATGTGCTCAACAAATGGACGAATAACTGAAGATCACTCCAACCGTATTCGATGATTCTTTTTTTATTGGAAAGGATATACTTCAAGTGTTGTTTGTTGATAGTTTGGTTAGATTTTGATCATAATATCCATGACAAAGTAACGGAACAATTCTTAGGAGCAAATTAACTACTCGGTAGAATCTTTTATAAGATCTCCGGATATTTGAGTCGCCTACTGTAACGTCGGTATGGTCACGTGATTGTCGTAATTAAATATGATGATGAATGGAACTCCTCAAGGATTTACAGTAAGGGTGCGATTTTTAGCTTACCTTTGCTACCGCATTGCAATATTTAGAAGGTGCATTGTGTATAAAGCGGGGGTAGCCGAGGAGGGGGTATGACTTTTGCGTGTTAGTGTTCTTTTTTATATTGTTACAAATTAACTAACCTGTAACGTACGAGTATTAGGTTGCGGGTTCGATCCCGGGTGAGACGAAAACATTTTAAATTTAACTTTGTGAAATTGTTTCAGTTAAACGGGCTCTCCCAAATGAGCAACACGTTTTTTAGGTGTACATATTTTGAGATAAATTTGTTTGTTTACTTCAGATTCATTAAAAATCAAAAAATAAATATTTTTTTTTACAAAAAAAGAACTGCCTTCAAAACAAACTCTTACAAATATAAAGGTACCGATATATAAGCTATAGGTGGAAGTGGCGCCAGAGCTGCCAATTGGACACGCGGGACACACCTACCTTCGCTGACGCCGACTCCGAATATAAGAATACGAAGAACTCTAAAAAAGAATACGCAATTAATTTTTGCTTTTTAGCATATTAATATATTTGTAAGAGTTTGTTTTGAAGGCGGTTCTTTTTTTTGTAATTTTTTTTTATTTATTACATTTACAATATAACCCAAGAAGTTAAGAATAATTCAGGCTTTGCATATTGTAAGTTACGGAAGTCGATTTAAGGACCAGATAATAAACTGTTTCATTTAATTACTTCTGTCTTATTACAGTGTTTAATTTACCATGCGTTGACATATAAATAAATATATATATGTCGTAACAGATCTCCGTCACACAATGGAAACGCGTTTCTATGTTTACTTCGGTTTAACAAGACTTGAAGGATATCAACTTGGATATTGGACTTACGTTGATATCTGTTGTCAGGTAAATTATACATAGTCAATATTTAAACATTTAAAATATGTTGTTATTGATGACATGTAAGCGCTCGAGTGTAATCAAATAGATGGTAAGTCATTACCTCTTTTGGTTTCGTAGCAGAACGCAAATTATGTGGTTGATTGCACCACCTTGCTGTTATGGCTATAACTAGCCACGGCCGAAGCCTATCACCCGTACAGACCCAGATACATTATATAATGCGAATTCCTAAACTTGCCTTGCCTGAAGTCGAACCAGGGACCTCTGCTAGCGACAAGAATACTCTCACTATTGCGATTAGCTTGGAGAGCAAGTCCTACGCGTGATATCTTTCCAGGTGTGTCGGATTCCCGTCACATCAGACTATAAGATTAAACGAGAGAGCACTCGTGTCAGCGCATACACTTGTGTACAATGCCTGCCAACCTGTGGAGTGGAGCAGCGTGGTGAGTCTACCCTCTAAAAACCCTTTCCCATATGTGTGAGTAGGTCAGTTCCCAGCAGTGGAACGCTAATGGGCTCCGACTGACTTATGAAGAGAATATATCAATTTAGCTTTTGTAATATTCATACTAACACAACGTCGTTTTTTTTTACTCTGGAAAATGCATTTATGCCCACTAAAACCCAACTGAACCCTCTTCATCCATTAGTGGAACATCAGAGGAATGCGCGAGCGCTCCTTGCTCGATTGGCAGGCATAGTACACAAGTGCACTCTATATTCCTTCACTGTCATAGTCCGATGTGATGGCAATCCGACAGAGACAAACCGGAGAGAGATCGAGCGCAGGACCGACGGCATAACGTACTCTCCGAGACACGGCGGTGGATCACACCGCCAACTTCCCCACTTCGGGCAAATGTTGAGAAAATCTTAATAGAAAACTCAATATTCATTTTTGAATTGGCCTAATTCGGGACTCGAACCCTGGACCTCATGTGTGTAGTCGCACATGCTAACCACTAGACCAATGAGGCAGTTCTAGAGTCCTAACATGATGGAGCGTATATAAAGCTTATAACACATTTTAGAAATTTGATATTTTTTTAAATCAGGATCGATTTTTTTCCGTCCCACAGTCAAAAGTATCATTAGTACTATTGTCTGTCTTAGTTTTCGGGACCCGACCCCTAACACTTTGTACATATGTCTCTGTCTTTGATCATAATTATTTCTGCACAAATATCTGCATTAAAATTGAACTCAATCTTATTGTTGACCTTAGTTATTTATCTACGTAATGGATAAGAAGTGTATTGAAACCAAATCATGTCAGCAAACAGCTTTCTATTGAATCAATATAATTACGATAACCATAGACTAACTCCCACTTAGTTTAAATGATTATACAACAAACACTTTCGCTTTTATTGCCTTAAGTGAGTTCGTAAGGAGTTACTCAAAGGATTATCACACTTTTACTAACATCTCCTGTATATATGTTTGTAGCTTTGAATTACTATTATTAATTTATTTATTTTACATAAACATCGTATTAATATTTAAACGAAACTTTATTAAAATCAACTGTTACCTACACTAATATGCATGTATGTTTGTAACGTTTTCACACAAAAATTACTGGACAGATTTCAAAAATTTTTTCACCATTAGAAATCTGCATATTCACTGAGCGACATTAGCTTTATGACTTTTAAAAACAAATCGGGATCTCTAAGAAAAACGCATAAATATATCCCAAATCAAAAAGTGTTCTTCAGTATTATATAACGTATTAATATCTACAAAAATTCCAATATCATATGTTTAACTACTGTAATTAAACCACTATAACTACTTTTTTGCATTTTAAAAGTTGATAAAAGCATTGATAATAATCAAACCATATTATTCACACCTCATTCACACCAAAGACCGTTCCAATGCCTGTAAAATACAAACTAAATTATAGTTTAAAAATAAATGTACATATACAATCAAAAACTTAATAAAATAAGATCCAATGCACCATAAAAAGAATAAAAAAAAGTGAATTACAAATTTTGATGATGTAGCAAAACAAGTTGCCAAATATATTGACATATAAAACAAGCGCACATGCGTCGAAAATTTGACTAAATTACGCATTTATTTAATCGGAAAGCATTGTTACACTTTCGTCACTCAATATAGCGACGAAAGTACGAACTTTCGATACAGGTATGATGAAAAAATATTGTTTACTATTATATCTATAAGATTACTGATAATACATAGACGCAGTACATTCATAATGTGTTTTTCTAGAATACAAATATCCGGGTTATAGCTCAATGGAGAGTGTTTATACTTTTAAAATAACTTTTCATCACCCCCCACTACAGTTTTGTAATAAATTCTGTATACTGAACTGTACATTATTAAATTAGGGAAGAAACACACTATAGCCTTTGCAAAATGTAAAAGTAAAAGTAAGTAAGTAGCAGCCCATTAACGTCCCACTACTGGGCACAGGCCTCCAAACTCATACGAGAGAGGGTTATTAGAGCATAGACCCACCACGCTAATCCACTGCGGGTTGGCAGGCATAGTACACAAGTGCACTCTCTATTCCTTCGGATCGGATCGGAGAGAGATCAGGCGCAGGACCGACGGCTTAACGTGCTCTCCGAGGCACGGGAGTGGATCACACCGCCAACTTCCCAACTTCAGGCAAATATTGAAAAAATTGTAATAGAAAACTTAATATTGGTTATTGAATTGGCCCAACCCGGGACTCGAACCCAGGACCTCATGTCTGTGACCGAACATGCTAACCACTAGACCAATGAGGCAGTTCAAAATGTACTAACATTTTATTGAAAAGTTTGTTTGAATGAGCTCGCTAGCACCTGCTGTTTCGAATTGAAAACTTCTTTTAGTGTAACACAGCCTATTTGTTTAAGAAAAGTGTAGACTATAGAATACAATGAAAACTCTTCGAAAAAAATATTCTATTTGACAAATGTCGCTGCTTGTGTTGCCTTAACGGTTAAAGTTACGAAACAATTATTCTTCCCCTTCAAAAATTTTAATAAAATGTTCAGGACAACATATGTCTATCTTTTGAGATTGTCTCACTATAACCTTTTTTCTAAGTTTCTTCTCTCTGTCTTATATTATGGTGCTGCCTTTTTTTTTCTCGCTGGGAAATGTATTTACGCACTCCGCCTGGGAGACAACGGGAGTGTAGGACTCGCCGGTAGTACCAGAATATCCACTTAAACCCAGCGGAGCCCTCGTCATTTTGATATGGAAGGACCAAAGGTCCGTTATGGCATTCCACTATAGCCCCTCCGAACGAAGCTGGCTCAAAACCTCCGTCTCCTGTTTCCTATTCTCCTCTGTCGAGGGTAATGTGCTTCAGTTGCATTCGCCCTTTCTCTTTTCCGTGCCTCCTTTAACGAAATGACAGTTTCGTAGAAGATGGCACCAGCATTCCAGGCCCGCTCACTGACAAGCATTGTACCTGTAATACTTGCCAGCGAGAGGTGCGCACCGATCTGCGACGTCAGAAGATGACGCTGAGGTCCCCAAGCAGGACATTCGGTCGTCGCGTGGTGCTCTGTGTCCACAGGAGCACCACACTCGTGGCAAGTAGCCGAACGCTCACAGCCAACGATTTGGTGCAGGTATTTTTTAATGCAGCCATGACCGGATAGCACTCCGTGTCATATAACCAGCCATTGCTCCAAGTGAGGACGGAGTGCCGATATTATGGCCCCACCGGCTAATGGCGACCCGAGCTCCTCTTTCCATGCTTGGATCAAGGCTCTGATAGAAATAACCTTGATCCTCCTGACCACGTCAGCATCAGGTGTCTCCCCTGGCCCTCGAAACTTCTGTGTACTGGTAAGAAGCTGCAAGAATTTCCGCCTTCAACTCCCAAGGGGTATCGCCCGCGAGATAATGGTGCTGCCTGCTGTTTTGGGAAACGTTAGGAATTGCATTATTTTAAAAATTGTTAGATGTTTTGTGTGCTCCCACACTTATAGAAATGTTTAACAACATTTATAACAGTTGAAAACATGTCATCGGCTCGCAGTTTGGATTGAACGGGCCCCTGCACTCTTCGCATACCTTGCTATCGCTTGCATACATGATTACAAAGAAATGATAACAAATAGTTGACGGAAGTGACGTTTGTACTTGTTGCTGGGGTGGTTGCATGGGTAAAAGTCGGTGTGTCACCGACACAATTGCGCATTCTTAATAACTGCATCAGGGCATGGACCGTTGTCTTTGTGATGACCAGTACCTTCTGCCTTTGTCATATATATATATAAACTCATTACCATTTATTAATTATATTGTGTTGTTAATTATTGTCATATTCTAAATAATTTCACTAATATTCTAGTAGGTACCACGTCTTAAGCCATGATGGCCTTTGTGACGCACGTGGATTCTTGTTCAGGGAAGTCTCGGATCCGAACCCAAGGAGTGCACTACTAAGTTTCAGTAAAAGAACCTGCTGCGCTTTATTGTTCTTGTCAAATCCTCCATTCCACTTAACGATGTAAAAAAACATTGTGAGGAAATCTACATATCCCGGGAGTTTTTCTGGGGTACGTGTAGCCTGGCAGGTCTTTGCTCTAAAATAATTTGGTGTGTTTTATTGAATGATTCAATAAAACCAATTTTTAGGGCCTCGCTGACGCAATGGTACGAGTACTCTCTTTGTTAGCAGCAGCTCTGGGTCCAATCCCCGGTAGGGCAGACTAAGGCAATTGCCATTTTTATTTTGTCTGAGTGTGAACTGGTGTGATGCTTCCACTAATTACTACCCTACCAGCAAAGACTTATCGCCTAGCAAGAGATTTGTTTTCTGGTACGATGCTGTGTAACCATAAGAAATAAATTACCTCTTACCAGATTAGCGCACTTCCATATTAGACTGTAATATCACTTACCGTTATGTGTGATCACGGTCAAGCGTTAGCTTGAAAAAACTTCATTAAGAATAGATTATCGGACAGACGATTAAAAGTGTTTTTTTCTTATAGAAATACAAAAATATTTAAATATTCGGTCATGCTTTCTATTTTTTTTTTATTTAAATTATACAACATGAAAGGGTTTTTAATGTACATATGATTTTGGTTTAAAATATGTAGAATTTTAATTGAAAAGATAAAGATTTCTTATAATGCACCCTAAAGTTGGGTATGAACCCAACTGGCTCATTAGTGAGAATTACTTGAAAATTTCTTGTTAAAACTTCAAAAGAACAAAGTTCGGGTTCAATGCTGGTTGTTTCGAAGGACTTAATGAATGATATTTATGACATAGTCATTAGCGGGAAGTTGGTGAGGTGCCAAAATAGTTATGAAATTCTTAGTAACAGCAATACAGATAGAATCATATAAGCTTACTGCCTTAAGGAAACTGTGTATGCAATAGCGAGTAAATCTATCTATAAAAATTAATAAAACTAGAGTATCTGTTTACTCGTATAAGTTCTGCATATATATATGGAACTTCCATCAAAAAATCACGACGCGAAGGAACCCTCTTAATTTTAGTTATCTTTAATACCATCATCAGAAAAACCCTTATTTGGGTATTCAATAGTGCTGTAAAGGTCTACTTGTTTGCTTGAAACGATTGCCCGATTTGACGGCACTTTCGCTGGCAGATAGTTGATGTTATACGTAATAAAGCCAATTACAATATATACCGTCCACATCCTGGTATATCAAATCAAATCAAATCAAAAATATCTTTATTCAAGTAGGCATATAACAGCATTTTTGAATCGTCAAATTATATTTTTTTTCCACACTCTGATTCTAATGTACGTCTGATGATGGTACTGAAGAACGGCTTAACATCTAAAGTTACGAGGGTTCCTTTGCGCCCTGATCCGAAAAGAACCCACAACAAACTCAGTCGGGTATTTTTTTTGTTACCGTCATCATTACAATATCATATTAGTTTACTATATATTAATTAAAATTAGAGCAATTCGTTCACTCCCAGGCGTTTCTATCGTCTAAGTAATCTTGTAACTTATAATACGATTTTTCTATCAACTTTCTTTTAACAAAGACTTTGAATTTATTAATTGACATCTTTAGAACGTCTTGTGGGAGTTTATTATAGAAACGTATACAGTTACCCTTAAATGAGTTGTTAATCTTATGCAGCCTACTAGAATTTATAACAAGTTTGTTTTGGTTTCGTAAGTTATATGATGTACATTCACTCTTTTTATTAAAAGAGTCAATGTTTTTATGTACATACAACAAGTTTTCTAATATATATACGCAGTGAACTGTCATTATGTTAACTGCCTTGAATTTGTTTCTTAGCGACTCTCTTGGACCCATATTGTAAATCGCACGAACGGCCCTTTTCTGCAGCACAAATATTGCATCTATATCAGCAGCATTACCCCAAAGTAGAATACCGTATGACATAATGCTGTGAAAATAGCTGAAATATAACAGTCTGGCAGTATCAACATCTGTCAGACGACGAATTCTTTTAACCGCGTAAGCCACAGAGCTGTACCTGTTCAATAGACCACTTATATGGGGCCCCCACTGTAATCTGTTATCTAACGTAATGCCTAAGAAAACGGTACTGTCTACAAGGTCTAGTATAATTTCTTGGATCAGTGGCTACTGTAAGATTCAAACCCTGTCTTTATTATTTGAGGAAGCCTGTATTTTGGTCAAGAGTGAATTTCTTCAGTGAGGCAGTCGTGGCTTCAACCGATGGACGTCCACTGCTGGATGTCGTCGCTTCAAACGATGGACATCCACTGCTGGACATCGTCGCGTCGATCGATGGACGTCGTCACTTGAAATGATGAACGTCTACTGCTCGACATCATCGCTTCAACCAATGGACCTCAACTGTTGGACGTCATCGCTTCAATCGTTGGACATCGTCGTTTCAACCTATGGGCGTCCACTGCTGGACGTCGTCGCTGTCAGACAGTAATCTCATTAAAATGAGGCGGGGCTCTATGCGACGTGCGGTTTGTGTACCTGCCCCATCCTCAGTCGGTCTCATCCGGCACAATATTGGGGATGGAATGCGCCAGTTGATCCCCTGATTTCTCGCCACGAATTACTAGGATACCGCTGGATTTTAATGAGTATTCCAAATTCTCCCTCCAACATCAAGTCCTTCACTGCCGATGGATACTAAAAAGTACTCAAAGTACATCGTTTTCTCGTAATTTACTTCGTGTGGTCGAAGCCCTTATGGTAGACCCCGTTTCTCGACAGCGATGATTTTTATACGCTGTCGGCACTAATCTTTATCGATTTTTATAAATACCGCTTAATGGAAGATTGTTGATTTTCAAAGGAAGATGGAGTAATTTTTAGATACGAATAGCGATGCTGGAAATATCGACTTTTATAAACTTGTCTATCTTATATCAGTTTAAAGTTTGTTTAATTGATATAACTCATAAGACACGCAATATTTTAATGGAATCGTGATGTAATGTTTAAAATTTGACTTGAATATATGTAATTGTAAAATCTTTATTAGTAGTTATGGGCGTAACATATTTATTTGTAATAATACTAGCTAAGCTAGCACGCTATTTCGTCGGTTTAAACTTAAATGGACGACTCAAAGTACGGCGCAAATTTACTTATATGGATAAATTAGTTGAGAATGCAAGTCATGTTTTACAAAGCTCCTGGTTTAAAAATGTATTTATTATTAAAATTGTATTCATTGTAAATAAAAATTAAATCTATTTTTTGTCCTAAACCGGTACAATTCCAGCAACATGAAGAACTTCGGAGAGTCGGGTTAAAAGATCTATATTTTCAAAAGAAAATAAATTTCGCTTCATGAGTAATCAACAAAAAATAAAAGTGCGTGCATTCAAAGTAAACGTGTCAGAAGTGAAACTTCTGTGGCAGACTTATTTCTAAGTCTTGAGTATATTTATACACATCTAAAGCTTTAGAGTACCGAGACTTAGAAAGAGGGAAAAGTGTTTAAAAAATATTTACTAATAAATGTAATGTAGTTTTGAATGTAGTATTGAAAGATAATTTTCCACTGCTGGCAGTATTGTATATGATAAACTAACTTCATTATCACCCTATTAACGTCTAATCGCTGGGCACAGGCCTCCTCACTCATGGGACAGTGGGTTATTAAAGCATAGACCCACCACATTGCTCCACTGCGGGTTAAAAGGCATAGTAAACAAGTGTATACCCTAACACAAGTGCACACTCTTTTCCTTCACTCTCCAAGTCCGATGCGACGGACATCAACCGTTAATCTACGTGCAATGAAAATAATATTTAAATATGCAAATATTATTGGAAGAAGTACTAGAGTAAAATATAACTATTGTATTAGTAAAAATATCAATAAATTAGCATAAACAAGGACGCATCACACATGAATAACATGCTCAATGCATGTTATTCATTGAACTTTTAACCCGGTGATAAGAAAAATTGTTTGTACGGTATCTATTATTTTTATAAAGACTTCCGGAAATTGAATTTGAACTTTGCAATGAATTTGATACACAATGGAAACGCAAAACTAAAGTAACTAAATTACTTCGCGCAGTTAAAACGGTAATTAATTGAAAATTCACTAATAATTTAATAAGTAATGTTTGGCTAATCACCAACCAAGGCCTATGCTCGAGTGGTGAGGAATGAGCTGTGGTCAACGTTATCTACGTATGGAGTGAGCGGTAATCTGATTTAAGCATTAAATTCTCTCTATGAGGGTTCTAGTGCTTGTGTTAGAATAAAAGTGGCGTACACGGAGTGGTTTCCTGTCGGAAGACGTGTTCGACAGGGAATGGTAACGAAAAGGGAATTGACGACTTATTTGATTCGGAACGTAAGTTCGAATTATTCGCACACCACTAGTCTTTTGTTTGGCTAGATATGGGTCTTTAATAAGCAAAAGTCAGCGGCTCCGAGAATGTCAAAAGTGGACTGTCACGTTAGTTAGTGTTAGTAGTCTTCAATATTATCACGGAATCGTGAACTACACGGGTAAAAGTTAGTAATCATAGAAGTTTAATAATAATTTAGCGTTAATTTTTAACGCTAGATTAAAGTATAACATGTTCAATCAATAGATTTAACTACATTATTGTGAGAGCCTAGATTTGAAGTATTTAAATATACATGTTAAAATTATAAACACTTCGGTGTTAAAAATAAAACTTCGACTCATACTCATACGAATACGAAGCAGTGACAAAATGTTGCGGAATTTCGAGTTACGGGAACTGTTTGAATCATTTGAAAAACTGAATCAGATATTATTGTAAGATATTAACACAGTAACAGTGTATTGGCATCCCACTGTTGCGTAAAACTTATTCTTTGATATTATAAAAACTCAAAACTATTGTCTTACGCTGCCGACTTTAGTTACTGCTGTGGTCGGTAGTGTAACGACATGATGAAAATTGGCCCAGTTTTGTGTTGCCCATTTGGTGAAGAGGGATTCGTTGGGTTTTAGTGGGTTTTCTTTGTGTCCAAGGAGGCCCACACTGCCGAATAGATTCTAGTCTAGTGAAGTACACTAGAAGTGCGTTAACGCATTTCGCAGCGACTCAAAAAACGTATTTGAACCTTCTAGGGTTCCAACTGAGTCGAAAGCATAGGTAAACTTCTAGCCCCCTACCCACAAGAGGAAGATGATTCTGCTGGGTTTTAGTGGGTTTTCTGGCTATCCAGTCCTACATTTTCAGATGGCTATTGACATGACTCGGCGTGCGTGAACGCATTTTCCAACGACAAAAAAGTTAATAAATGTATCCTAAGTTATTCCTTATAACAACCAGAGAGAGAGCCGTTTAAATCAGGCGGAAAAAACACACACTTAAAAATTTAAAAAGTGTTAGAATCGACGGTAGAGTTAGATATATTAATTTTATCGTCAAATTGAGAATTCAATTTTTTGGAAATAAACATCCTTATAATGCAAATTATGTAGACATTTTTAATGATACAAATGTTACGATTAATATACAGGAAAAAACTTAGATATCCATGTTTCCTCGTATTTTATTTACAACTTGTTTTCACAGTATAATTCAACCGTTCTGCATACGGCGGGTGGATGCACTTTACGGGACGTCTGTGACGTATATAAGTATGCACTCAACAATAAATTCGCCTGGAATACAAGAGGCATTTTAATGTAGAGCTAAAATGAAGGATTTGCGGTAAATTTAAAGCCTTTTTTATTGCTTACAGACAAGAGGTTAAATTCGTCACTGATAATTAATACGAAACTAGTTGATTGTATCTGTGACATCTATTTGATGCTTATGTAACTGTGTCAAAACCGTAGGGCCCGCAAACTGCTGCGTTTCTGAAATCTCTGATATCTTCTAAGATATACACTTTCATGAAATTGTGTTCAGGGCAGTTTTGATCTACATGAAATATACAACGTATGTAATGTATTTAATTGAATATTGAATAATACTATATTGCATAAAATAGATTGGTAAAAATACATTTTTGAAGTGAAACTTCTTTATGCGCATGAGGGTAAAAATGTTAAGGATAAAACGCGTGTCGGAGTGCTATAGTCTGTGGAACGCTGGCGCCATCTGTCTATCGGCGTGGGGCAGAGTTAATAAGCGATAATCCGGCGCACGTCTCTCCAGTTTTGGGGTGACGGCCCCTCGGTGCGGTCGACTTATGAAACTGTCGCGTTCCTAGCAATTATTATTAATGAGTTTGTATACATTGATATCGGGAAAATGAAGTGATTGAACATTATAATCTGAGTTAATTAATAAAGTGTTTGATTGCACCAACATTACCCATCAACGCCCACAGTGTGGAAATGGAAATTATGGATGCCACTAATGACGATGTCGGCGGAGAACCCTACGCCCGTCACGAAGACGTGCAGCGTTTTTTATGCTAATATATTGGTATAATAAATTAAATTTCGTAAATTCTCTTTTCTGTTGTAAATTCAAAAACAAAATTTTAATTAATAATTTCAAATATTGACGAAAAACACCTTGCATTTTTATTTACAATTCGTCATTTGTGTTTTCAATAACTTATTTGTATTAATTTTCGACACTTAATATTTTAATAATAATTAAATTCCTAACATATCTTCCTTTTTTCCTCCTTCCCTTACAATTTTAGATTTGTATAAACAAGACTTAAAAATTTGCTTGTTAATAGAGTTTCACTAATGACATGTGTATTTTGTACGCACGTCACTATTGGAATATGTATAAGATAAAAATTGTTTCTGTAGGTAATTTGTTTGTATCTTTAGAGATGAATATATGCCATTCTTTAAGAGATACATATTAGTTTTATCTATTTCGTAAGGTTACTTAACGTTTGCGATTAAAGCGCGCAATCAAAACGAATGTTACAATATCATATTTAAGATTCAGTTAATATTTATATTGTAATAACCCGCAACTTCAACGTTATTAATCTGAACAAAAAGATATAAGAAAAGCTACTCTTGCTGACCATAACTCCTATATTTCCTTTTACAACAATAACACATATATCTCCTCGAATTGAAAAACGCTTACAAAACAACCGCAGTTTTTTATCTAATAAAACCCCCGATCACAGAGTAATGCAGCTTTCTTTTTCGCACAGTGTACTTGTATTTTGAAAATCATGACAAAAACTGTTATAAAAATAAATATGACTTCCCTATTAGTCTACTGCAGTTATAATTTTTACTTAATTGCTTTTACATTTTGTTACTAAACATGTTGACTTTGAAAACATATTGAATTTTATAAGAAAAACTACTCTTCTCGGTCATAACTGCCGTATATTTCCTTTCACAACAATCATACACATACAAAGAACTAAGAATAGCAGTTATTTCTATTTTCAATATCTGTTACTCTTTAACGTTATTATAGGACAAATAACTAAATATTTTATCAAGTTATTTGTGACAGAAAAGTTACATTTTCCATAGGCTACATTAGGTACGAGGTATTTATATCACATATTTAGTATTTAGAGATACACTATATATAATACAGACACTGACTAAAAAGGAAGTTAATAGATTGATGATTCTCATCAATTAAACTGAAGATAAGGTTGAATAGTCCAATACTTTGCTTTTCACGTTAAGTTAACTTAATATCGTTCACTTCGTAACTCTCAGTCATAGAAAAAGTAGAGTTATATACGTATTAGTATAAGTACATACATACATACATAGCATCACGCCTCATTCCTATAGGGGTAGTCGGAGACCACGTCCTTCCACTTACCACGATCTTTGCATATCTCCTTCGCTTCTTTCATTCTCATTAAACCTTTCATACAAGTTCGTCGGTACAGACTACTCTTGACGTGGCCCTTATTTAAAATGTCCTGGATTTGGTCCAGGAACGTTCGCCTCGGCCTTTCCCTTCCAACTTTCTCATTCACTCTTGACTCATTAATCCTTTTTGTGAGTCTCCATTCATTCATTCTCACTACGTGCTCAAACCATGTAAGCATACCTTTTACTCAATTTTAGTCACTACATCGTCTTTTATTCCGCAGCGTTCTCTTATCACACTATTTTTTATTTTGTCACTCAACTTCAATCCACTCATATTTCTCGACGCTCTCATCTCTACCGCCTTTTTTTAATTTTTATGCGTCTTCTGCCATGGACACACAGTTTGGCCCTTTGAGACACCACCTGGCTAATCATAAAGGCATGCAGAACACCATTTATCATATTCCTTGCATTCACTTTCCTTTTAGTATCACTTTAACACGTTCCATATTTTGTAAATTTATATCCTAAGTATACAAATTCTTTCGCATCTTCCACTTGTTCCCTATCAGCATAAGCATTCGTAAACAAACTGCCTATCTCTACACACTACTGGTTCACTAAATGTATTTATTATAATACTCGACAAATCAACTGTTAAAATATTGACAGTAACCCTCTTTTTCATTTAAGTTATTTCCTCCGCGTGTTAATTTAATAGTATAGTAGCAAATAACGGATATGTTAATTAGTTATCCCATGCTTACAAACAACATTACTCATGATAAAATCTCCGACTACAGCGTAATTTACCTATTATTCTCACAGAGTATTTGTATTTTCAAATCATGATGCAATACTAGATGGTTTCCTATGTCTTTGGTTTCCAGTATCAATATAAAGTTAGAGACAGCAAAGACCATTTTTTGTCAAATATTTTTCTACCCTACAATATTTTACGTACTGTAAACTTTCTACAGGCAATAACAATATATCAAAGTATAGTTTACGACACCAAAGACTAAAATAGACTTTCAATACAGCAATTGTGATGTCGATTATCTCCTGCCGACGAGTTGAACGACCCCAGAATTATTGCCACGCGGACACCGCGATGTCTATTTATATACGGATTATGTGTATGCAACGTAAGGGATTTCGCCGAGATATTCATGACATTTCCCGATAAATTCATTGTCCCATATCCTTTTATAACTTGGCAATATATTTTTTAATGGTAGCTTTAACCTTACTTAAATATTATGTACTAATTCTGGTGTTTATATTTCTTAATTACAGTAGCTTATATCAAAACAAAAAATGTCGGAGAATACGAGAGAAGGAGCAGCACAAAGCATAGGGGGATAGGGTTCTCCGCCGACATTGTCATTAATGGCATCCATAATTTCCATTTCCATACTGTGGTCGTTGATGGGCAATGTTGGTGCAATCAGTTCTCGATATCAATTTACATAAACTCATTAATAATAATAGCTAGGAACGCAACAGTTTTAAATGTCGACCGCACCGACGGGCCATCACCCGAGAACTACCGAGAGACGCGCGCCGGCCTGCCACTTATTGGCTCTGACCCACGCTGATAGACAGATAGCGCCAGCGTTCCACAGAGTATTGCACTCCGACATATAAATAATAACCCGAATGCTTTAAAAAAACAAGTAAATTGTTTTACAAGTTTTATTGCCTTTAACCAGAACTGAAATCAAAATATAACTTCAAAGCTCAGAAGATATACAATAACTAAAACAAAGTATACATTTTTAAGTACTAATTATTCAACCAGTTGCTTTGACTTAATGTTGGAAACTATTGGAATTTCCGATTCCCATTGCTATTTCGATGTCTATGTTACGTCTTATAGAATCAACTTTTACGAATGAAAATATAGTTGTTTTTTTCTAGAAACTAGGCAAAACAAATAGAAAAATTACAAAATAAAAAAATTTCTTAATAATTACAACATTCCAATACAACCAGACAGTTTAGTTGTTAACATATTGATGCATATGCACATAGAAATACTGCAGTGTCGCTCGCGATTTTTTCTCATCTTGATTGAAATATATGGAAATCCGTTATTTACCGCATTGATTTGTCTTTCTCAACCAATCTAGAATCCTCCTAAAGACAAAGAAAACTTCATAAAAGTCGGCCCTGGCGTTAAGGCAGTTCAGTCACACACCACAGTATACTTTGGCAGCCTGTGCAGCCTGGGGACCTCAGCGTCACCTGTTGGTTGCGCTGATCGGCGCGGACCTCTCACTGGACAGCTTTATAGGCGCGATGCTTTCTAGTGAGAGGTGCTGGGCGAGAGTGGCCCTCTTCTGTAAGTCGATCATCTCACTGAAGGAGACCCACGAACGAGAGAGGGAGATTGCAATGGACGCTTCCTCATACCGCCGGAGGAGGCGGGCTACAAGGCAACGTCTGTTAGCGTAAGTTTATCCTTCGTCGCAAACCCTCAGTCGGATTCATCCGCGACACCAGGGATGAATGCGAAAGTTGAACCCCTAGTGCTTCATTCATGGATGAAGAGTGTTTCGCTAGGTTTTAATGGGTATTGCGAGGCCTGCTTGTCCGAGTACCACACTCCTGACACAAGGTCAGGGCCAGTGCATAAAAGCATTTCCCGGCGAAAAAAAACCCGTACAGAAGAATGAATGAGGAAGTATAAAGGTCTTTGAAGTGAAACTTCTTTAGGCGTTTAAGGGTTTAAGCGTATAACGTGTATACACGTGGCATTTTTATTTACAATTCGTCATTTGAGATTTCAATAAATTATTTGTATTACTTTTCGACACTTTTAATGTATTAATGACAATGAAATTCATTAAATGCCTAACATTTCTTCCTTATCCTTCCCTCTAAATCTCAGAAATCTGAAGTTTTAAATTTGTATAAATTTAAACAAGACTTAAAAGTTTAACAAAGATGTCTTACTTCTGACATGGGTACTTTATACGCATACTTTTAATTTTATTGCTGACAGTTTAGCGCTTGACTGTAATCTCACCTGATGGTAAGTGATAAAGCAGTCTATGATGGTAGCGAGATAATCTGGTAAGAGGCGATATACCTTATATGGTTTCTATACAGCATCGTACCGGAACCCAAATCACTTTTTTTGGCGGTACGTCTTTACTTTACCAGTCCAGATTCAGATAAATTAGAAAAAATCGATTTCTAAATTCGGAGATCAAACCCGGGACATCTAGCTAAGCAAATACTCCCACCAATGATCCCGTCAAAGGTGATATATAAAGGTAAAGGTAATACAGGGTGTATTCATTTATATAAGGTTTCATTAAAATGTTTACATCGGAAAGACAAAACCGCCGCTTTGAAGTAGCTAGGAGGAAAAAGCTTTTGAATCAGAAAAAATATTGAAACACACTATAGTTGCATATCTTTCCACGTGACCCCGTTCTTTTCAACACGTTCTCGCTACGAACTAAATATAGACATATTAAATCTGGAACATTAACCCCAGTGATAATGTTTCATTTTATATTTATCTTCAAAAGGTTTTAACGCTCTTTAGTATATATAAGTTTACTGGCTTCGCTAGGAGATGTCCTCAGGTTGTTTGGAAAGTAAGGTAAGTAGCATGTTATTTTGCAGAAGGAGGCAAAGGGAGAGAGCGGTCGATGCTCCTCCCTCCCGCCGGAGAAGGGGAGGTATAAAACGGCGCCATTATGCGCGCCTGCTTCCTCATTTTTAAACCCTTGAGTCGCCCGCTTCCAGGGCGCCAAAGATGAATGCGTTAGCCAGCATCTGGCCTCCACCATACGGATGAAGAGGGTTCCGCTGGGTTTTAGTAGGAATTGCGAGGCCTGCTTGTCCGATTCCCACACTCCTGACTGGTCATCGTTCAGGGTTAGTGCGTAAATTGCATTTGCCAAAGACAAAAAAATTAGGCATAGTACAGAAGTGCACTCTCTATTCCTTCACTATCATAGTCCTATGTGACGAGAATCCGCCACAACCGAATAGAAATCAGGCGCAAAACCGACGGCTTCACGTCCTCTACAAGGCTCTCCTAAATTTAATCTCAGATGGGGGGGTAAATTATGAAAACTGTGATCCCTTATTTATCTAGGTCTTGTCTAGACTTCAGCTTTGACTTAACTACTGACGACCGAAAAGTCGAAAGCAAATTACTCAACTTTACAGGTCATATTTTTTACATTGGCAACTTAAATATTATTACATTTTAAGTTATAAATGTCACAATCTTATTCAGCAGTAACATAAACCTAGATAATAATGTCAAAAATCGACTTATTTAGCCTTCTGTAGCATACGGATTAATGTAAACCTATAATTTGAATTCCAGTACGATGCAGTTGTTTCTAGGTTACCGAGCTTTCATGTTACAATGGATACAGTAGAGGAAGTGGTGATAATCACTTACCATCAAGTGAGATTATAATCAAGCGTTAAATCTGTCAGCAATATAGAAATAGGGTGCTTATATACACTTGGAGGAACTTATCTTTAGCTTGTAGTGTAATTAATTCTATAATATAATTTTATTTTAAATTCTAGGTGTATTTTATATGTCACTGCAGGTAAAGCCACACACATTACATAGTTATTTTTGTTTCACTTTTAGAATTTATACAATTTAGCAGTGTTTTTCTTTAAAACAACTGTACCACGAAACAGCTGGAAAGACTATGATCACAAAATTGTTCCGTTACCTCGTATTGCAAAACATTTCGTAATATTGCACAATGTTTTTGGTACTTTCAAGTGTTGACACTGTATAACTCAATAACTCCCAACATTTCAGAGCTGTCAGTGTTTACACTCAACTATCTATGGTCTAACAATACAGACATAAATGCTACTGGGTTCTAAGAATATGATGCCATTGCGTCCCCAACTTTACTGGGTTTTACTCAAAAGAGTGAAAACTTTTCAGTTCAAATACAGTTTCCGAACCGGTGGTAGATTCATTAGAGTATATTCAGCTCGATTGCAATAAATAATGCTTTGACGAGTCAACTCTAATTACAATTAAGTAACAAGTTGAATAAATACCTTCTTATTTATTTGATTCTATGTATTCTGCCCAATCACCTATTTTCCCCACCTCACGTTCTATGCCTCACCTCCTCCAATATATAAGAAGTTATCGTGTTTATTTTCTAATTAAAGGATGTCTCGGTATACATACTCACACATGACATGTAACGACATGCAAGACATGTAACTAAAATTGCTCCCTTTTTTTTTCTTGACGGGGGGAAATGTTCAAAAACATACCCGACATCTGGGGAAAAGATATCGGGTTATGTGGGATTTTTACCCACTAAAACCCCCTCGATACATCGCATGCCTGTTGGGGGGTGGTACTGGCTACTCAGGCAGAACATACCAGCGCCACCCTTGCACAAAAAATCCGACGGTCATCTTGGAGCAAACAGTGTCCCCACACTGACAGCTCACGACCTGACAGCCCTCGCAGGCATAGCGGCAGTTCGGTTTCCATGGCGGACCCGAAGTGCAACTGCGCGAGCGGGATCATCCCTCTCACGGGTTCTTTCGGCAGTCTCCTTTTTGCGAAGAACATCTACAATAACAAGTTTCACTTCAAAAATGTGACGAAACATGAACTTCATATCCTTCTCATGAAAAGCTTTTTAATAAGAAATACAATATTCTACGTATAACCCATCGATCTGTTTTCGTAATACTACACT
The DNA here is from genome assembly GCA_015832385.1 of Elymnias hypermnestra. NCBI lineage: Eukaryota > Metazoa > Arthropoda > Insecta > Lepidoptera > Nymphalidae > Elymnias > Elymnias hypermnestra. Next base: position 6,738,260 of record JACTOM010000063.1, on the reverse strand, counting down.
TGATAACGCTAGGTGATAAAGCGATTCTGGGAAGATTATTTATCTTATAACATCTCAAACTTTCTCAGGAAGTGCTCCAGTTAAATCGAAATGGTGTTACGATTTTAGATTTGTTTAACTTACATTAACATTTCGCATTAAAGAGGTCATAAACAGTGTAATTCTGTTTAACGCTTACGCTTGATTATGATCTCGCGTAATGGTGAGTATAACAGCCTTACTATCTTTGCTATTTACTCCAATACTAGCAGACCCGACATACTTCCTTCTGTCAGCAGTACTAATGATCTATAGCTCTTACATTTTGTGACAATTCAATTGATTTTGAACTTCGCGCAGCGGTAAGCAAGTGCAAATGAACTTTATTGAATAGCAATAAAGGTGAAATTGACTCTACATTTTAGTTAGAAAACGTTGATATGGCAAACAGAAAAGGGATGTTTTTAGGATTTTCCTCTGCAATTATTCGATTTTTTCTCGCCGTAAAAACCATCCTTGGACTTCAATGAACATTAAAAAAAACAATTGTCAAAATTGACCCAGGCGTTGTTGAGTTATTCGCTTACCAACACATTTTGCGATTCATTTTTATATTAAATAAATACTAAACAAAACACAATCGATTAAATGACACACAGAATCTTTTTTGTTTTGAAACAAAAGATAGCGTAAATAAATGACATTTTTACATAATCTAGAAAAAAATTAACAAAACCGTTGCTATAGACAGCAGTTTAATAATTCATGTTACACCTTGTGGATGCGTAGGTAGATGCGTGGTAGTGCGTGGGTGGATGCCTGGGAGTGCGTGGGTGGATGCGTGGGTGGATGCGTGGGTGGATGCGTGGGAGTGCGTGGGTAAATTCGTGGGTGGATGTGTGGGAGTGTGTTGGTGAATGCGTAGAAGGGTGTGTGGAAACGCGTTTATAAGCATTGAAGTGACGTTAGACATTTTGCCGGTCTTTGTGCGCTTCGTAGCAGAAACAAATGACTATCCAACCGAATTTGAAAAAAAATGCTAAAGTGTTGATAGAATTCAAAAAATCAATAGTCTAACCTAACCTAACCTTCTACAGTAAATTCCGCGTCGAATGGTCATGGTCACATGCCGATATATAGATTACTGTTATATACCAATTAGGGTCTCGTACTTCTTTAAGAGATAAATTCACAGAAACATTAATTCTCCCAGCACCGCTGCATTAAAGTTTAAAAGCACACTTGTAATACTATATATAAGAGTGAAGAAAGAAGGTTCAGAAATCATTTGTCGGATTGAGCAAACGCATTTTTAATAAGATACCGCAATCCACATAATTTTAAGAATATATGTCAAAACATTCTTTTACAAAAGGCATATTATAATGTTGAAGATTATTTAAGGGATAAAAATGTTTGGACTTGATTCCAGTTGCACACAGAAGCAAAATATTACAAATTGTAACATACAAAACTATATATGTAAAGGAGTAACCGCTGAGTTTCTTGCTGGTTTCTTCTCAGGGGAATCAACTTTCGGAACCGATAGTAGATTTGTTCCCAGCGGACAGACTGACGATTCAAAAAGGCTTTTCGAGCCTTCTTAACATAGCCAACATTTTTCCGGTCTGCTCTCTATTTAAATTGGTTTCTTCTGAGGGTGCCACAGCTATATGTATTAGCGAACATTTGAACCCGACCACTTGCATGAGTCATTGGTCTAGTGGTTAGCATGTTCAACTACAGACATGAGGTCCTAAGTTCGAGTCACCGGTCGAGTCAATTCAAAACTCGATATTGAGTTTTCTATTAAGATTTTCTCAATATTTGCCCGAAGTTGGGAAATTGGCGGTGGAGCACCCCCGAGCCACGGAGAGCACGTTAAGCAGTTAGTCCTGCGTCTGATCTCTTGCCGATCGTGTCAGATTCCCGTCACAACGGACTGTGAGAGTGAAGGAATAGAGATTACACTTGTGTACTATGCCTGCCAATCTGTAGTGGAGTATCATGGTGGGTCTATTCTCTAATAACCCTCTCTCCTATGAGGAAGAGGCATGTGCCTAGTAGTGGAACGCAATGGGCTGCTACTTATCTACCTTTACTGGGACGAAGAGGATTCCGCTAGGTTTCAGTAGGTATCTTGTTACAGTGAGCGAGTTCCACTATCTTGGATGTAGGTTTTTGCTTCGTCTGACATGCATAAAAAAATTTAAAGCAAAATAAAGAATCAACTGAGTTTGACGACTTAGAGAACTGTCATGAGTCTCATCATCGCGAATATAATCGTTTATGTAAAGTAGTCATTATTTGGTTATAATTAATGTAAAAAATCATGGATGGATGGTGGATCACACCGCCAACTACCCAACTTCGGGCAAATATTGAGAAAATCTTAAATAGAAAACTCAATATTGATTTGCGAAGTGGCCCGACCCGGGACTCGAACCCAGGACCTCATGTCTGTAGTCGAACATGCTAACCACTAGACCAATGAGGCAGACATATAATATGAATGAATGAATATATGAATAGTATGGTTTGATTATTGTCGGCACTTTTATTAACTTTTATAACGTAAAAGATTAGTTAAAGTGGCTTAACTACTGTAGTTGGAAATTTACTGTCGCTGACTATTTTGTAGATATTAATACGTTCTATAATACTGTAGAACATTTTTTTGTTCAATCATCAATCCGCAGCGCACGCGATGACATATTTTTTGTGACCATGTTTTTCTCACCTTGGGTTATATTAATGCATTTTTATTAGGAGTCCCTATTATTTTTTAAAGTAATATAACCTATATCTCTCAGTGAAAATGCAGCTTCCTAATGTTAAGAAAATTTTGAAATCGGTTCAGTAGTATTTGTGTGAAAACGTTACAAACATACTTACATACAAAAACACAAATTTTTCCTCGTTATTATATAAGTTTAGATAATAAGTATCTAAAGTTATGCATACTAAAATAGTTTACATAAAAAAACCTTGGATGAGTCCTTTTTTTTGTATCGAAAAGCAGATGTCGGCAACCTTTTCTTACACGAGGGCCACAAATGTTATGAACATATTGATGCGTACCAGAAATGTTATGAGATATAGTGCAAGCCATATTTTATGAATTTTTTACTATATTTTCTTTTTACTATCAATTGTATTACTGGCGCAGCCCACACAAAAGTGGCTTACGTGCCTTAGGTTGACGACCCCTTTTATAAAGGATTATTTAGAAACTATAAATTTGTCAATGAGTAAATGGCTTAATGTTAGGAAGTTTTGACATATTATTATCGACTAAGGAAAATGTTATGAATGTATTCTTATCATAAAATAAAACTTTATAGGTATCCTTCACGCCCTATTTTAAGATGGAACAAAAATTGTGTTCCCGGACGACGCTTTGTAGTATCAATTAAGAGGTATATTCGTTACAAATCAATACTAAAACCACGAGTTACGAGAATTAAACAGCAGGTAAATATAGTAGTATTTTATATCCTTACGTACAATACCACAAATCATTTGATTTTCTTCCGAAAATCGCTTATTTACATTCAGTAGCGCGTTTAACAATTTGGCTCGCAACCAAACGCTTTCGTCTTCAGAGAGCTATTGTGACTCAGATTACCATTTCGACATCAGCGTGTCGTAATAACTTGGCAATGTTCAACGACATTCAGAATTTGAAGACTTCCGTGAAAATTAAATACTTAATTGATCACAAGTGAATTTCATTGTCTTCGAACAGTTCGAACAGTGTGTGTTGCCAGTGATGACCTACGGTTCTGAGAGGTGGTCGCTGACTTTAGGCCTCATGCAGAAGCTTAGAGTCACTCAGCGTGCGATGGAGAGGGCTATGCTAGGAGTTTTTCTAAGTGATCGCATTAGAAATTTAGAAATGAAGAGATCCGTAGTAGAAGCAAAGTTACCGACGTAATCCTCCGAATCGCGAACCTGAAGTGGCAATAGGTGGGGCACATAGTCCGAAAGACCGATGGACGTTGGGGGCCAAAGGTGCTGGAATGGCGACCCCGCACCGGACGGCGCAGTGGGTCTCCAGTAGCCGCTGGAGCCAGGCAGCGCAAGATCGAGCCTTGTGGACGTCATTGCGTGAGACCTATGCCCAGCAGTGGACGTCCATCGGTTGAAGCGACGAATTACATTAAAAAAGGGGTATTCTTTTTCTTTACACGCATGAGGGTAATATTTTTACGGATTTGACGCTTGATTAACCATGATTAGTCACGAAGATTTGGTCCGTTTTTTATGCTAAACCGTTTGAAGGTTAGGTAGTTTTAATTAATTATAATGACAATTAAATTTCTAACAGATCTGCATTTTTCTCTCCCTCGTGAGTCTCGGAAATCAAAAGTTTTAAATTTGTATAAATATAAACAAGACTTAAAAAATTGTTTGCCAAAGAAGTTTCGCTTCTGACATGTGTACTTTGTATGCACGTACTTTTGATTTAAACAATAATAGAAAAAGTCGCCTTGCTACCAGAGGTCATGGGTTTAATTTCCGATAGGGCATTGACAGGAAATTTTCTAATTTGCTTGAGTCAGTTCTTGTGTGAGGCTTCGGTCTCGTCTAGTTACCACCATTTTAGCAAAGACTTACCGTGAAAGACTTGTGTTCCGGTGCGATACTGTGTAGCGATAACAGGTAAATTGTTTCTTACCAGACTGGCTTCCATCCAGAGAGTATCGTCTCTTGCCATCACGTGCGATCAAAGTCAAGGACTAATTTGTCGGCGATAAAAAACGGGTCTCAATTAAATTTAATCCATTAGATACTTAAAATATATATCGCATAAGTTTTTATTTAATGTCGTAATAGTTCTCTCTTCTGTTACTACTATTTAATATCGTCTACTTACTGTCGTTTATTTAAGTGATACTTCTTTAGGTACATGAGGGTAAAATCTTTACGGATGAAACGCGTGATTAGCGTCACGAAGATGTGCAGCGTTTTTAAGCGAATTCTTTTGAAGGTTAGGTAGTTTTATTATTTACAAAAAGCACGTGGCATTTTTATTTACAATTCATCGTTCGAGATTTCAATAAATCATTTGTATTAATTTTAGACACTTTTAATATTTTAATGACAATTAAACTTTATAATTATTAATAGTATGTATCACTTTTTTGATGTATTCTTAATAAATAAAATAAATGGCATTTTTAAATGCAATAAACAGATTTTTGCTAATGCTTATTATTGACGATTTTGTTGGCAATAATCAATTAGATATTTCATTTAATTTTATTAATATTATTAAGTAATATATGTAATGTAGATAGACTTTAAATAATTATTCAGTTAACGGTTTCTACAAACATCAAATCACTGCTACCGAAAGCTTTCAATAGTCCAGATATATCGTGTATCAAATAGTTCCTAATTTTTTCTTGTGATAATCCAATCCGGGACTACAACTTATCTGCCTAATTAAGTAAAAGATACAACATAATATTACTTACGAGTTATATTAAAAACATTGGGAACCCTGAATATTTTCGCCAAAAAACAAACTAACAGTATTGCATACGAAGGGTTTCTGAAACAAAATCCTTATCCGTGAAGCACTTTTGTTTCTACTTAACTTTAATTAACTCTTGTACTCAGTTACTTTTTACACCCGGCATGCTTTGCAATCATAAATTAATAGTACGATTTTCGTGCTTCGAGTTACAAGTTAAGTTTTTAACCGACTTCAAAAAAAGGAGGAGGTTATCAATTCGTCTGTATTATTTTTATGTTTGTTACCTCATAACGTTCGACTGGATAAACCGATCTTGATGATTTCTTTTATATGAAAGATGGTGCTTGTCGTAGGGTTTTTCGTATTATTATATTTGGAGTCGGTGTCAGCCAAGGTACCTACATATAGGCGGAATTGCGCCGGAGCTGCCAAATAGACACGCAGGACACACCTACCTTCGCTGACGCCGACTTCGAATAGTAGAAGAACTCTAAAAAAGAATACGCAATTATTTTTTTCTTTTTAGAGCATATTAGTATATTTGTAAGAGGTCGGTTTTAAAGGCGGTTTTTTTTTGCTAAAATTTTTATTTATTTCTGCTAATGATTTTCATCATTGAGTTAATCATTAGGAGATCATTAGGAAAGATCTATGTATAGCAGCAACAACTGAAACACTACTATGCCACCTTTTGTACGTTTATATTGCTAGATATACTATTAACACTTTGACTGCCGCGGGGGGTCAACATGACCAACACTATTACTATATTTGAGTGTTCCGGGTCTCTCGTATAAGATAACCAATCCCAATTACCTACGTACCATAATGAACACAGGTAATTGTGGTTGGTTATCTAACAAGAGCTATCCGGAAGACTTGAATATAGTAAATTCGAATTAATAAATTCCCTTCATCAAGAGTTGCCTGTAACATACATCAACAATTTCAGATCGCAATATTTTACGAACTTTGATAGAAATTTGGGCGTAAAAGTAGTAGCGTAAATTTTTTGATTACGAATTTCTTTTGTTCCGGTTAAGTTTTGACCACATTTTTTTACTAAAATTGAATAAATCTCTGCAATTATCTATCAATTATTCATCTCTTCTGAGGCAGTACGAAGTTTGCGGGTTAGTTAGTACATATGAAACGAAATGTGATAGTTGGGTAAGATGAATAAATGTTTCTCTAGCAAGACTCTCGCATTTATTTTAAAGTCAGAAGGGACTGTTGTACTGAAGATCACGTCCTTCCACTTGCCATAATCTTTGCATAACTCTTTCGGTTCTTTCATTCCCATTAAACGTATCATACAAGTTCGTCGGTTTAGGGAACTGTTGACCTGGTTCTTATTTAAAATGTCTCGGATTTAGTCCAGGACGTGTCTCCTTCCAATAAACCCAATTACTCTTAACTCATACACCCTTTTTGTCGGTCTCCTCTCATTCATTCTCCTTACGTGCCCAAACTATCTAAGCTTACCTTTATTAATTTTAGTTAATACATCTTCTTTAACACCACTTGCTTGCGTGGACACTTTTGTGCTAAATTGTTAACCTACACGATATTATTTTTGTAAAATATATTATTTCGGAATGTGTGCAATAAAGATCTAAATAAAGAATAGAACTAGTGTCACTTAAAATACACAGGTAATTTTGATTAATAATGTTATACGAGCGATCCGGTAGACTCAAATACAGTACTAATGTCGGTCATGTTGATCCCCCTCGGCAGTAAAAGTGTTACTAAACTTGATAGCGCAGTTATATTTAGCTTAATAGTACTCTTGAAAACAACTATAGAAATGGAAATTTTTATGATAGTTACTTATAGTATTTCACGTTGTCTGTACACTGACATTCATATACAGTTAATAACAGAATAAAAAAGCGATGCAACAACTGTAAAGTTGGTGACATTTGCTTTTAAATACAGTTATTCGTATAGATCTATCAGTTAAATAGGGTATTTGTATATTAATTGTATTTAGTTAGATTTATAATATATTATCTGCTCAAGTTATCATTATATTTATTATTTAATTAACCTATATTTCTAAAAGCAAGCCTTGACAGCTTACAATTACTTTTAGAAGACAAACAAGCTTTCGTTACATAAAATAATTAAGCTCTCGTAATATAATTATGAAGTTTCGGTATAATAATGATTTTAATAAAAGATATTTATTTTCAGTTCAACCGTAAGTCTAATGGTGTTATGAAGTTAAATGAGCTTTAAGCTCATTAAATTATAATGAACTAGATTTAACATGAGCCTCGGAGTAAATATAAAGCCTTCTCCGCATTGTACAAGGACTTTGATATGAAGCTTTGATTTATTTATAAAGCACAGTTCTTGTTAAGTTGTCTGAAACCATATTCTAAGTGAAACAGCTTATGTTAGCCATGGGCGCTGCTATATAGGTCTTGTCTGCTCTACCGAGCTCTTATTTCAATTCCACTTCGCGGGCGACTGTAATGCAACATGCGATAGATGGGTAAACAAATAAGAAGTGATGAACAGAGTTTTCCTTTATGCTTTCATAAAATACCAACGTGAAGAGAAACGTGCCGCCAAGCAAAAGATTTGGGTTCCGGTACGATGATGTGTAGAAACAATAAGAGGTATATTTTCTCTTTTAAGATTAACACGCTTCCGTCTTAGACTGTATCACGATTTACTATCAGGTGTGGTCATAGTCAATCGCGCATCTGTCAACAATATAAAAAAATGATAGAAACCCACCAGAAATAGAGTAAACGACAACGTAATGGAATTTCACTGGTTTTGTAAATGGGCTACCCGAAATATTTATCATAAGGGTCTGATAAAGAAATAATTCGATTTTCCTTTGTTAAAATTACTACAGTAGTTCATATATGTAAAGCTCTTGTAAATGTAACAACAGAATGTTACGAATAAACACAAGAAATCATTAGGTTATAACGTCTTATGTTGGCCCCTGATATAATTTTATAGCAATAGTTAGAAGCAGCGTATTGCTAGTAAAATTTTGCAAGGCTATTATAAATGGAAGTTTTGGTTGAATTAGGTACTTTATGTGGTTCTGGTAAATGCATTTACGCACTCCGCCTAGGAGACAGGCGGGAGTGTGGGACTCGCCGATAGTACCAGAATACCCACTAAAACCCAACGGAGCTCTCGTCATTTGGGAATGGAAGGACTAGAGGTTCGTTGTACCATTCCAGTCTCTACTCCGAATGAAGCCAGCTCAAAAGTGCACTTCAGGGTGAGGAGTTAGAAGAACCTCCGTCTCCTGTTTCAAATTCCCCTCCCTCAGGGGTACTGTGCCCTTTCCCTTTGGCGTGCCTCCTTTAAAGAAATGGTAGTTTCGCAGAAGGTGGCAGCAGCTTTCCAGGCTCACTCGCTGACAAGCATTGTACCTGTAATACTTGCCAGCAAGTGGTTCGCACCGATTCGCGACATCTAAAGATAACGCTGAGGTCCCCAAGCAGGACATCGGGCTGTCGTGTGGTGCACTGTGTCCATATGAGCACCGCACTCGTGGCAAGTGGCCCACGGCTCACAGCCAATGATTAAATGCAGGTATTCTGTAATGCAGCCGTGACCGGTTAGCGCCTGCACTAAAGGGTAAGATAGCACTCCGTGTCGCCTACCCATTGCTTCAAGTGAGAGCGGAGTGCTGCTATTATGGCCTCACCGGCTAGTGGTAACTAAAGGTCCTTTTTCCATGCTTGGATCAAGGCTTTGTCAGCAATAACCTTGACCTTCCTGACGTCGTCGGCGTCAGGTGTTCCCCCTCTAGCCCTCGCAGCTACTCTGCACAGGTAAAAAGCTGCGAGAATTTCCGCATTCAACACCCAAGGGGGATCGCCCGCCAGCACTGTTGCTGCCGTCCAGGATTATGTGTTTAAACTATAGAAGAGGATAATGCTTTAATTACTTTAGAGATGTTGCTAATGGTTAATCTTTAGTATCAATTTTGATTATTTATGGTATATAAATAAACTCCTGCTCTCAGTTTGGGAAATCAGGATTTGATTTGGGAGGAAAATAAGTTTGTATCCAATAATTTTAGTTTTAGGGTTCTAAATTCCGTTACATCTTTTGATAAGAACTAAATAATGTATTTGTGTTTTGAATAGTGAACATATTTTGTAGGATGTTCAATGTTTTTTAACTAATGACAGACATATATTCGTGTTTGTATATATCTATACTAATAGACTACAAGCCTATGAAAAAAAATGAACCAGTGAAATGAACCAACGTAAATAACACTTAGAAAGCTGTTACTATATCATAAGATAACTTTGAGCGCTATAGCGTCATTTCTAAGCGATACAGGTGAGTACACAAGCAAATGATATTTTTTTTCTTTGTTACCATTTATAATGTACGGCTGTCAGGTACAACGTAATATTTAATAACATTATATCAAAAGAAAAGTTGCCGTAAATAAATTTATAACCTTAGAGCAATTATCTACATTTCATGATTTACCGAGTTATTACTGTTATAAGATCATAAATTTATGTACAGCAACTTTTTTTGATATAATGTTATTAACTATTAGGCTGTACCTTATAAATGGTAACTAATAAAAATATTAAGATAAAAAATTATTATTCACTGGTTTGCTTACCTGTACCGAAGTGACGGCATAGAGCTCAGAGTTATTTTATGATAAAGTAACAGCCTTCTGAGCTTAAGGTCATAAATATATGTACGGGAACTTTTTTTTGATAAAATGTCATTAAATAATACCGTTTTACCTCATAGCCGTTCATTATAAATGGTAAAAAATAAAAAAATGGTCTACTCACGTACTCACCTGTACCGCTGATATGATGGATGATATAGTAACAGTCTTCTAAGCTTTGTTCACGTTGGATCATTTCACTGGTTAATTTTTTCCATGGGCTTGTAGACTTTAACCGGTGATAGATAGGTTTGTAACTAAAACATACATACCTCACAAATATAAGTACTAATTCTACACAGACAAAGTCACAGACCATAGTATGTTCATAAAATGAAAACAATCAAAAACGGTGGTATTATCTGTGAACATTAAAATATATTACAACTATTCTTATCACTGCGACAGAATGATTTATTTGTGTGCCCTATTTAAGATAAAATTAATAATATAATACGCAGTTAGTGATGCATCCTTAATGTAAATTTTCCAACATTTGCCAAGAGTTGGGGCGTAAACAAGCTTTTATACAATAGGCTGAAACGAAGACTCAGCCTGCATAAGAAGTGGTAATAAGTATATCTTTTTTACTATTATTTCGTTTATTATACCATTTTTAAGTAATTCAAAACATTGGATTAATTTGAAATTTTGCACACATATTAAGGACTGACTACAATAATTTAAATAGTTTATCCCAGACTTTTACAAGGATCATCAGATTACGTCCCACTATTGGGATTGCATAAGGTGGGCGTCTAGTGCTTTCCTTACACATGGTACTTGATTTTTATTTAGTTGTTAACTAAGAATGTCGCCTTAACCTTTCCCGAACTAAAAAGTCGAAAGCCAATTTTAGTTTAAACACTATGGCAATATCTATATATATAAGAGATACCCAGGTATTTATTGACTCACCACGATATCTCCGGAACCAAAGGCGTAGAGACTTGAAATTTGGTAGGAATATTCCTTTTGCCAAGTATTTTATTTATTAATTTCCTATTTGTTAAACAATTTAATGAATATGCTACCCAAAAAACATTCCACTCAGACGAAGGCGCGGTTTCAGCTAATTAAACTATAAACCGTATCCTTTATGAGTGCAAATGATGAATAATATATAGTAGTAGTAGTAGATGTCACTCGATTGTTACCAGTTCCGTGGAAATATGGCAATATCCTTTATTTATGGGATCGAAATATCAATCTAAACCGTTCTTGAATCCATACAAACACAACTTTTATGCACAAACGACTAAAATTTGGAATGCATTACCTCGCTCTATCTATGAGTCTAAAACGCTAACTACATTAAAAAAATTATTAAGCGGATCACAAAAGAGGAAAACTATTGGTATGTAGATACTTGTGTATTTATCTTATTGTCGTCCCTTATGACTGCCTGCTATTTAGCGATAAGACTACATATTGTAGGATATCTTTAGACGTGCAGTAAAGTGTATAAATAAATACCTAAATTTTATCAAAATCAGAACAAATATATGCGTTCAGAAAATAATACAGGTATATACCTAGGTGTTCCAGGCGATGACACTCGCGGAGTTCTGGACCTCGTAGACGTATCGCAAAGTTTTTCCAAAATAAACACAAAAGGTTATATCAAAATTCCTTCAGGACGAGTTCAATTAAAGAATTTTTTATGTAGTACTAAAAAAAGATAAAGATATTGTCACGATTGATGAGGTATTGTAGTGTTTTGTATCTCAGGAGGCATTGCTGTGAAGGATGGCCAAAAATCGTGATTTTCCATTAATAACAAAAAAATAATTACTCTTAAAAAAAAGAAAGTAGGATGGACTCTATAATCGTGATTAAAAATGGAGGATGAAAAAAATAAAGGACTGTTGAAGACTTTCAGTAAATTAGTTTTAGGAGGTATTATTGTTATGAAGAGTTACAAGAGTTATTATCTTTACAATATAGTTTCATAGTATTAGAAAACACACCAAATTTTATTCTCTTCGCTATTTAAATATACACAACTTGTGCTATGCTAATAACTACTTTACTGTTTGAATTTATACAATTAAGCACTACTTCTCCTAAAACAACCACTTCACGAGACATGTTTGTTAATGTTACCTCGCATAGCTTAACATTTCGTAATATTGCACAATACATTTGATACTTTTAAGTATTAACTTGTAACTTAATAACTCCCAACATTTTAGAGCTATCCGTGATGTCACCCAACTATCTATAGTCTAACAATAGCAATTACAAACACAAAAGCAATATTTTAAATAGATAACAAAAGTATTCCTATCGTTACGCAATATTTAACGTATTTTACTAGCAATTAGTTTGCTTACACGACACTCAAGTATATGTCGAATGTCATATTATTTAGATACAATTACATAATTCCATTTAACAAGTTATCGGACACGAGTACTGTAAACAGTGGGCTCTATCACGTCGGATATGTTTGTTTCAAATTCATCATTCTAAGGACTGAATGTTTTATTAACAGCCTATCACCTGTCATTTTTTAACTTTAAAAAAAATGTACGATAAACTATAAAAAAGATCTAGTGCTGGATAAAACGTTAATAGTCGTTCAGAAAAATATCAAAAAAAAAAGAACATAAAACTACGATTTAACACCGCATCTTAGAATACGATTCTAAGGACTTCGTCGATTATTCCAACTGTTTTAACGGGTATATACCACGATGGCGGTTTTTTTAAGTGTCATTATTTCGACCCAGTTGCATGGATCGTGGTCAAGACGTAACTACTGTAGAAGGTTGTGTCAAGCTATCAGAGGCAGAATTTGTCTACCCTACGTCTAATCCTTTTATTAAGAAGTATGTGTGAATGTGGCCTAGACGAAGGTTCTGTTTCCCACATCCTTCTCAATTGTCCCAAACTTTTCCATTCCATTTATGATCTACTTCCTCCACATATCCCTCGTCCTTTAAATGTTGAGGATCTTTTAACTTGTGTATATAGGTAAAATTTTAAACATATGAAACGTAATAGAATTAAGCAGTAAAATAATTGTTCATTATTAGTCACATGTGTAATATTGGTTTTATTTGGTGGTAAAGGTAAGGTAAGTGGAAGCCCATTTATGTCCCACTGCTGGGCAAAGGCCTCTCCACTCATAGGAGAAAGGGTTTTTACAGCATAGACCCACCACGCTGCTCAACTTCGGATTGGCAGGCATAGTAGTGCACCATCTATTCCTTCACTCTCATAGTCCGATGTAAAGGGAATCCGACACGACGGGAGAGAGACCAGGCGCAGGACCCTCGGCTTAACGTGCTCTCCGAGGCACGGGGGTGGATCACACCGTCAACTTCCCAACTTATAACTGGCAAATATTGAAAAAATTTTAAATAGAAAACTCAATATTGATAAAATATTTCATTGGCCCGACCCGGTACTCGAACCCAGGATCTCATGTCTGTAGTCGAACATGCTAACCACTAGACCAATGAGGCAGTTAAAGTAAATTCACTAAATTTCTAACATATTTTTCTTTTTCACCCCCTGTCAGTCTCGGAAATCTAAAGTTTTAGATTTGTACAAATATAAACAACACTTAAAAATTAGTTTGCCACAGAAGTTTCACTTCTGAGATGTGTACATTGTACGCACGAACTTTTAATTATATTTTATCTTTANATGAGAGTGAAGGAATAGAGAGTGCACTTGTGTACTATGCCTGCCAATCCGCAGTGGAGCAGCGTGGTGGGTCTATGCTCTAAAAACCCTCTCTCATATGAGGGAGGAGGCCTGTGCCCAGCAGTGGGACATTAATGGGCTGCTACTTACTTTACTTTTTACTTATATATTTCATTATTTCTGTGCTGGTGGGAACCTTAACCGTAGCTTTATAACAAAGAAATTACGTCAATTGAAAACAAATACGATCCAATATCGAAACCATTAAAAGATTATTAATCTTCTAACAAAAACTACCATCTAAAATCTACTGAATTACTATCAGATGAGACCACAATCTAGCGCTATCTTATCAGCAATAAAAAAAATAACCTGTCTTTATAAAAATGCAATAAAATCACCATGTACGATATTTCAAATATATTTGTTTAAATAAATTACGTAATACTATAATAATGTGTGGCAAAACGAATGCTATGGTATAATTCATTTTTATACGCATTTTTTCTAATTACTAGTGAGATTAAATATACAAGCAATCTCAATTATTTATAGCATACTAATAAATTGGAACAACATTTGTTTCCTTCGTGTTATTATTGCGGAATATAAGGTCTTTGACCGTGTAAATAACATTGTAATAACTAGGTAATGGTATAGCAAATACAATATGTTATTTACACAACATATTGAGTATTAATGGCTTACATTTACGAGATGAAAGACAGGATATAAACCTAGATTAGATTATTGACCAAACTTTTGAATTGAATTGAAATTATATTGGATGTTTCTACCAATACTGATAAAAATCGTAATTTAATACTGTTAATTTATGTACAAATATATATACGAGTTGAACCGGGTGGGACTTAAAGACACCATTTATTTGATGCATATTGTATCTTAAGTAATTTTTGGTTTATTTAAAAAAATGCAATAACTTTTTTATCATAAATTAAAATGAAACAAATTCTTTACCCTAAGTAGAAACAAATCCAGTCACATTAAAAAAGAAATCATGAAAACCTTAAAAAAGTACATTCGTAGTTCATTGGCGACAAACGCCGTGACTCGAAATTTATATATTTATAGATATATATTTTTCCCCCGGCTGAAAGTCATACCTTCAAGCAGAAGTGTGGGACTGAAAAAAAGTACCATAGGTTCAGTGAGGATATTGCCCTGTGGGACTCCGGAAATCGTCTGTTCAGAATTCCACCTGCCAGTCTCCTGGCTCCCGTCTCCTCCTACGGATAGAGGGATCCTCAGCTGAAGCTTCCTTGTCCCTCTCTGATGCCTCCTATGAGATGACATTCTCACAAAAGGAAGGTACCATCCGCAAACCACTTTCACTGCTGAGAATATAGCTGACTATGCTCATCAGCGACAGCTCACCGCCAACGAGAGAAATCTGGGGATGTCGTTAAGTCCCCCAAGTCGGACATTCTGCCGCTGTACGTTGAGATGTGTTCACGAGGGCTCCACACTCGTGACTGACAGGTGAGTCTTCAAGCTCAACTATCTGGTGCAAATACCAAAGCGTCCGTGCCGAGTCAGTACCTGCACTAGTCTAAACGTGAGGGATCTGTGCTTCTTACTTAACCACTGTTCGAAGCTAGGTAGGATTGCATCCACCGTAATACCCGCAGATGGAGACTCAAGATCCTCTTTGCATTGCTGTATCAAATGTATGGATACTATAATAGATATTACGTATAAATTAATGTAAATGATGTTATATTAAATAATGAATTAGCAGTGATCGTTGACTATAACTCCCCTGCTCATTTAATCGACGATAGCTGAATTTACACAAACAAGCGTTACATTGCCAAGCGATTAAGCTCATTCAAATTCAATAATCCCACCAAATAAAATATACAACACGTCTAAAGAAGTTTTCACTTCAATGTAAATAATATAGCAACAAAACAGACCTAAATTTAGTTGTGATAAGACAGAAATAGACTAACCCCAAATGCTTTAGGCTATCACTAGTTGGGCTTCATTAAACTATATAAACTCATATTCAATTAAACTTTTCGGTCGTAATCAAGAACAGACTGTTCCTTTGACATTATGGTAAAGTATCTGAAACTTTCTGTTTACATTAACTAAAGCTGACTGGATACACTTACATAGTAGTATTCAGTCAGTCGATTTAATATTAATTAAATAGCAGTAAGTCTATATAAAAGCACATAAAATATATGTAATAACATATTTTCAACTTTCTCTTAATATATATTATAATAAGCTACATTTATTTATATTTATACACATGGTCAAATAGTTCTATACTCAGAAATATTGTATTATACAAATAGAATAAATAGACTACAATATATATTATGAGATACATATATAATAACTTCTGTAATTAGCAACGGACACACAGATTCGTACATCTCATTTTTATATACGTTGCAATATGTTGGCGCCGTCACCGTTATCTCAAGTACTTCGCTTGCCCCATAGGAACTGCCACATAGGACACATTTTGTCACAGGTAGCTAACAAAAGCACGTCTTGAAATCACGCTCCGATTATATTTGTTTTCTCGGTGAAATTAACTCGCGTTACTATATACATACATATAATTATCGACATAATAAATATAATAGTCTCTGTTCGCGACTTTTTGTATATTATTATCGGACTAATTTATTCATGTTTGTAAATATAAGTAGTTTTATGGTTCATAGTAATTCTCGTAAGTTAGGCTTCTTTTATGCTATAGTTTATCATTGTGTATTGTCTCTTTGTGTTAGAATCCCTTTGTTAGTAAGTATATATTGTAATAGGATTATGTTTAATTTAGTTATAGAATTGCAAATAGTTTGGCAATAAAGATAAGAAGGGTACAGAGTGCGGTCCCAGTGAAGTCGTGTGTAACATCTGGCGGCAGCGACCATAGATCTGCGCGGGGCCGCCCTACCAGGGATAGATGTTTGTATAGATACTGGCGCCCGCGCAGTCACTTCGATCCTGCATGGTGAATGGTCACGCTGTCACCATTCGCAGCTAAGACGCCACACACGACAGTCACAGGAAGCACTCTGGCTCTAGTATAGAATATTAGAAGGCGTTTCAATTACAACCATTCTTTACATTTTGACTGAACCGGTATAGTTTATGGGGTGAGCCAGTTCGAAGGGGCTCACAGTTTCCTTTATCCTAACAACCAGCATACCTTAGTTGTCTTCCAAAATTCTTCAGTATAACCCTTCTGACTTCAAAATAAAAGTGAAAGTGCCTTACTGGTGTAACATTCATCTTACCCAACCATCGCTTCATATGTACTAGCTAACCCGCAGACTTCGTACCGCCTCTGTATGAGAATTGCAGAATGTTGTACCTTTAGAAAAAATATGGTTAAAACTTAACCAGAATAACAGAAACTCGTAATGAAAAAAATGCGATATTTACGCCCAAATTCCTATCAAAGTTCGGAAAATATTACAGTTGCAATCAGAAATTGTAGATTGTCAATATCAAAAACCAAATTAAATTTTATTTGCTTTCTGAACGAGGGGATGAACTTCACTAGTTTGGACATTTAAAACTAAAAAAAAAACAATTTAATTTTATTTCTGATAGATTTAAACATTTTATTGATTTCCAAAGTACAGTATGCAAATCAAATATGTTACAGGTAGGTTCTAAGGGAATGGAGATGTTGTTTTTCCTATATTCTTAATCTTGTTAACATAACAGAGGGGAGGTGCACACCTGTGTGCGGCATAATGGTGGGTCTGTGATAGACCTTTCATTCGCTACTCAGGATGTTGCACACAGAGTACGTGACTGGAGAGTTGAAGAGGAGGTGGAGACTCTCTCGGACCATCAATATATAAGGTTCGAGCTGGTCTCTGCTCCTCAGGGCCCGGTAACCCTTTCTGGAACTCCAGGACGACTTCCACGCTGGTGCCTGAGTCGATTGGATCGAGAATTGGCTATTGAAGCTGCCATCGTTCAGCGTTGGTCGTCCCCCCGCCTTCGAGGCAGTACCGTAGAGGAGAAGGCGTATCATCTATGCAGTGCCTTGACGGAGGTTTGTAATACTGCCATGCCTAGGGTTCGGCTTCGACCAATGCGTCGCCAAGTGTACTGGTGGTCTCAGGAGCTGGCGGATCTACGAGTCATCTGCATCCGGGCTCGTAGATCATATATGCGTTATTGTAAACGTCACCGCAGGAGAGGGGATATAGACCGGGAAGTCGTGGTCCGTCTGCGAGGGGAATATAGTCTTGTCAAGAAGCGATTGCAGGACGCCATTAGACAAGCAAAATCGACAGCCCGGGAGGAAATGTTGCAATCCTTAAACCGACACCCCTGGGGACGACCTTATCATGCAGTACGTAATAAACTGCGTGCTAGGGCTACTCCCTTGACGGAGACTTTGCCGCCGAATCTCCTGCAGCACGTGGTTGAAAAACTGTTCCCAGCAGCTATGGATAACTTTGACGCCCCTGTTATGACTCTGCCCTCCAGAGCTAGTGAAACAATTCATGCTCTGGCTGTCACAGACAGAGAAATGGAGATGGTCCGCG